>JANAVB010011397.1:1577480-1794980 GCA_029216955.1 Iris pallida | reverse complement strand
AATTTTTATTTTTATTTTTATATTAATGTTAATGTTAATGTTAATATTAATGTTAATGTTAATATTAATTTTAATATTAAGTTTAATGTTAATTTTAGTATTTAACATTAATATTAACATTAACATTAATATTAACATTAAATGGACGGCTGAGAGTGAATAATTTTTAGGAGATTTTCTAAGAGGAACTTTTGATTCGCTTCTATATATATATATATATATATATATATATATATATATATATATATGTTCCAAAACCAGTCGGTTGGTTGGTTTTGTATTATAGAACCACCATATATTTTATGTATTGGATTGAAATTTAGTGGTTGAGATTAAAAGGTGTAGATCCCACCATCCTTTTAAGTTATTTAATCTCAACCATGCAATTCCAATCCAACGTATATAACATAGGTTGGTTTCATAATACAAAACCAACCGGTTGATTTTAGAACACTCATATATATATATATATATATATATATATATATATATATATATATATATATATATATATATGAGAGAGCGGATCAAAAGTCCCCCTTAGAAAATTTTCTAAAAACTCCATCACTCTCAGCCGTCCATTTAATGTTAATATTAATATTAATATTAATATTAATATTAATGTTAATATTAATTTTTATTTTTATTTTATATTAATGTTAATGTTAATGTTAATATTAATGTTAATGTTAATATTAATTTTAATATTAAGTTTAATGTTAATTTTAGTATTTAACATTAATATTAACATTAACATTAATATTAACATTAAATGGACGGCTGAGAGTGAATAATTTTTAGGAAATTTTCTAAGAGGAACTTTTGATTCGCTTCTATATATATATATATATATATATATATATATATATATATATATATATATATATATATATATATATATGTTCCAAAATCAGTCGGTTGGTTGGTTTTATATATATATATATTCCAATCCCTGCAACATTTTTTTCTTCCAATCCCTGCAACATTTTCTAACCTTTTTTTTTTTTTTTTAAGGAATGAGAATTCATTCATTAGATAAAGGTCTCTTGATCACATCATGAGTAACATGACCCAGAATACATACATTTTCTAACTTGGTAGGCGGGTGCATCATGCATGTGTATTGCGCTGCCGCTGGGGCCATGGCCCCAGTGAAATTAAAAAAACAGTTATGTGTATTTTGTATTAGTTCAATAAAATATTACATCTCACAATTTTATAAATTTTTAATTAATTTTTTTAATATCCATACTTCTAATTTCGAGTTAATTAGTTGTACCTCTTTATGATTTATACGCATTTTGGTAACTGTTTCCGTTGTTTCTAAAACAAAGAACACCTCCTGGTTTATAGAGTTAATTAATTGTATCCCTGGTGCATAGCAGCTGCGCAGAGATCATTCTTTCTTCTTCTTCTTCAACTTGTTCCCACTAACCGAAAATATATATATATATATATATATATATATATATATATATATATATATGGAAGCGGATCAAAAATTCTTCTTAGAAAATCCCCTAAAAAAATTTCTCACTCTCGACCGTAATTTAATGTTAATATTAATATTAATATTAATGTTAATATTAACATTAATATTAACATTAATACTAAAACATTTTCTAACTTGGTAAGACATAACAACGAAGAAAACATCAAAAAGAAGCAGCAAAGACGTATCGTTTCAAATCATGGTATTCTTTTCTTCTTTTGATTTCATGCACGTTCAATCCTTCATCTTGAGACCTAACGTAACTTTTAGATATCCGTAGTGTGTTAGCTGATGCCTAACGTAACTTTTACATGTCGGTATGTGTTAGCTGATGCCAGAAGTTACCATGCTTATATTACAAGGGGGGCACCACTTGTTTAATTTAATTTTTTTTACAAGAGGCCTTACCATGTTTTACATCAGAAGAAGTGGAGAAATTACTATGGTTTCTTTTCGCACCAACCCATACTTCATATTCGATGCTCTAATTATACAATGATTTTGACAAGTGTTAAAGTTCTCTTTCTTACTTTTCTTCATCTCCCTACATTTATTTTGGTACAAATAGTTCTTCATTTATTACTTGGTTCTTAAAATAACAGCAAATTAGGCCATATCCAATAAGAAATTCTAAAATTGAGTTTATATCCAACTTACCATTGTACTTTAAAAAAAATTCTATCCTAATTGGTAGGGTTTTTATATAGAAATTACATACACAAAAAATACTTTGCAATGGTTCTTCATTTCTATCCGATGTGACAACCAATAAAAGCGTCAATTTAATGATGTAGGGCACAATATTAATTGGTATGAGATATGGAGTTTCCATGAAAGTTTCTAGAAGTCCTCATAGAAACTAGGGCTGTAAAACGATTCAAACAGTTCGTGTTCGGCTCGCGTTCGTCTCGGTCCAAGTTCGGTTCGAAGCTCGTTCGTAGGCAGATCGATACTGAGCTCGATCGATTTTTTTTTTGTTTGAGTGCTCGACCATAGGTTGTTCGACTCGGTCTTGTTCGAGAACGGGCTCGAACTCGACTCGGTTTCTCGTATTAGGGCTTTTCCTAGTATATGTTATATTTTTTAACGGATGTGTATAAATTTTGTCTTAGAAATTATTATTACTATTATTCTTTAATGATGGTAAATTTATGATGTAAAGAGCATAAGAAATTCAACAAAAAAAGTCTTTTAGACTTGAGAGTAACCGTACCTGATGACTTATACAACAAATTTAATGGGGCTTTGGTTCAGTCTTGGCTCGGGCTTGGTTCCGAGCTCGTGAGCTAAATCGAGTCAAGCTCGATCATTACGAGCCTCTAATCGAACCGAGTTTAAACACCATTTGTGAGCTCGACCACTTCCAAAATAAGTTATATTGGCGACGAATTTAGCGACGCAAGTCATATACGTCGGTAATATTTGTGAAATTAGCGACGTTGTATAAAAACGTCGCTGAACGTCACTATCAGCGACGTTTAGCGACCGTTAGCGTCACACATTATGCTTTGGAAAGCTGATGTCGCGGTCTAGTCGCAGAACGTCGCTGTTTTGTTTAACTCAGCAACATTTTATGACTCCACATTAGGGACGTCGCCAGTTTTTTATTGAATAGCGACGTTTAGCGACGTCCTTTGTGGACGTCGCAAAAACGTTTCATACAGGGTTCCACTCGATCGATCTTTTATTTTCTTTCGCCCAAAATTTTCAATCTCCCGCTCCCCAAATTTCTCTCCCCCTTTCTTTTTCCTCTCCGGTGTCACGCCCCGATTCATAGAGTCATTTATTCATATATTTTATCTCTTGGAATCGATCGTCCTCGCTTGGGCGTGATGCCGTACAAGTCTGGTATTGCACTTGTACAAGGCAAAGATGGTACATAATCGATTATTCTTCAAATAGGAACACGTCGCAGCGGCAGAAGCAGATAAATTGAATTTAATGAGGACAATCTTTCTTATTGAATAGAAGTACATCACTTCTTTATAGCAGTGGAGAAAAAGAGTAACTTGAAGCCACACAGAGATATGTAGAACTTTATTCTCTTTATTGATAATTGAAGAAGAGTACAAGACTTGTATTGAAGTACAATGATTACAGCACATCTCACTTTACATTGGAAACCAACTGAACAATGCTATACAGCTTACATTTGATATTTGGATACATTGGATTACCACTCGATATACTGACTTGGCTTACAATCTCACTGATACAACTGATTACAATGTTCCATACATTATGTCCTTTATAAACAGAAGACATCATCTTGTGCAAGGAGAGCTTCTGTATGCCCAACAAATCTTCGATGCCGCGGAACCAAATCTTCGTGTGTAGAATATCCCAAGCAAGCGCACCTGCCCACAAAACGTGGGTCAGCACATCATCTATGCACTGGCGAGTAGAATCCAACCCACTCGCATAAACCAACATTTAAGTGATCAGTTAAGCAAGCATTTATTAGTATGATCTTTCTACTTGGGGCCTAGCATCAGTTTACCGTTCATGGGTAATAATCAGAGTGAAGCATGTAAACATATTCTTAATAGCATTCATGTGGACACATCATTTTAGCATTCTTCGTGTTATCATGCAAAGGCATCATTGAGGCATCGTTAACATTAACATCTTAAACATGGTATGACAGTTCTCACTTCAAGCATCACTTAGCATGTATGTTGTGTTTTGGGCAATGATTATAGCATGGCATCTTTCTAGCATACTCAATTTAACATGTTAAGCAGGATCTCATACTGAAAGGCTACATACAGCATCATTTACTTATTTGGAACATAAGCACGCAAGTTAAACCAACACATATATTGAATTATCACGTTTAAGTGATTTCTTACCGATAGCCGACTCCCTCGTACCTGCACAAAATACAGGATAATATGATATTCTTACTCTGTCTGCACAAAACATTCATTAGCATGCATCCTGACTACATGACCACTGGTGGTTGTGCACCATGTCGACGTGCCATATAGGACTTCATAGGGTATGGGATGTGCCCTTCACCAGGTTGCGAGCCCGAATGAGGATCCCAATACCGTGCTACCAAAGCACCAATTCCTCCTAGGCCGACTCGATCCTACCGCCGCAGGTACCGTTCGAGGAAATCTTTGTATACAAGTACGTCTATGGTCATGCGAATGCGTGTCCGACCCGATCGTGTTCGAAGTCGCATGATACAATAATAAGATAAGAAAAGGCAACAGTTCATCATCTCATCTTTCCAATATTTCCACCTGTTCACTTGGTGATCTCAATGATCCCAAGCCTTATCATTTTTCATTGCATCAATCATTGCAACATTTTTCATATCATTCCTTTCTAAGAGGAACAAATAATATTTCATTCATACCGATAGGACCTACATCATTTCATTCATATCATAGGGACAATATTCTTTTTTTTATTGCTTATAAAGAAGCAAGCAATAGCTATACAGAATGTACATGATTCTAGTGTTTCATTCAATTCTTTGTGTTAATAGCATAGCCAGTTCATTACTCATGTATCATTCTCGTAGCATCTCATTACTCAAGTGATTCATTCATTTCATCAAGATTAAGCATAAGAGACATTATCAATTCATTCTCAGGCATCAAGTTACATTAGCAGTTCGAGTATGATTCAATCAGCAGTTCAATATTCATGTCTTATTCATTTCAATAATCCACAACATAGGCATCTCTATTATTCAGTAACTAAGACATGGAACATTTAGGGACAATTCATAGCATCACATTATTTCATTTATTAAGCATGTAGGAATAAGGAGGAAGGAGGACAGTTCCACTTGCCTGCACAAAAGGGGTCTTCCTGCTCAAATCCCGCTAAGCGTAGCTCCACCAGCGAGCCACGTTCCAATACCCATTCCGTCTAGCCAGCTAAGAGAGACTACATCAGTCTCAACTCTTTTGATCTCCAACACAAGTAACGGTCCAACATTCTGATCCCATCCAACAAGCCAACCAAATGTCTCGTGCGGAGCGGGGCATTACATAATATACCACTCAGAAAAAGTTTCGTCCTCGAAACTTAAGGAACAAGTCTTCCACAAGATTCACTTAATCACCATGAGTTTACTCATTCAGCTTTAAATCAATATTCATTTCAGCCCACTCGGTCATTTCAAAATATATATCCAATTGTACCATTTAAATCCATCCACGATTCGATCTGTCTATCTCTTTTTCAATTACTTGTAACTTCTCATTGATTCACTAACATTATCCTTGCATTCTATCTTGGTCGCAATACATCACTTTATTTGGATCCATACACATATTTTAACATTCGGTCGAGGGTCCAATCTTAGATCCAATCATATCAAGAGTTCACAATATGCAATTATATTCCTTTCCAAATCCAACAATATTTCTCACCGAGGCAATTCATCTTTTCTAAAAGATACAATCCGACATCACCAACTATCGATTATCCAGTCAGGGTATAATTCTATGCAACAGTCAAGGTTAACCCAGCTACCCGACTATAGATACTGATCTAACATTCCCGTCATGAGCGATCAATTCCATCTCATGGAATAATCCATAACTCGATATATACAACTCAAGTCTCATCCCACAATTCTAGTTTTCGCTATAGGCCGACATAAAATCCTCAAGGGTCAAACATCTCTAAGGTTCATATTGAAGCATACATACAACATATCATTCTTAAGTCGTACTCATCACTATCTCTCGTTCTATGCCACAGGGTCATTCTATGGGTTGCCAATAGCCATCTATTGTTTGGTCCAGTCTCAATGGTTAGCTATACTGACAGCTATCCCTAATTATTTAGGTGACTCCCCTAGAGTGGACGGCTACTAGGGATCATGCTAGTTTCTTATTCTCAGGGCCAATAAGCAACTGACAGTTCTAAGGAACTCTACCCAAACCTATGGGCATCAACTCAATCTGAATACTAATCTCTATTGTTGGCTATGCCAACAATTGGTAAGTCCTCAATTGGTCACTAGGGTCAAGTCTATCTATCCTGGGTCTTCCTCAAGGAAATAATTCCCACAGAGGCTCATTCTAGACTTACCCAATGATCGACTAAGATCGCTCTATCAATATTACGATCAATTCCCAATCCGTCATACGATTCTCATCGTTCTAATAATCCATCAAGTAAATTTCCAATTGATTCAATTACTATTCCAATTCCTTTGTACCCACACGAATCCATAAACCAAGGTTAACTATTCAAGGGTCATCGATTCCGATAGTCTCATCATAACTATGGAATTAAACTATTTGATCCGTATGACAGAGTCACACCACCAAGTCATAAGCCAACAATCAATCTCCCAACCAACAATCACTTATACCGACATTATCCAACACATTTGCAATTTCTCGTTCCCATTCGTTTCTCAATCATCAAACTATCTTATGGGCATTCTTAATTCTTATGCAGCAAGGGTCGAGTAGTTCATTCCTTTCAATCCGACAATTTATGTATCACTTAACCATCCTCTAGGCAACAACAGTATTCTGAGTCACTACTTGTTATTTTTCTAGTACAATTCAATTCTTCAGCATCATGCATCTATGCAATGACTATTCTTTGGTGATCAAGATGGATTGACATCTATTACACCTTAGGATCAAGGCACAGATTTCTAATATTCCTTTGTTTCACCGACAATATTTTTAAACTTTCAGCTTAGCAACCAACTTTGTATTAGCCACATTTGATTTGTATCCAACCAATCGAAGTCAACATTCAGATGTTCTAAGCCACAATATTCTCTAGCCAAGTCTATTTACCCGTAGCATACTAACTGTCTCGCTAGTCTGAGTCATCACTCGACTAAACAATTTCTAACCAAAGCCACCTATTACAATTCCGACAATCTCGCTACCCAACATAGCATAACCGTCAAGGGACACTTGAGTCATCTAGCAACAATACATGAATTCCAGCTAAGTCTCGGCACTACCCAATACCCACAGATAGTCTCCTTGCTATCCTATGGAAAGGGTCAACAAACATCTCGTTCTGAGGTGATAGAGGCAATATACCACTCAGAAACGAAGCCATCCTTAAACAATACCAACTCAATCTATTCCGGACATTCGTGATCTATAATGATCACAATGCTCAACCAACATCTCGGGATCTCAATAGTATAAGCCATCATTCTTAGGGTCTCGAAAGCACTTAGCAACACACATGAGTCAATTCACCAGTTCTGTCAAACTCATCCATCAATTATTTCATTCATAATTCTTTTCCAACATTACATGCAATTCTCATCTTGTCGCAGCATACATAGCCACTTTTCTTTATTCCCACAATTCCAAACATCATTCACACTATAGCATACTATGGCATCGAGTCATTGTTAGGTTATTTGTGTCCAAACCAACAAAATTCATTCATTCAGGGGCATCACAATGTATATAGACTTATTGTATGGAACATCCAGTGAGCAGCCAAGAGGGTCAACGAATTTTCAGAAACAAGCAACATGTGATGATTGCAGAATGACGACAGCATAATCGCAGAAGCAATCTTTGATTTAATCTCGGAAGCAACGTTGAGTGATCGCGGAAGCAACTTTGGTTAATCGCCGATGCAACTTTGATTTGAAATGAATCAAAGAAGAGACCAAGGACGTAAAGCCGTGCTCTGATACCAATTTGTCACGTCCCGATTCATAGAGTCATTTATTCATATATTTTATCTCTTGGAATCGATCGTCCTCGCTTGGGCGTGATGCCGTACAAGTCTGGTATTGCACTTGTACAAGGCAAAGATGGTACATAATCGATTATTCTTCAAATAGGAACACGTCGCAGTGGCAGAAGCAGATAAATTGAATTTAATGAGGACAATCTTTCTTATTGAATAGAAGTACATCACTTCTTTATAGCAGTGGAGAAAAAAAGTAACTTGAAGCCACACAGAGATATGTAGAACTTTATTCTCTTTATTGATAATTGAAGAAGAGTACAAGACTTGTATTGAAGTATAATGATTACAGCACATCTCACTTTACATTGAAAACCAACTGAACAATGCTATACAGCTTACATTTGATATTTGGATACATTGGATTACCACTCGATATACTGACTTGGCTTACAATCTCACTGATACAACTGATTACAATGTTCCATACATTATGCCCTTTATAAACAGAAGACATCATCTTGTGCAAGGAGAGCTTCTGTATGCCCAACAAATCTTCGATGCCGCGGAACCAAATCTTCGTGTGTAGAATATCCCAAGCAAGCGCACCTGCCCACAAAACGTGGGTCAGCACATCATCTATGCACTGGCGAGTAGAATCCAACCCACTCGCATAAACCAACATTTAAGTGATCAGTTAAGCAAGCATTTATTAGTATGATCTTTCTACTTGGGGCCTAGCATCAGTTTACCGTTCATGGGTAATAATCAGAGTGAAGCATGTAAACATATTCTTAATAGCATTCATGTGGACACATTATTTTAGCATTCTTCGTGTTATCATGCAAAGGCATCATTGAGGCATCGTTAACATTAACATCTTAAACATGGTATGACAGTTCTCACTTCAAGCATCACTTAGCATGTATGTTGTGTTTTGGGCAATGATTATAGCATGGCATCTTTCTAGCATACTCAATTTAACATGTTAAGCAGGATCTCATACTGAAAGGCTACATACAGCATCATTTACTTATTTGGAACATAAACACGCAAGTTAAACCAACACATATATTGAATTATCACGTTTAAGTGATTTCTTACCGATAGCCGACTCCCTCGTACCTGCACAAAATACAGGATAATATGATATTCTTACTCTGTCTGCACAAAACATTCATTAGCATGCATCCTGACTATATGACCACTGGTGGTTGTGCACCATGTCGACGTGCCATATAGGACTTCATAGGGTATGGGATGTGCCCTTCACCAGGTTGCGAGCCCGAATGAGGATCCCAATACCGTGCTACCAAAGCACCAATTCCTCCTAGGCCGACTCGATCCCACCGCCGCAGGTACCGTTCGAGGAAATCCTTGTATACAAGTACGTCTATGGTCATGCGAATGCGTGTCCGACCCGATCGTGTTCGAAGTCGCATGATACAATAATAAGATAAGAAAAGGCAACAGTTCATCATCTCATCTTTCCAATATTTCCACCTGTTCACTTGGTGATCTCAATGATCCCAAGCCTTATCATTTTTCATTGCATCAATCATTGCAACATTTTTCATATCATTCCTTTCTAAGAGGAACAAATAACATTTCATTCATACCGATAGGACCTGCATCATTTCATTCATATCATAGGGACAATATTCTTTCTTTTATTGCTTATAAGGAAGCAAGCAACAGCTATACAGAATGTACATGATTCTAGTGTTTCATTCAATTCTTTGTGTTAATAGCATAGCCAGTTCATTACTCATGTATCATTCTCGTAGCATCTCATTACTCAAGTGATTCATTCATTTCATCAAGATTAAGCATAAGAGACATTATCAATTCATTCTCAGGCATCAAGTTACATTAGCAGTTCGAGTATGATTCAATCAGCAGTTCAATATTCATGTCTTATTCATTTCAATAATCCACAACATAGGCATCTCTATTATTCAGTAACTAAGACATGGAACATTTAGGGACAATTCATAGCATCACATTATTCCATTTATTAAGCATGTAGGAATAAGGAGGAAGGAGGACAGTTCCACTTGCCTGCACAAAAGGGGTCTTCCTGCTCAAATCCCGCTAAGCGTAGCTCCACCAGCGAGCCACGTTCCAATACCCATTCCGTCTAGCCAGCTAAGAGAGACTACATCAGTCTCAACTCTCTTGATCTCCAACACAAGTAACGGTCCAACATTCTGATCCCATCCAACAAGCCAACCAAATGCCTCGTGCGGAGCGGGGCATTACATCCGGGGACCCCTCCCCCCGGCGATCCCTCCCTCCAGCTATCCCCTCCCCGCGGTGACCCCCTCTCCGCGGCGAACCCCGTTCCTCCGGCGTCCCCCCTCCACCGTTGATTCTCCTCGTCGACGCCGACCCGACTCCGACGCCAACCCGTCTCCACCGCTGCTCCAGCCCCGACGACCCCAACCCGACTCCGACCAAGTGTCATGACCCGCACCCGGTATAGAGGCACGAGAAGTGGGTACGTCCAGCCTACGCCGCAGTGTCGGAGGTAGTAACCTGTCCTAGGTTGCTAACTAATCTCATGCAGTGAGTATAAAAAGTACTTGTCCAGATATCAGCTCCGAATGGAGGGCAAGTAAAGGGTATGATCTACTCAACACAGTCTAAATACGAAAAGATAACACAGAAGTTATACCTAAGGAATTAAAGACAACAACAACTAACTACTAAAATAATACACCAATATCTCAAACCAACTTAATACAGACTCAATATCTTAACTTTAATACAACAAGCCAAAACATGAAAGCTAAAGTAGTCTACTAGCTAATCTCCTGAATCACTCCTGAGAGTTGGGACCAAAGGTAGCTAATCCCTCGCCAGGTCCATGGTAAGCAGGGCATGTGTCCTCAGGATTATCATCTGTAATATTTTCAACAGGTCCAATCAGGACAGAAACGAGTACAACTCATCTAGAAAAACCCAAGTAAATGACAAAGAACTATAAAGCAGTTATAGACAGTTTTATTGATGAGCATGGCAGTTTTATACAGGTAATGATGGCATAGAGAAACAGTAAGATACAAGAAAAGAAAGATAACTAAAACAAGAGAAGAATCATGGCAATGAAGACTGTAATAAAAGCTAACTGAACTAGAATATCATGTGTGAGTCCAGACAGTACGATATAAGTCTAAAGTAATCCCAGTGTGAGTCCAGTCCATATAATCCGATACCAGATGATTTCCAGTACAAGATGAGTCTAACAGTGATCAATGAAACCAGGGTGAGTCCAACTATGATCTAACAGTGTGTTTTAAAATATCGAGGTCGACATGTAAACGGTTGTAGGTATCAGGCACATCTCTCACTGATCGGGCAAGAGATGGCTATGCTTCCGGTAGATTCCAGTAGGAGATTTCGGATTTGGGGTATGTCTACATGTCTTACTCAATATTTCCCCGCCCAGCAAGTGAATCCAAAATCGACAAAAGAATCGAGATGAGTCTGGCCAATACGTGATGATTCCAGAAATGATTCCGGAATGATACCAATGACTCCAGTAATAGAGGCCAGCAAGTAAAGTATGTGTCGATACATGAATCCAAAAATATCCATACGTGTTGATACAGAGAATCACATAGAACTAACTAGAACTGAAATACAGTAATCGACAAATAAATGAGAGAATTATCAGAGAATGTACTCGCCTGTTACTCTGGAAAGAGTAGTATAATATCAGATGTCTGTACCAGGGTCACAATATTCTAAAATAGAGCAATACAGTTATGACATGTCCAAAATAAAGGTAAATGAAATCTACGATGCAATCTATATGAATTCTAAGCCAATCTAGGTCAAAGTCAAACTTGGTCAACACTACAGTCAAACTAAGTTATACTAGGTCACAAGAAGTTAAACTAAGTCATACAAGGTCAAACAAAGTTAAACAAGTCTAATCTAGGTTAAAGTCAACCCTTGGTCAAACATTCTAGCCAAACTAGTCAACTCTAGTTACTTGGGTCCATATAGGGTCAAATCTTAGTCTAACTAAGGTTTTGGTTAATCATAGACTAGTCAATAAGGTAATTAGGTTAATCTTGACTAATGGTCAACATCCAGTCAAACCCTATAAGGCTAACTCAAAACCAAACATAGGCTAACCTGTCTTAGGATACCTAAGATACTATACTACAATAAAGTATATCACATGAAATATATATAGTACAATACCAACCTTAATCCTGTAATCAAGCTAATCCTATTCTCCAACTCAAGTCATGACTCAACTCTAAGTATCTCACTTAACCCCATACATATCTTCATCTATATAGGATTACCCTCATAATCCATATGGTCAACCTAATCATCTAGTTTAGTCAAACTCAAGTCAAATAGTCCTTCTATGTTCATCCAAGTCATTTCTAGGTCAATTTGGTCAAGGTTTGACCTATAGTTGACTTTGGTCAACAATGGTCAATTACCTAGTCAAACTATGTCTTACTAGTCAACTAGTTAAACTAGTCATTTTAGGTCAATCCTAGTCAATTCTAGGTTAACTAGGTCAACTTTGACCTAAGGTTGACTTTGGTCAACCCTTAGTCAACAAGGGTCACTTATAGTGTTTTAGGTCATTAGGGTTAGCCCTAAGCCATAGGCTAGTCTTATAGGTTTTCATAGGCTAGTGGTGTAGGTTTCATATAACCTATATCTAGTAAGTTATATATATATATATATATATATATATATATATATATATATATATATATATATATATATATATATATATATATATATATATATATATATAACTATATATATGAATAGACACTATCTACCTACTACCCATATATCAAAATAGGAATACTATATATAATACAACCCACATACATATATATATATATAATATCACTACATGAGAACAAATACAAATATATATATATATATATCATATATATATATATATATATACACATATATATTTATATATATATAAAACCTATTTATATATTACATATATATATATATATAGAGGGAAGAGAGAGAGAGGGATATAGAGTGAGAGAGTGAGAATGAGAGAGAGACAGGAAGAGGGGACAGAGCACAGGACAGTGAGAGAGGGGCTGGGTTCCAGTTCCTGGAACCACAAATTGGCACCCCAACACACACACACACAGTCCACATATACATACATATGTATACATGTACACTACTACACATACACACTACCATTTAACCCCAAATCTCACCCACACTCACACATACATATATACTACATATATACATACTGAAATACACTAGTACAATGTATAAAACATAATCAAAATCGATTTGAAAATCGATTTTGCAAAAACTGGAAATCCTAAAACCTGGAAACAGTGTACTGTGCACTCGAAAATAGGTAACTCGATTTACACACACTAAAATGAGCTAAGGCTCGATTCTAATGGTTGGTAACTGGTGCCCCATACATATACGTGTCGTATGTGTCAGTGGCAGTCCACCATGACACGACACGGCGTGTCCAAACACGTAAAAACTCACTCGGGTAAATCCTGACACGCGCACGAAACTACAATGTCGTGCACGCGTGTAGTCCACTCTAGGACACACCACGAGACACGACACGTCTCGTGGTCGCACACACGTGTAGCCCACATATAGGGCTACACGATGGACACTCTGTTACGTGTCCACGTGTCCTACAGCGTCGACACGAGAGCCGTATCAGTCGAGGAAACTCGACTGATACGCGCGATTTTCACTGCGTCGTGCAGAGATGCACACGCCTCGTGCTCGCGACACAGGACACGACGCATCTCGTGCTCGTGTCCTCGTGTACGCCACACATAGGGCTACACTCTCGTGTCAGTACGAGGTGCCAACGTGTCGTGTCCGCGCGACACGATAAGCACGAAGTTGCCCCCGCGCGCGTGTGCGTTGACAGCCCGTGTCCAGTGCGAGTGAGATTTCTCACTCGACACGACACGAAGCGACACCAAATTTTAGGGGCATGTTCGCAGACATTGCCCCCGTATCCGTGTCAATTTGCACGTGTCCTAGTGGCCTGTGCAGTACGCACGAAGTGTCGGGTAGCAGGACATGCACGAGGATCTCGTGCAGTGGATTCGTGTCCAATTTGGACACTGAAACAGCACAAAAACGTGCTCAGTCTAGGTGTTTTATGATCAGCAAGTCTAGGGCTACTAGGTTATGTAATTTGCTTTACAAAAACACAAAAACAAGTCCATTGTGGCATTTCACCAAACACTGAAATCAAGAGACAGACACGTGTCCGATACGGACACCAAACCAAGCCTAAATCTCACCAAACTTAGCCTACAGTTAGGGTATACCTATATGCATGCATTTATGAAGAGAAATCACAATATTATTTAGGTTTAGGGACACTTACCTATGAGTGCAAAACTCAATAAAAATAAGGTTTTGGGGGGGGGGTGTCCTCTTCACTTGATGGTGCCCAAAATGCTATGCAACCTAGCTAGCTAGCTCCCCTTTGCATCCTCAATAGTAGGGGGTTCCAATGCAAGAAGTTTGGCTCAATTTGGTGTTGAAATGGTTAAATGGTGAGAGTGTGAAGGTAGAGGGAAAAACTAGGTTTTAAGTGCAATGAAAAAATGGCATGAATGATAAGGGGATGTGATTATATAGGATGGGGGTAGGGTTGGGCTGCCATGGAGGGGTAGGGTTGATATTTAGGGTTCCTTCTAGGTGAAGTAACTTAGCTTCTAAGGTAAAGACCAATAGATCTTTCTTTAGGTCTACCTAAATATCTAAGTATACATAGTATCTAGATATTTATCTAACCTTAGATATTTATGACATAAAGCAATATCTTCCACTTAGTCTTCTAGGTTAGTGGCTAACCTCTAGATTAGTGCTAAACTAGGTTAGAAGCTAACATGACACTAATCCACTAATTAAATAATAATAAACTACATAAATCCAAATAAATTCTAATAAATTACCAAAATACCCTTTTGACTAAAAAGTGGTAATTTGATATCCTAATCACATGGTTAGGCTTACATGGTCATGGTTGGTCTCAAGGTTATGAAATCTCTAGGGTTTACACTAGGGTTACACTAGTAAAATCACAAAGTCATAAGCCATGACTTAGAAAATAATTTTAATCTAACTAAAAATCACCAAAATTCATAACATGACTAAATCACCATTAATAAATAATAAAAATAATAAATTTTCAAAAATACCCTAATTTTAGAAAACTGGGTCTTACAAGTCTTCCCTCCTTAGAGAAATTTCGTCCTCGAAATTAAGATAGTCGTACTCCTTCTAGGTCAAACCCCAGTCAATCAGAGTCAAAAGATAACATGCAATCATAGTCCTACTGGTCGTGATTCTACAGTCTTGAACATGGTAACTACACTATCTAGCATATCACAAGCATATCCTGACAGGTACTAATGGAATCATACAACAAGATGGGAAAGGAAGGACAGGAAAGACAAACCTGCTAACCCGTCACCTGAAGCGTTGGTCTCCTCGACCGTCATCGCAAAAGCTCCACCCCTCTGGTGCTGAGCTACAGGTGGCCTAGCCCCCATATAAGGAGGTGCAATAGGACAATCCATCTTCTGGTGAGTATCAGACCCACAGGTATAGCAAACCTTCAGCCTCTTCCTACACTGCTCCCTGATGTGTCCCTGCTTTCTGCAGTATGAACAACTGATCGTCTTCGGGTCCTGACCTCGATACTGATGCTGCACCTGCTGAAATGGCCTCTGCTGCTGGGGTCCCGGGGCTCTAACTGGCGGGGTCGAATGATGTGGTGTGGGAGGATGATATGTCTGCTGGTGTAGCATCGGCACTTTCTGCTGGAAAGCCTGACGCTTGGGGGTCCCTCAATGTGTACAGAAGCCGGCCTCTTGCAAGATAGAAGACGCTCCTCGATACTCCGGGCTAACTCTAAGCTCTGGTAGTAGTCAGTCATACCGTTCGCCACTATAAGAATGCCAATGTCTGGAACTAGACCATGGCAAAACCTACGCGTCATCTCCTCAGGGTCAGCAACTAGGCTAGGAGCGAAACGGCTCAGGCGACTAAACTCTGTCGCATACTCGTCGACAGAATGGTTCCCCTGCTGGATGTTCTGGAATCGTAGCCCCATGGCTACTCTAGCAGTGGTCGAGAAGAATTTCTTCTTGAACTGGGTCTTAAACTGATCCCAAGTGGCTCTCCCTCTCGCGAATAACGGCTCATTCCGGAACCAAACTCCTGCCAAGTCTATCAGCAAAAATCTTGCTGCCTCGACCTGGAGGTCATCCGGCATCCTAACTCCAATGAGCTTCCTCTCTACCGAGTCTAACCAGTCATCTGCTACTACTATGCCCTCAGTCCCTAAGAACTCCTTGGGATTCAGACCCATGAAGTCCTTGATTGTCCCTGCTCTCTGCCGCTGCTCTACAGGTGGTGGGACCACGGTACGTCCCTTAGAATGCTCCATGCTCTGGCAGAGTAGGGTGGTCTGCTCCTGATGGGTTGCTAGGAACCCCTGGATCAGAATGAGAAGTTGGTTCCCGTCGAGTGTGACGGAAGCCTGGGTAGGTATAGTGATAGGGGATGGTAGAAGTATTGGGTCCTGCTGGGACTGTGATGTGGAAGGTGGTTGTGGTATCTGGGTTTGTAGATCTGTGGAGTGGAAGAATATGGTAGGTGGAGGTGTATCAGTCAACTGGTCAGCTGACTGGATGGGGAGTGTGCCATTCTCAGGTGAGACATACCGGGATGAACGAGTAAGCACCATCTAATTACAATAAAAAGACTTATAAGGACTCTTTAAGCAAAACAATCATAGACAAGAAAATCTAATTATAATAGCAAGCATGTGTTGTATTTCCTATGTTGCAATCCTAGTATTCCTCTAGGTGTTCTAAGTGTCATTCCTAATGTTGTCTAATTACCTTAAGTTCCTAATTGCAGGCATGCTTGGTACAATAACGTAACCAAACAATTTAGTCTCGAGACCTGCATGGGGGCACCACTAAAAACGTGTCACGACCCGCACCCGGTATAGGGGCACGAGAAGTGGGTACGTCCAGCCTACGCCGCAGTGTCGGCGGTAGTAAGCTGTCCTAGGTTGCTAACTAATCTCATGCAGTGAGTATAAAAAGTACTTGTCCAGATATCAGCTCTGAATGGAGGGCAAGTAAAGGGTATGATCTACTCAACACAGTCTAAACACGAAAAGATAACACAGAAGTTATACCTAAGGAATTAAAGACAACAACAACTAACTACTAAAATAATACACCAATATCTCAAACCAACTTAATACAGACTCAATATCTTAACTTTAATACAACAAGCCAAAACATGAAAGCTAAAGTAGTCTACTAGCTAATCTCCTGAATCACTCCTGAGAGTCGGGACCAAAGGTAGCTAATCCCTCGCCAGGTCTATGGTAAGCAGGGCATGTGTCCTCAGGATTATCATCTGTAATATTTTTAACAGGTCCAATCAGGACGGAAACGAGTACAACTCATCTAGAAAAACCCAAGTAAATGAGAAAGAACTATAAAGCAGTTATAGACAGTTTTATTGATGAGCATAGCAGTTTTATACAGGTAATGATGACATAGAGAAACAGTAAGATACAAGAAAAGAAAGATAACTAAAACAAGAGAAGAATCATGGCAATGAAGACTGTAATAAAAGCTAACTGAACTAGAATATCATGTGTGAGTCCAGACAGTACGATATAAGTCTAAAGTAATCCCAGTGTGAGTCCAGTCCATATAATCCGATACCAGATGATTTCCAGTACAAGATGAGTCCAACAGTGATCAATGAAACCAGGGTGAGTCCAACTATGATCTAACAGTGTGTTTTAAAATACCGAGGTCGACATGTAAACGGCTGTAGGTATCAGGCACATCTCTCACTGATCGGGCAAGAGATGGCTATGCTTCCGGTAGATTCCAGTAGGAGATTCCGGATTTGGGGTATGTCTACATGTCTTACACAATATTTCCCCGTCCAGCAAGTGAATCCAAAATCGACAAAAGAATCGAGATGAGTCTGGCCAATACGTGATGATTCCAGAAATAATTCCGAAATGATACCAATGACTCAGTAATAGAGGCCAGCAAGTAAAGTATGTGTCGATACATGAATCCAGAAATATCCATACGTGTTGATACAGAGAATCACATAGAACTAACTAGAACTGAAATACAGTAATCGACAAATAAATGAGAGAATTATCAGAGAATGTACTCGCCTGTTACTCTGGAAAGAGTAGTGTAATATCAGATGTCTGTACCAGGGTCACAATGTCCTAAAATAGAGCAATACAGTTATGACATGTCCAAAATGAAGGTAAATGAAATCTACGATGCAATCTATATGAATTCTAAGCCAATCTAGGTCAAAGTCAAACTTGGTCAACACTACAGTCAAACTAAGTTATACTAGGTCACAAGAAGTTAAACTAAGTCATACAAGGTCAAACAAAGTTAAACAAGTCTAATCTAGGTTAAAGTCGACCCTTGGTCAAACATTCTAGCCAAACTAGTCAACTCTAGTTACTTGGGTCCATATAGGGTCAAATCTTAGTCTAACTAAGGTTTTGGTTAATCATAGACTAGTCAATAAGGTAATTAGGTTAATCTTGACTAATAGTCAATATCCAGTCAAACCCTATAAGGCTAACTCAAAACCAAACATAGGCTAACCTGTCTTAGGATACCTAAGATACTATACTACAATAAAGTATATCACATGAAATATATATAGTACAATACCAACCTTAATCCTGTAATCAAGTTAATCCTATTCTCCAACTCAAGTCATGACTCAACTCTAAGTATCTCACTTAACCCCATACATATCTTCATCTATATAGGATTACCCTCATAATCCATATGGTCAACCTAATCATCTAGTTTAGTCAAACTCAAGTCAAATAGTCCTTCTATGTTCATCCAAGTCATTTCTAGGTCAACTTGGTCAAGGTTTGACCTATAGTTGACTTTGGTCAACAATGGTCAATTACCTAGTCAAACTATGTCTTACTAGTCAACTAGTTAAACTAGTCATTTTAGGTCGATCCTAGTCAATTCTAGGTTAACTAGGTCAACTTTGACCTAAGGTTGACTTTGGTCAACCCTTAGTCAACAAGGGTCACTTATAGTGTTTTAGGTCATTAGGGTTAGCCCTAAGCCATAGGCTAGTCTTATAGGTTTTCATAGGCTAGTGGTGTAGGTTTCATATAACCTATATCTAGTAAGTTATATAGATATATATATATATATATATATATATATATATATATATATATATATATATATATATATATATATATAACTATATATATGAATAGACACTATCTACCTACTACCCATATATCAAAATAGGAATACTATATATAATACAACCCACATACATATATATATATAATATCACTACATGAGAACTAATACAAATATATATATATATCATATATATATATATATACACATATATATTTATATATATATAAAACCTGTTTATATATTACATATATATATATATATAGAGAGGGAAGAGAGAGAGAGAGGGATATAGAGTGAGAGAGTGAGAATGAGAGAGAGACAGGAAGAGGGGACAGAGCACAGGACAGTGAGAGAGGGGGCTGGGTTCCAGTTCCTGGAACCACAAATTGGCACCCCAACACACACACACACACAGTCCACATATACATACATATGTATACATGTACACTACTACACATACATACTACCATTTAACCCCAAATCTCACCCACACTCACACATACATATATACTACATATATACATACTGAAATACACTAGTACAATGTATAAAACATAATCAAAATCGATTTGAAAATCGATTTTGCAAAAACTGGAAATCCTAAAACCTGGAAACAGTGCACTGTGCACTCGAAAATAGGTAACTCGATTTACACACACTAAAATGAGCTAAGGCTCGATTCTAATGGTTGGTAACTGGTGCCCCATACATATGTGTCATATGTGTCAGTGGCAGTCTACCACGACACGACACGGCGTGTCCAAACACGTAAAAACTCACTCGGGTAAATCCTGACACGCGCACGAAACCACAGTGTCGTGCACGCGTGCAGTCCACTCTAGGACACACCACGAGACACGACACGTCTCATGGTCGCACACACATGTAGCCCACATATAGGGCTACACGATGGACACTCTGTTACGTGTCCACGTGTCCTACAGCGTCGACACGAGAGCCGTATCAGTCGAGGAAACTCGACTGATACGCGCGATTTTCACTGCGTCGTGCAGAGATGCACACGCCTCGTGCTCGCGACACAGGACACGACGCATCTCGTGCTCGTGTCCTCGTGTACGCCACACATAGGGCTACACTCTCGTGTCAGTACGAGGTGCCAACGTGTCGTGTCCGCGCGACACGATACGCGCAAAGTTGCCCCCGTGCGCGTGCGTTGACAGTCCGTGTCCAGTGCGAGTGAGATTTCTCACTCGACACGACACGAAGCGACACCAAATTTTGGGGGCATGTTCGCAGACATTGCCCCCGTGTCCGTGTCAATTTGCACGTGTCCTAGTGGCCTGTGCAGTGCGCACGAAGTGTCGGGTAGCAGGGCATGCACGAGGGTCTCGTGTAGTGGGTTCGTGTCCAATTTGGACACGGACACAGCACGAAAACGTGCTCAGTCTAGGTGTTTTGTGATCAGCAAGTCTAGGGCTACTAGGTTATGTAATTTGTTTTACAAAAACACGAAAACAAGTCCATTGTGGCATTTCACCAAACACTGAAATCAAGAGACAGACACGTGTCCGATACGGACACCAAACCAAGCCTAAATCTCACCAAACTTAGCCTACAGTTAGGGTATACCTATATGCATGCATTTTGGAAGAGAAATCACAATATTAACAAGGTTTAGGGACAATTACCTATGAGTGCAAAACTCAATGGAAATAAGGTTTTGGGGGGGTGTCCTCTTCACTTGATGGTGCCCAAAATGCTATGCAACCTAGCTAGCTAGCTCCCCTTAGCATCCTCAATAGTAGGGGGTTCCAATGCAAGAAGTTTGGCTCAATTTGGTGTTGAAATGGTTAAATGGTGAGGGTGTGAAGGTAGAGGGAAAAACTAGGTTTTAAGTGCAATGAAAAAATGGCATGAATGATAAGGGGATGTGATTATATAGGATGGGGGTAGGGTTGGGCTGCCATGGGGGGGTAGGGTTGATATTTAGGGTTCCTTCTAGGTGAAGTAACTTAGCTTCTAAGGTAAAGACCAATAGATCTTTCTTTAGGTCTACCTAAATATCTAAGTATACATAGTATCTAGATATTTATCTAACCTTAGATATTTATGACATAAAGCAATATCTTCCACTTAGTCTTCTAGGTTAGTGGCTAACCTCTAGATTAGTGCTAAACTAGGTTAGAAGCTAACATGACACTAATCCACTAATTAAATAATAATAAACTACATAAATCCAAATAAATTCTAATAAATTACCAAAATACCCTTTTGACTAAAAAGTGGTAATTTGATATCCTATTCACATGGTTAGGCTTACATGGTCATGGTTGGTCTCTAGGTTATGAAATCTCTAGGGTTTACACTAGGGTTACACTAGTAAAATCACAAAGTCATAAGCCATGACTTAGAAAATAATTTTAATCTAACTAAAAATTACCAAAATTCATAACATGACTAAATCACCATTAATAAATAATAAAAATAATAAATTTTCAAAAATACCCCAATTTCAGAAAACTGGGTCTTACACCAAGGCAGGTAAACCCTAACCCTAACTCCCTCCTCCTGACGTGCTGACACAGACACGATACGACATACACGACATGCACAAACACAGACACGACACACACGACACACACACACACACCACTACAAAAAAAATAAAACATACTTGGTAATCACCACTAGGGTAGTTTTCAGGTCGGAGTGTTAGTAACTGTTTAGAGTGTCGATGGGTGTGTAAATAATAATAATAATAATAATAATAATAATAATAATAATAATAATAATAATAATAATAATAACGTTAAGAATTGGTATACTTCACGATACCTAGCATGATTTTGAGGATCAACATTTGGGAACATAACCTATTAGTCCAAAGATGAGCCCATCAAAAAATAAGATAATTAAAATAACATCCTCTTGACCAAGTAACAACTCTAGCAAGATGGTCGCTAAGAACCCAAGACTAAGACTTGTAAGTTCTGGTTTTTGACTCAATAGAAAAAAAATCTAAATCGGTTTAATTAATTCGATTCTCGATTGATTTTAGCGCATCCAAGGTCATTTTTATGATCGATCATAAACGTTATCTTTGTTTGGGCATGCACATGTTTGCTCTTGTTTTTAGTCATGGGTGAGCACACATACCTATGTACCGCTAGTCGCACACCCGTACTAAACCCACCCGCATACGCGTTTATGTTCTTGAGAAACACAACCACTAGGGGCGTACCAGATCTATAAATGCTCGCACGTGCATGCTTGTTCTATTACTGCGGGCGAGAATAAACACATTTACCCGCGTGAGCACCCATGCACCTTTATGTCATAGACACTTGTGTGATAAGCCACCCCCTTAAAACATGACTAAGCTCTCTGTAAGGGGCCTACTCTCCCTCTTTCCTTTCCATCCTCATATATGCAGTATAAGTTTTTAAGCGAAAAATGAGGTTGTTGAAGTACCAAAAAAAGGGGTAAACCAATGTGATCATGAACAGACAATCTTTTTGAAAGTTTGAGCGATGTTTGCGCTTTGACGCAAAAATTGAAGCATCTATTTTGCACTTAACAGTCGCATGTCACATGAATCAAGGTGCATGATTCATCGCTTTCAATTGATGTGTCATCGATGCATGATTTTTTGAAAATCAGAGCATCATCTATGGCTGACAGTGCTCTAGCCTGTACCTATAAATTGAGGGTCTAGAGGAGAGAAACTCCCTGCTATTCTCTTTTCTGTATGTGTCAGATCTTAGTATGTGTCAGATCTTAGTATTCCTAAGTAAGAGTGGGTATATGTGAGTGAGTGTCATTAGAGTGTTAGAGAGTTAGTTCAGTCCTAGCACCTAGAGTGTATAGAGTATCTTAGAAATATAGGTATGATTGGTACAGTATTTTGAACCATTCTCTAGAAATTAAATTTACTTATGCCAAGCCTTTTGGGCCTATCAGAGTTATAAATTTTTTCGAAAATCTAGCATAATGCTGATTGCCTTAAAAGGCTTGCATAAGTAAGAGTGTATAGAGTACCTTTTGGGCCTATAAGAGTTACTTCACTCAGTTTGTCAAGACAAGTAAACTTTTTAAATGTTGACGGTATATATACCGTCAACATTTGGTTTTGCCTTGTAGCTACAGGCAGTTGCCTGCATTTTGCCTTATAACTTGGCCTATGGCCCGTGCTTGAGCAGTGTGGACTTCCAGGTTAGGGTGTTAGTTCATGATTAGCATTGTTTAGATATTAGTTTCAGTTAAAGGGTTAGTTAAGATTAGGATATTAGTTTATGTTAGAAGGAATATTAGAGTTAGTAGATGTTAAAGTAGGATATTAATTTATTAGTTAGGATAGATAGTTTGAGTTAGGATACTGCTCAAGCACAGGCCAAAGGGTCGATATTGGGTATTAATTTAAAAAGTTTTACTTGTCTTGACAAACTGAGTGAAGTAACTCTTGTAGACCCAAAGGTTCGATATTGGACAGTTGGTGTCGTGTACTCCTACAAGTACAATTATACCTCACCAATAATCTCAGTTTTCTCTAAACTGTTACTCTCTACTAACCTCTATCTAAATTGTGCACCTATATATAAACTGCCTTAACATTCATTCACTGACTGTAATGTGCATGTATCTATCTTACAGAATTATCCTCAAATGGATATGGAGCTGAATTACTATCTGCGGAATCGTTTCGTGGATGTACAACCGTCATCCTGATGACATGTGCGGTGTGCGGGATGAATTCATAAAGGGTGTACACCAGTTCCTGCATTTTGCCAAGACGTTCCCTCAGTACATGGACGGTACCAAAATTAAGTATCCGTGTGTAAGATGTCGCAACTTGAAATATCATCTAGAAGTGGATGTCACGTATCATTTATACTCGAAGGATTTCACGCCGAATTACTATCAGTGGAGCGAGCATGGAGAACTTGTGTCTTTAGCATCGGAGTACGAGCCTTATGTGGATGTCCACAACAACGCTCCTTACGACGATGGGTTGGTGAACATGGTTTTTGATGCGGCCGGGCCTAGTTTCAATCCGGATGATCATGATGCACCTGAGGAGGCACCGAACCCCGATGCTGCACAGTTCATGGAGTTGCTGGAGAATGCAAGGACTCCATTATATCCTGGTTGTGAGGATCATTCACCGTTGGAGGTGGTTACAAGATTGTTGAGCATCAAGTCCGATTTTAACATGTCGCAAGATTGCTACAACCGTCTTATGGAGTTGCTTATAGAAATATTGCCTGAGGGTGCGAAGTTGCCTAAAGACTTCTACCGGTCTAAGAGGATAGTTAGATCGCTCTGGATGGAATATGAAAAAATCGATGCCTGTCACAATGGGTGCATGTTGTACTACAAAGACGACAAGGATGAAGACGCCTGCAGATTTTGTGGTATCGATCGCTACAAGGCATATGGTAGAGGAAAGTCTGTCGGTGCCAGGAAGCCTACCTCTTCGATGCACTACTTGCCGTTGACGCCGCGGCTGCAGCGGTTGTTTATGGTGAAGAAAACTGCAGAAACATGAGTTGGCATAAGCGGGAACATACCGAAGGAGTGTTGGATCACCCATCTGATGGAGAAGCATGGAACCACTTTGATCGAGAGTATCCAGATTTTGCTTCTGATCTGCATAATGTCAGATTGGGTCTCTGCTCCGACGGTTTTACCCCATTCGGACTTTTGGGATCCCAGTATTCGTGTTGGCCTGTGATCGTCATCCCGTACAATCTACCGCCTTGGATGTGCATGAAGACTCCGTATATGTTCCTCACCATTATTATCCCAGGTCCGAACAATCCGAAAAGGAACATCGATGTGTATTTACAGCCATTGATTGATGAGTTGAATCATCTGTGGGAAGTAGGTTCCAACACGTACGATGTATCTAGAAAACAAAATTTCCAGATGCGGGCAGCACTTATATGGACCATCAACGACTTTTCGGCCTATGGAATGTTATCTGGATGGAGCACGCATGGTCATCTTTCATGTCCGTATTGCATGAATAGCACTAAGGCTTTCCGTTTGAAACACGGAGGCAAACCGTGATTCTTAGATTGTCATCGACAATTCCTGCCGAAGGACCATCCGTACCGGAGGAACATGAATGTTTTTCGTGCTGGCGTTGTGGAGAAGGCTAATCCCCCGCCAAGGTGGCCCGGATAGACGATATGGGAAGAGGTAAAAGATTTACCAAGAGCTATTGAGCAACCTGCTACGGGCTACAAGTGTGACGGATTTGGTCGCACTCATAACTAGACGAAGAGGAGTATATTCTGGGATCTTCCATATTGGAGCACCAATCTGATTAGACATAACCTTGATGTCATGCATATCGAGAAGAATGTGTTTGACAACATAATTAATACTGTAATGGACGTAAAGGGGAAGACGAAAGACAATCCAAAGGCTAGATTGGACTTGGAAGAAATATGTAGACGTCCTGCATTGCATTTGATAAAGGACGGGAATGGGAAGTTGAAGCAGCCTAAGGCAATTTTCTCACTGGAGAAGGAGGATAAAATGAGGCTTTGTAGGTGGATTCAAGGTCTGAAATTTCCAGATGGGTATGTTTCGAACTTGAGAAGATGCGTCGACCTCAAGGAGAACAAACTGACAGGTATGAAGAGCCATAATTGTCACGTATTCATGGACCGGTTAATTTCGATTGCATTTCGGAAATTCTTACCGCAGGCAGTTTGGGATCCATTGACGGAGCTTAGCATATTCTTCAGGGACCTTTGTTCTAAGAAATTGCTCGTTGATCGTCTAGAAAAGCAAGAGAAGGACATTGCGGTAACACTGTGCAAGCTAGAGAGGGTGTTCCCTCCTGGATTCTTCGACTCCATAGAGCATTTGCCGATTCATCTTTTCTACGAGGCATGTGTTGGTGGACCCGTCGAATATCGATGGATGTACCCGTTCGAGCGACATTTGAATCACCTAAAAAGAAAGGTAAAAAATAAGGCTCGGGTCGAGGGTTCTATTTGTGAAGCCTATATTCTCGAGGAGATTACAAATTTTTGCTCCTCCTATTTTAAACCTCATGTTGCTACGAATAGAACGAGGGCTCCGAGAAACGATGACGAATTTCAAGAATTTAATGATGGAATACTGAAAGTATTTAATGCGTCCGAAAAGCCTTCGGGGAAAATGAAGAAGAGATATTTGAATGACGAAGAGCTAAAGGCTGCTCAGTTGTATATATTATTCAATTACGACGAGGATGAAGTGGAGAAGCTAGAGGGGTAAGTAACTCAAGATGATGAGTTTACGTCATCTCAATGTAATAGTATAAGCTAATATTATTGTGCTAATCGGCGGTTGCTTCGTTGTTTTCCAGCACATATAATGATGAGTTGAGGCTGGTTAGACCCTACCTAACAGACGAAGCATTAGAACAAGAAATGAGACGTCATTTTCCTTCTTGGTTGAGCGAATATGTAAGTAGCTCGATAATTACTGGCCTCTTCTAATGCAACTGCGCAATAAATAACTTATTATCTCTTCTTTGATATTCAGGTCGATCGTCTAATTTCACCCGAGATTGAATTAATTAGAACTCTTGCCAAGGGACCAATTACTTTTGTTAAATATGGCCAAGTTACTGTGTCAATGGCTTTCGGTTCAAGTCGACAAATGCTCCGATCAGAGACATCTTCCTGGATCTTGATTCCATGAAAAACAGTTGTTTGTGTATCAAGTCTTCGAACTACAAAGACGTCGATCTAGGAAATGATTTCTTTGGCATCTTACGAGAGATTGTGGAGTTGTCATATAATAATGGAAGAGAACCTGCAAAGATCGTGTTGTTCAAGTGTGAATGGTTCGATCTGATTAAAAATCAAGGTTGGAAAATTGACAAACATGGTCTTGTGGATATAAACTACAAGCGTAGATATCAAGGCTATGAACCGTTTGTCCTAGCAACTCAGGCTCAGCTCGTGTACTTCACAGCTTATCCGAGACGGGGAGCAACGAAGTCTGACTGGTGGACAGTATGCAAGACTAATGCTAGAGATACTTTTGATGTTGACGAAAAAGCTTACCAGGAGGACGAGCTACCTCTTGTAACCAATATTGTCGATGTGGACTCCACGAAAGTTACATATTACACGACACATAATGTAGAAGATGTAGAATTATCCAAAGAGGAAGACGAAGTCGACGAAGGCGAAGATGAAAGTGAAGATGAGGAGGAAGAGAAAGATGAGGTCGAAGAAGACAAACAAGATGATTATTCTGAAGATGATTGAGAGAGATATACTTATCTGAACTTAGATGTTTCTTCTAGAATATATTATCTGGACTTAGATGTTTATTGTAGAATGTATCATCATATGTTGTCTTGGTTATTATCTTGTCTTTGTTGTACTTTCATATTTCTAGTCTCTATTATTTGTTGTACTTTCATATTTCTAGTCTCTATTATTTGTTGTATTATCATATGCTGTTATCAGGTATGGCAGGTCTGAAGAACAGATGGCAACTCTAGAGGAGGGTGAATAGAGTTTATAGCGATAATAGCCAATTAAAAAATTAAACTCTTTCACAAGCTGAAAGTAATTAGAGAAAATACGAAAATAAATAAGGAGCAAGAAAGCATACGCAAACACAGCCGATTTTAACCTGGTTTCCCTCGTGGAGGACTAGTCCAGGCCTGAGAACTCTAGCTCAGGATTAAATCCACTATTTGTGAAATAGTAGTTACATCTCGTGCCTTTTCTTCAGAAGAGCACGTCAACTTCTTACAAAGATCGCAGTAGCGATGCTTGGAATTTTTCAAGCGACTTCTTGAACTCTTGCACAAACTCCTAATTGAAAAATGCTGAGCACCTGAGGCTTAGGGAGCTTGTTGCTAGTAGATGAAGAAGAGTATGGCTTGTATTGAGCTTTAGAGAGAAGAGAAGAGAAGATGGGATGATATGAAAATGAGAGAATTTATGGCCTATTTATAGGATACCAGGTAGGCAGAATTCGGCCAGAATTCTGGTTGGATCATTCAAAAATTTGACCGTTGGACAACTTGCAACCAGCCAACCCTAAAAATTAGGGTGCTGATTTTTAAGGGACAGAGTTCGGCCCGAACTCTGTGTGGAGGCAGAGTTCGGCCCGAACTCTGTCTCCAGAGCACATAATGGGTCATTGGTCCAATGGGCTTATTTGGATGTGTGTGGAGCTTTTGAATTTTGGGTAGGGTATAGGTTAAGTCTCAGATGCTCAGCACAACTCAGCTTACATAAGTCTAGACTCAATAAAATTATAAAATACAGACTCAAAAATGACTTGTATTACAAAACTGAGCTGTCGTCTGACTTGTGCTGGATGTAGTCTTCATGTGTCGTATTGAATTATCACAAGTATTATTTAGTCAATTCTATCAATATTTGGTTGACTGTGACTTTGTGTCAACAATCTCCCCCATATTAATAATTGACAAAATAATAATTGTATATTCAATATTCATACCTGGACACATTTAAGGACAAAAGCATAGCTCCCCCGTAATCAGTGCCGAGCTTAAAAAATAGCTCCCCCGTACACATTGCTTTGAATCCTGTTGGCCTGATAAGAACATTCTCCCAAAAGCACAGATACAGAGACAAAAAGAATATAGAATATACCAAAAATATCTCCCCCTTTTGGCATTTAGCAATTAACCATAATCAAATAAGAACTGGCAAGCACACCAAAAGATAATAGAAAAAACTGCATATAAACTGATAAAACTACTAAATGTCTCAAGAGTCACAACTCATAAAAAATCTAATACATTCAAAGTGCATAAAAGTAACTAAAATCCAAAGTACAGAAAGAAACATAAGCTATGATCCTCAGTAGCAGCAGCAAGTAGCAGTCCATATCCATCATCGAGCTCATGAAGGCCCAGCGTCGTCTGATGGATCAATGAAAGAACGACCAGGATCCACGAAGGCCGCATCTGGATCCAAGTAGCAAATAACCCAAGGGTCATCGATACGATATCCCTCACGACCAGGGTCCCGCTCCATAGGAATAGGCATGGAAGGATGGCGAGACATGGAGTACCGAATGTCGTGCAGCGAGTTGCTGATGGCACTCATCTGCAGGGTGGTCCGGTAATCCAGCTGAGTCCAACGATCATCCTCTAAGGTGAAGCGATCGCGGAGCATGGTCTGAAGAGACTCGAGAGTGGCAGGAGGAGGAGGAGGATCCTGTCCAAGAGAAGGGGCATCTGGCACATCATCAGAATGCTCAGACACGACTGGTAAGCCAACGGCTGCCTGAAGTCTCCGTGCCTTTGAAAGAAAGGCAGGGGCAGGTAAGAACGGACAATCATCAAGTGGTATGCGAAACGCACAAAATACCATAGGAAGATACAAAGCATAAACCAAAGATCTTGGTTTCTTCCTAAAATTAATCATTCAGTCCATCATGGTACGTGGAAGATTAAATGGTACATGAAAGTGGAGGTGATATAAGGCCGAGATTTCAAAATAGGTGACTTCATCGGTGGATCCCGCTTTGGGTAGAATGGTGTTAAAGATAATCCGATGAAGTTCATAAAAATAGGGATTGAGATACTTGGCCAAAAGCTTACGAGGACGTGTATTCGGGGTACACAAGTCGTCCTTGAAGCTTTCAAGTAAAGACCCATCGGGAAATTGAAACGATCGAGCTTCAACAAGCTTTTCCCATGAGTTTGGCTCTTGGAGTTCAAGGTATTCGGCCAAATCGAAATCATCAAACGAGATGTCAATGCCCGCAACCCGTGAATAAATATGTGTATCATCATGAGTTAGGTTGCAGTAGAACATTTGAATAGCACTACGATAAATGACCGAGTTGGTGGTGACAAGTTCGTCAAGGCAAAGGTCATGAAAAAGTGAATTATATTGAGAGAAAATAGTAAAATTGATAGGATGACCCACAAACACCGACGTGTCCGAAAATCACTAAATTCATTTGATGCGTCAAGTGATACAAATATTCAGTCGTCATACGTATTGGGGTCGAGTGGACGAGGCGGGTTGAACAACAGGTGAATGGGTGGTTGTTGTTCAACGGGCGGTTCAACACGAGGAGGAGCATTCGAAGAGGACGCTCCCTCGGTTCGAAGTCTCTTCCCGCGATTGAACAATCGTGGAGCCATGAAAAATAATAAAGACAATTGAGAAAATTGAGATGGAGAGAAGTGGTAAATTATAGCTCAATGTGATGAAGAACAATGAAGGAGAATGGTGAGGGAAGCCTTCTCCGTGAGTTTGGAGAATAGATAAGCTCTAGGGAGGAAGAACTAGGGTTAGGGTTTGAGAAAAATATGTTTGGAGAAGTTGAAAAGGTGGCAATGGAGAGGAAAGAGGAGGAGAGCCCGAATATATGTGAAAGGGTTCCAATGGTCGGAACAAATATGGGCCATTGGATCAATTTATGATCAACGGCTGAGGCTGCGCCCGGTTCTGGAACAGCCAGGCCCAATTTGGCCCAAACTCTGGGTAAGGCAGAGTTCGGCCCGAATTCCGAATTCTGGAAACAGAACAGAAATCAGGCTAAAAAAAATGATTAAGTGAGAAAGACCAAAGGAAAAGTACATATACAAGATTGATAAAAAACCCAAGTGGAAGAATTTCAGAAAGTAAACTTCGAAGCAAAGTGAAGTTTCGAAAATCAGCATTTCAGCATGTGATAAATAAAAATGAACCATGTAATAAACAAAAAATTATGCCATAATTCAATATTTTGAAGCTGCCATGGGTTAGCTGCAGGGGCCGGATCCCAGCTAGCGGTAGTCCTGAGGACTAGTGCACCGTGTCGCTTAGGCTATTACGCCTTGTTGTCAGAAGGACCCTTTCGGCTTGTACCCATAGCAATTTCATCATAAAAGAATCAAGACATACTCGATATTTACGCAGATTTATTTTAATTAATAACAGCTTCGTCCAAAATTCCAAGTTCACGACAGAAAAAATTGAAGCGCTCTTCGGATAATGGTTTTGTAAAAAAATCTGCTAGCTGATAATCAGTGTCAATAAATTCTAAGTTAATAGTGCCATTTTGCTGACGATCACACAAAAAGTGGTGACGTATTTCAATGTGTTTCGTGCGTGAGTGACATATGGGATTCTTAGTGAGATTTATAGCACTAGTGTTGTCACAAAAGATTGGAATGTGCATAAAAGATAAGTTGTAGTCCTCAAGGGTTTGCTTCATCCACAGAATTTGTGCACAACAACGCACAGCTGCGATGTATTCAGCTTCTATTGTGGATAGTGCGACAGAATTCTGCTTCTTGCTAAACCAAGAGACTAAAGTCTTTCCTAATAAATGACACGTACCGCTCGTACTTTTACGGTCGACCTTGCATCCGGCAAAATCGGCATCAGAGTAACCAATGAGGTCAAATGATGTTGACTTGGGATACCATAGGCCCACTATAACCGTACCCTTAAGGTATCGATAGATACGCTTAACAGCAGTCATATGTGATTCCTTAGGATTTGTTTGATATCTAGCACACAGGCAAACGCTAAACATAATATCAGGACGACTAGCAGTTAAATAGAGTAGACTACCTATCATACCTCGATACTTACGTTGATCCACATGTTTGCCGCTTTCATCTGGTTCTAGTTTAGTTGAAGTAGCCATTGGAGTGCTGATTGGTTTGACGTTGTCAAGGTCGAATTTCTTCAGCATGTCCTTTGTGTACTTTGACTGACAGATGAAAGTTTCATTTGACATTTGTTTGACTTGCAGTCCAAGAAAGTAGTTGAGCTCCCCCATCATGTTCATCTCAAACTCGGTCTGCATACACTTGGCAAAATCTTGACAGAGGGTTTCATCAGTAGAACCAAATATAATATCATCAACGTATATTTGTACTAAAAGAATAGTGTCTTTGAAAGATTTTATAAAAAGTGTGGTGTCAATTTTCCCTTTTAAAAAACCTTTCTCAAGCAAGAAATTGCTTAGCCGTTCATACCAAGCTCTAGGGGCTTGCTTAAGGCCATATAACGCTTTCTTCAGCTTAAAAACATGGTCGGGAAATTTATAATTTTTAAAACCAGGGGGTTGTTTTACATAAACTTCCTCCTTAATAAATCCATTCAAGAAAGCACTTTTAACATCCATTTGAAATAATTTAAAATTTTGAAAATTTGTAAATGCACAAAGCATCCGAATGGATTCCAATCTAGCAACAGGGGCATACGTCTCATCGTAGTCGATACCTTCCTCTTGGTTGTATCCTTGGGCTACTGGACGAGCTTTGTTGCGTGTAACTGAACCATCTTCATTTACTTTGTTTCTAAAAACCCATTTAGTACCAATAATCGAGTAATTTGCCGGTCTAGGAACGAGTTCCCATACTTGGCTCCTCTCGAATTGGTTGAGTTCCTCTTGCATGGCAGAAATCCAAAATTCATCATTAAAAGCTTCTAAAATGTTTTTCGGCACAATTTGTGAAATAAAGGCAGTGCTAGCAATAGAGTCTCTTAATGATGATCTAGTAGTTACTCTACGTGAAACCTCACCTATTACCAAATTTTCTGGATGTGATGGCTTGAAAGAGAATTTCTTTGGCAAACCCTCCAGAGAATTGGTTTCGGTTGTGGTATTCATTGGAGTAGAAGTTGATGGCTCAACATCATCATCAAGAGTAGCTGCTGCACTGTTATCTTCATCAAAAGTCATATTTGTAGACTCTTCTACAATTAATGAGCGTTTGTTAAAAACTCTATATCCCTTGCTCTTGGCAGCATATCCAAGGAAAATACCATCGTCAACTTTGGCATCAAATTTGCCTAAGTTGTCTTTGGTGTTAAGGATAAAACATCTACAACCAAAAACTCTAAAATAAGAAACATTTGGGGTTCTCCCAAACCAAAGCTCATAGGATATTTTCTTCGTAATAGGACGAATAAGCACCCTATTTAAAATATGGCATGCTGTACTGACAGCTTCAGCCCAAAAGTATTTCGGAAGTAAAAACTTGTTCAACATGACTCTAGCCATATCGTCGAGAGTCCTATTCTTCCGCTCCACAACACTATTTTGTTGGAAGTTCTTGGACAAGAAAACTCATGATCAAAACCATTAGAATCACAAAACTTTTCAAAATATGTATTTTCGAATTCGCCTCCATGATCACTTCGGATTCGAGTAATCATGTAGCCTTTTTCGTTTTGAACTTTCTTAACAAAAATCTTGAAAACTGAAATCGTATCACTTTTATTTGTAAGAAAGAAAACCCATGTAAATCTAGAAAAATCATCAACAATGACAAAGGCGTAGAGTTTTTCACCAAGACTGGCTACTCTACTAGGGCCAAATAAATCCATATGAAGTAATTGCAAGGGTCTAGTAGTACTTACAGAGTTAATGGAATGAAATGAGGACTTGGTTGCCTTATTCAATTCACATTCGGCACATACCGTATCCTTTTTGAATGTGATGTCGGGCAAGCCTCTAACTAGCTTCTTAGTCGATAGCCTGGATATAGTATCCATGTTGGCATGACCAAGACGCTGGTGCTATAGTAATCTTTCATCCTTATGAGCATATAGGCATCTACCTGCATTGTTAGTATCTCTAGACAGATAGAAAATATAAATATTATCCTCTCTTACCCCTTCAAAAGCAATGTCCCCTGTTGACCTTTCATAAATAAAGCATTTATTTTGTCCAAAGTTAATATCATATCCATAGTCAGCAAGATGAATAATGTTGAGCAGGTTATGCTTTAACTCGGTTACTAGGCAGACATCCTTTATTACGGGAGAGGGAGGATGACCAATAATACCATTACCTATAATATACCATTTTAGGTTGTTGCCGAAGGATACATATCCTTCTCTCTTTATCGATAGTGATGCGAAAAGATTTGCGTCTCCCGTCATATGCCGCGAGCATCCACTATCGAGAATCTACTTACTCTTAATTGAGGAGGAAAGGTCCACCTACATCAAGAGTAGATGTGACCTTTGGTACCCAAGTTCTTGAGGGTCCTGAAAAGTTAGTTTTCGGAAACCATGCATATATCTTTCTATCTACTAATCTTCTAATTCTACATTGTGGTAAAATGTGTCCATGTAAACCACAATAAGTACATATAGCATTCCTATTTATATTAGGAGCATGCAGATGATGTCTATAAGTAGAGTGTTGTGGAGTAGCATGGTGATATGTAGAGTTAGCATGGTGATGATGTCTATATGTAGAGTGATGTGGACTAGCATGGTGATAATGTCTATATGGAATAGCATGGTGATGATGTCTATATATAGAATGGTGGTGATTTTGTGCAACATAGTGATGTGTAGCATGATGATTCTGTGACATATGAGAATTATTTCTACGTACATGTGGCTTGTGTGCTTTATGAAAGTGGGTGTACATGAAAGCATGATTGCGTACTACAGGTGTATGACGTATTTGAGTAGTATGAGAAGTGTTGTGCTTTGTGTGTGTCTCATGTGATTGGGTTGGAGGTTGAACAACCTGTTTTCCCAATCTAATCTCTAATTTCTTAGAGATAGCCTACAGTTCATTAACCTTAGCATTCAAACCATATATCTTAGTAACAGAAATCTTGTGTCTACTCTTTTCTTCAGCAAGCTCCGTGTTGAGTGATGTGATTTCTTGTGTTTGTTGTTCAATACGTGCGTCGGCATCATGAAGGCTTATTCTAAGCTTAGACACCTCATTTGTGACTTCCGTGGGTGACGTGTCTCTAATGTTATCAAGCAATAAAGAAAGTCTTTGAATTTTGACTTCATGACTTTTGATCTTTTCTTTGGCATGTTTATATTTACCAATGACCTTTTTGTGATCATCAAGTAAATCGGTGAAAGCATCGCCAAGTTCATCAAAAGTAAAATCATTAAGAGTTTCGTTTGATACCTTGTCGGACGTTGCCATTAGGCACACGTTTGCAGCGTCTTGAGGAGAGTCCTTTTCTTCCTCGTAGTCACTAGCTTCGCTTTCATGCCAAATACTTGTGTTGGCATATTTCTTTGATGAAGCCTTCTTGTATGGTTTCTCATAGCGGTTGTTCTTCTTTAAGAATGGACAGTCTTTTCGGACGTGTTCCGTCTTTTTACAACCGTAGCAAGTTGGCTCTTCTTCGTCATCTTCTTGTGGTTCCTTCTTTCTTCGGTTGAAGCGAAGGAATTTCTTGAAGTTGCTGACAAGGAGAGCTTGATCATCACCTTCCGAGTTGTCGTCATCCGTCTCTTCGGAGTCAGTCCTTCGTCGGTGAGCTTTGAGAGCGATCTCCTTAGACTTAGGAGCAGGCTCTTCAAAGTCTTTGAGGTCAAGCTCATGAGACATCAGCTTTCCTATCAAAGTCTCCATGGATATAGTTGTGAGATCATTTCCTTCTATGATGGCTGTCACCTTAGGGTTCTAAATCTTTGGTAGCCCCCTAAGTAGCTTGCGAATCTTCTCGTGATTTGTATATTGTTTGCCGAGCGAAGATAGGGGATTGATGATATCGAGGAATCTTGTGAACATTTGCGTGATCGTCTCATTTGGCTTTATCTTGAAGGCTTCATACTCTTGAGTGAGACGACTTATCTTCGATTCCTTGACTTGGGTGGTTCCTTCATGCGTCACTTCTAGAAGTCTCCATACTTCGTGAGAGGTGGTGCATGTTGAGACCCTGTTGAATTCATTCGTCTATAGTACAGAATAAAGCATTAATAGCTCTTGCGTCTAGACTTGCCTATTTTTTTTCCTTGTCAGAATATTTGTCATGTGGTTTCTCAACGAGATCACCATTGACAACTATCCTGGCAGGCGTTTTGTAACCATCGGTGACGATGGTCCACAGGTCGAAGTCTAGCGACTTGAGATCAAAGCTCATCCTTGTTTTCCAATAGGTGTAGTTAGTTCCATCAAATAGGGGAGGCCTATGAGTGGACTGCCCTTCACCGTGATTAGAAATCATGGATTGTGTGGTTGCCATGGATCAGCTCTAGGATGTTAGTCCTTATTAAGAGAACGGAGCTCTGATACCAATTGAAGAACAGATGGCAACTCTAGAGGGGGGTGAATAGAGTTTATAGCGATAATAGCCAATTAAAAAATTAAACTCTTTCACAAGCTGAAAGTAATCAGAGTAAATGCGAAAATAAATAAAGAGCAAGAAAGCATACGCAAACACAGCCGATTTTAACCTGGTTTCCCTCATGGAGGACTAGTCCAGGCCTGAGAACTCTAGCTCAGGATTAAATCCACTATTTGTGAAATAGTAGTTACATCCCGTGCCTTTTCTTCAGAAGAGCACGTCAACTTCTTACAAAGATCGCAGTGGCGATGCTTGGAATTTTCTAAGCGACTTCTTGAACTCTTGCACAAACTCCTAACTAAAAAATGCTGAGCACTTGAGGCTTAGGGAGCTTGTGGCTAGTAGATGAAGAAGAGTATGGCTTGTATTGAGCTTTAGAGAGAAGAGAAGAGAAGATTGGATGATATAAAAATGAGAGAATTCATGGCCTATTTATAGGATATCAGGTAGGCAGAATTCGGCCAGAATTCTGGTTGGATCATTCAAAAATTTGGCCGTTGGATAACTTGCAACCAGCCAACCCTAAAAATTAGGGTACCGATTTTTAGGGGACAGAGTTCGGCCCGAACTCTGTGTGGAGGCAGAGTTCGCCCCGAACTCTGTCTCCAGAGCACAGAATAGGTCATTGGTCCAATGGGCTTATTTGGATGTATGTGGAGCTTTTGGATTTTGGGTAGGGTATAGGTTAAGTCTCAGATGCTCAGCACAACTCAGCTTACATAAGTCTAGACTCAATAAAATTATAAAATACAGACTCAAAAATGACTTGTATTGTAAAACTGAGCTGTCGTCTGACTTGTGCTGGATGTAGTCTTCATGTGTCGTATTGAATTATCACAAGTATTATTTAGTCAATTCTATCAATATTTGGTTGACTGTGACTTTGTGTCAACAAGGTCGTCGCGGATCGTTCCGAAAAGGGGGACGACGAGGTCATGATCCTCCGGTACTTCCTACAGGTACTGTTAGAGGACGGGGTTTTCCTTCGGTACCTCCTACTGGTACCGGCTCTGGATCCTCGTCGCCGATTACTCCTCCATATCGGACAGTAGCTGGGCCTGCTGGGACGACGTCACGTGGCATATCTCCTGGGACGAGTAGTTCCAGGCCTAATGAGAGTGCTCGCCCGTCTAGCGTTCCTGCTGCTGATACGACGATGGAGACGGATGAGCAGATGGCGGAGGCTGCGCCGACGGTCGACCAGCATCATGCAAATAATGCGTGCGCACCTCCGGAGGAGAGGAGGACGGAGATCTGGGCCGACGGCACAAAGTAGGTATTTTGGTTTATAATTTTTTTTTCTGTTTTTATCATAAATTAACTTTTTTCATGAATATAATATATCTGTATAGATATCGTCTCCCAGAGGTACAAAGACGCCTAGGCCACATGCTGAGACATAATTATGGTGGTCCCTGGATTAACTACTCTGATGCTCCAGACGAAAGGAAGAACTACTGGTTTACGCGCTTCAAGGTTAAAATAGATTTGCTTTTAATATGAATCATATAATTAATTTATATTATATATAACTGATAAATATTTGGTTTGCGCTCTTCTAGGATATGTTTTTCTATCCACCGCACCGGGCCGAGCTTATCGAGGGAATGTTTCTTGTCGTCGCTGCCAAGCTGATCCGCGATGCTATTAATGATCAGAAGGATCGTGATCGTGCCAGAAAGTCGATCCAAGGTTGGATCACCCCTGATCAGTAGAATGCGATGAAGGCTCGATTCGACGAGCCAAGGTACAAGGAGAAGTCGAAAAAGGCCAAGACGGCTAGGCAACATGCCTCGAAGTGTTGCGGTGGGTCGATTCCGATGACGGAACATTTCCGTCGTCTGGTATGTCTTTCTCTTTTAGAAATATTATTTTAATGCAAAACTGATAAATTATTACTAAGATAATATATTTAATTACAGGTAAGGAAGGTCGGTAACGCCGATATGGTGACCGTCTTCCTGGCCACCCATCGGAAGGGCGAAGGCCTTATTGACGAGAGGGCCGAGCAGACCTATGTAAGTATTACAATACGTTATCTTAATTTAATACTTCGTGTCAATTTTAATATAACTTAGTAAATATGATGCAAATAAATATTCATGTAGTTAGTAATAATAAGTACATTAATTAGAAATTAGAAATTAGAAATTATAGAGTACTATCCATACTTTCTAGGCCGAGTATCAGAGGCTGCGGGAACGGGCGACTGCTAGTGCACCTAATACAGGAGAGGCCGATACTTCCTCGCAGCCCACTCAAGCTCCGTCGGCGGACGAGCTGTGGATGACCGTCGCTGATGGACTCCATAGGGGTACGTACTACGGTACAGGATCCTATGGCGCCCTAGTTGCGACCCAGTCCTCTAGGGCATCTCCTGCTAGTGTGCATGGTCCACAACCGTCCAAGGAGTCTGCCCGAGTCCACCAGATGATGGAGTCTCTCCGTGATAACCTGCTACGACGGATCGAGGAGCAGTCTCAGCACCCTACGGACGATCCTGTGCTGCTAGCATGATTGGATGCGCTCGACCGCGGTATTATGGAGCTCATGGAGACGACTGAGAGGACAGAGCGCAGCGTTGGAGGGTTAGAGCGCACGGTGACGGAGCTGTAGATAGCACAGGTGACCATGACCGATAGGCTGAGATTGGTGACGAATTCGATGGTCCAGAGCAGTGATAGACTGTTATCTACCATGGATTCGTACCACCAGCGACTTACAGCGTTGGAGCGTGCTGGTCCTCCGGGTGCGTCTTCATCGTCGTCGACTCCGCCGCCTCCACCGCCTTCTTCATCGACACCGACTCTACCGACGTCACTGCCTGCTCCATCGGTATCGATTTCACTTGAGGAGTATGAGTTGTTCTTATCCCTTCGTCGCGGCGGTGCCCCTCCTGCACCAGATCCCTAGTAGTCCTAGTTAGGACTGTTTGTTTGTGTTTGTTTGATCCTTTGTTTATGACTTGGATATTTGTTGGTTGTGTAGACTTGGATGTTTGGATCCTATTTGTTGGATCCTATTCTATTTGTTGGTTGTGTGTAGACTTTGGTTATTTGGTTGTAGACTTTGTTATTTGGTGTAGACTTGGTTATTTGGATATTTGTTGGATCATATTCTATTTGTTGGATCCCATTCTATTTGTTGTCTGCTACATTGTGTTATACTGTTGTTTATGTTATTATTCGTTTCAATTGGATGTTAATGTGCTTCTGTGGTTTACGTTTACCGGTGTTGAGTGTTCCACCGAAGGGGTCGGCGAACCCAGGGAGAAAAGGATATCTGTTATACTGTGTCTTTATGGTTATCTTTTTAAACTGCAGGGAGAAAAGGACATTCTGTATTTTTTATTTTTTATTTTTTTGCAGATTAACCGACGTTTACCGACGTTTACCGACGTCCACCGACGTACGTTTGCGTCGGTAAACGTCGGTAAATCTGCAAAATTTTCCAGGGTACCGACGTTTACCGACGTCCATATACGTCGGTGATCGTCGGTAAACGTCGGTGAACGTCGGTAATAATCCCAGGAATTACCGACATTTAGTGACATTTTAAACGACGGTAAACGTCGGTAAGTTTCCAGGATTTTACCGACGTGTAGCGACTTTCAACACGTCGCTAATCCACCGACGAAACGACGGTAGACGTCGGTAATATCCCAGGATATACCGACGTAAATATACGTCGGTAAACGTCGGTATTTGCGACGTTCGACGACGTTTTAAAGATCAGCAACTTACGTTTCCGCGACAAGTCCAAAACGTCGGTAATTGCGTCGGTAAATATTTTTAGCGACATAATTTGTCGTTTTAGCGACGTCTTTAGGCGTCGCTAAAACGACTTATTCTGGTAGTGGACCTTAAGCTCGGCTCGAATGAAGCTCGTTCGATAATTAAGTCGAACCGAGTTCGAACACACTTTGTTCAAACTCGTTCATTCGATTTTTAGTCCTAATAGAAACTCTCCATCCTATCTTACAGTCACATATGATAGAAATTGTTATAGAAATCCTTATTGGGAGATATTTTTTTTGTAAGTTGAGTGTCTACCATAGAAATAAGAAAAATAGAAACCCCCAATGGAGATGGCCTTATGATGATTATTTTTTAAAAGTTCTGCTGCCCCAACTGACACTCATATCACGGCTCAGTATACTAAGGTCATCTCCAATGGGGTTTCTTTCCCCTATTTCTATGGTAGAATTTTATTTTAGAAAAAGCTTCTTCAAATGAAGATTTATATTCCAATTTTTATCATATTTGATCGTGATATAAGATAAAAAAATTCTACGAAGGTTTCTACATGTAAAATCTCCTATAGAAACTCTTCATCTCTCATATCAATTATATTTGGCCCCACTTCGTTAAATTGATATTGATATTTGGTCCTATTTCATTTAATTATTTTATTTGTTACCACGTAGGATAGAATTGGAGAACCATTAGAGAGAGTTTAATCTTTGTGCAAATTCTATATAGAAACTCTACCAACTACGATAGAAATTTTCTTGAAGTACAAAGACAAGTAGGCTATATACTATATTTTAGAATTCTCCATTGGAATTTCCTTAAAGTACGAAGATAAGTAGGATATAAACTCAATTTTACAAATTCTCATTGGAATTTCCTTAAAGTACAAAGACAAGTAGGATATAAACTCAATTTTAGAAATTCCCATTGGAGATGGTAGTGGAGGTTTATATCTTTCCTATTTCCATGGTAAAAATCTTCTTTAGAAAAAATTTCTCTCAATGAAAATTTATGTAACAATTTCTATCCTATGTGGCGGTGATATAGGATGAAAAGTTTCTATGAGAGCATAAAAAAATTATCTCTCATACCAATTAATATTGGACCCAATATCAATAAATTGATTATTTCATTTGTTGCCACATATGATAGAAATTGAGAACCATTGAAGTGTATTTTTTTGTATGTATAATTTCTCTATAGAAACTCTACCAACTATGATAGAATTTTTCTTAAAGTGCAATGACAAGTAGGATAGAAACTCAATTTTTGAAATCCCCATTGGAGATGGACTTATTCACGAATCGTTAGAGAAATAGAGAGTGGGTCTCCGTATTAGTGAGGAAAATTTATTTTGTCTCCTTTTGGATTTGGCATTCTTTTGAATTTGAATGAGAATCCAATATTATCATTATATATGTCAATTGAATTAAGAAAACACATCAATACTAACTATTTGTTTCCGAAAATTTTTATACGGCAAAGGAAAATTTAGAGAAATAGGAGCATGAGAAAGAAGTTTCAGAAAATTAGATCCATAAAATATTTCGTCAGACGGTCCTGTGCATGCAAAAATTATGCTCGACAGTCTGACGAAAATCTTGCATATATATATTTTCTCTATAAATAATAATAAGTTTGATGTATTTGACTTTGGTGCATGAATTCTACCAGATCGTTGGCGGAATTTTTCGTGGGATGAATTTGCTATCTATCGTTATCGCTCATTTTCTTTTGTTGTATAAATTTTTATATATTTGTTTTAATAAAATTTTATATATTTGGTTTAATAAATATATAAATAAGAAGAAGAGAGGAGGCCATTCTTCAATTCTTCTCCCTTCTTTTTCAACTACTGCTACAACTGTTGAAAAAGTATAGTGATATGATGGTCTATATACATAGTACGGAAAGAGAGGACTAACTGCAAAATAAGTTAGAGCAGTCTGGCTGGCTGGCTGGCTGGCTCATGGAATCTCAAATTGAGTCCATTTTTGTTCATCAATCAAAAATAAAATATTTATTCACCCTCCAATAGAAAATAAACACGTGTCAAATTCACTCAACATAAATTATTTTGAAAACATTTTAGCTTTGGTAGGTGAACAAAAAATGGACTCATATCAAATTAGAGATTTTCAGTTAAATCACAGTATGTACATAGTGATGGATCGATGGATTGGATTCCTAAGTTGGGGTCAATATAATTAACAGAAAATTGCATATACAAAATCATAGTTCTCTAAAATTGTGCTGAGAGCACTAAGTTTAGTAAGATTCTGATAAGAATTTCAATAGGTTATAGAGAAGGGTATATTTTGTTTTGCACAATTTACTTCCAACGGAATGGCGTAAATTTCTGGGTACGTATTACTTAATTGTTTAACTCTCTCCCTTAATTCACTCTCTTTCTTAGTTCAAGTTTGCGCCCTGTGTACATTTTACAATACGCCCTTTCGAAGGGCATAAATTTTCAATATTTTAATTTTTATATGCAATTTGGCCATTACTTTAAAAAGAAATAGTAGTGAATTTTTAGCGACGAAATTAAACTTATAGTGACGAATTTTAGTGACGAAATATAACTTTTAGTGAAGAATTTTCAGTTCTCCAAAAAAATATGAACAAAAAAAATCCAACGGAAGGACATTTTTGTGCAATTTACATCCTTCCAAAGGACGAATTTCTTGAATGCCAATTTATTTTTGGAACTTTTTTACTTACCTCCCACTTTGTTTACCACTATTAAGGGTGCACCCTACTATTTTGCATTAATGTACAATACCCTCCACTATGGACGGAATCCGTCAAAAATATTTTTTTGGGACCAAAATCTCCTTGTCTTCTTCCTCTTTCCTCTCACCCCCTCGTCCCTGCCCCCCTGTGGCCACCGCCCCCACTCCCCCCCTCCCCGCCTCCGTCGTGCGCTCCCCCCTCCCCGCCACCGCCCCCTCCTCGCAAGCAGTGGCAGCAGCAGCAGCGACGGCGGCGGCAGCAGCGGCGGTAGCGGCAGCAGCGGTGGTGGCAAGCAGCGACGGCGAAGGCGGCGAGGGGGGAGCAGGGGCGGTGGCCGCGGAAGGGGGGGAGAGGAAAGAGGAAGAAGAAAATGAGAGGGACATTTTGGTAAAAAAAAATTTGGTCAAAACGGTTGACCGTTAATTTCTGACGGATTCCGTCCAAAGTGAGGGGTGTTGTACATTTTTGCAAAACAGTGGGGTGCACCGTGAAATAGGATAAACAAAGTGGAGAGCAAGTCAAAAAATTTCTTTATTTTTTAACAACTAAATCATTTTTTACGTGTTTTTCCAACGGACGTTTTGTGTCTCAAATTGCAATTTGGCCAAACTTTATGCCCTGAAAGCAATATCAAAAAACTTTCATGCTCAATATGTAAATTTTATGTATAATTAATACACTCTCGCTAACATATATCTAGATAGAATGGGTACTCAGTATTCTTCAGCATCTGCGAACACCAACAATAACTGGAAGGGCTTCTCCAACTTCTTTTTCTGGAGCGCACGACAATTCTGGAAACTTACTTCAAGAGCAAAAACAAATGAAATGTTATTTGTTTAAGAGGAGAGACGTATAAGCAACGAAATGTTATTTGTTTAAGAGGAGGAGAGACGTATAAGCAAAGCTAATCGCAGTAATTGATGTACAAGAGTTGCCCGTATAAGAAAATTGTAGGATATAACAGTTACAGAAAATACCACCACCACCACTTAATAGAAAATAAATTTCTGGCTAAAAACCAAGATAGAAGAATACAATAGAAGTTTTACTTTCAAGCCTATGATTCCGTCCATTTTGGCCATAGATGTTTTCCTTTCATGTTCAACCATCTCTTAGAATTAGAAAATTAGATGGTTTTTTTTTTTTGGTACCATTTGGTGGAGGAATACAATGCAATTTTGACAGCAATTTTTGTGACTGCTGCTAGCCCGCGGTCATGCCCGCAGTCACAAACCGCGGACAGGATAACATTTTCTAATATACATTCCTAGAGGTACCATGGTAAGTTTCTTGTATTGGAATGCAGATGAATTTTTCATATTGGTACAGAACTGTATGAGTTAAGCTGTCCATAACTAAAATTTTAGGTTGAATAAAGTACAAACGTTGTTGGGTCATAAATTACCAAATGATATAACTCTATGCAGGTTGAGCTTGTTTCTAGGGTCGGTACAGTGCTTATGTGAACACATCATAACCAATTAACTATTAAACCGGCTGCAGGACCCATGCTGACATTTCTCAAGAATATACTGCATGAAAGGGTTCAGTTAATTTGGAAAATCATAATGCTTTCGATTTAAAGATGGACCACTCCGCAAGCAAGATTTTTGGTCTGCTAGTGCTAAACCATCTAAACTCCAGGATATGGACGAGTTTACTTAAAATGCAGAGAGTATAATTTGCCTGGGAATGTATATTGGTCAGTTGGTAATGGTGAGGGTATTCATATCTGGAACGACCCCTTGGTGCTCAATATATAGACCTGGTTTCAAATCTTGTGGTTAAGATGGTATCTGAGCTGATTCATAGACCTACTAACAGTTGGAATGAAGAGTTGATCACTGATCTATTCCCCACAGAAGAAGCCGCTGCCATTCTTCTTCTACCGTCACCACATAATACTAGCTCTGACAAGTTAACATGGATCCACACAAAAACCATATTTTAAACTCCAAATCAGTTTATCGATTGATACATGATAGGAGGTTTAATCCTCTCAATCATTCAGCATCAGATGGCTTCGGTGAATGGAAGAATTTCTGGAAGACGAACAACATGTGTTCTCGTGTCTCCACATTCATTTGGAGGGTTCTCACTAATTCCCTAGTAACAGGAGAAAACATAGACAGACGTCTTCGTACCACTAATCCAATCTGCCAACTATGTCAGGTACATATTGAATCTCTGGATCACCTTTTTCTTCATTGCTCTATCACAGGTGATGCTTGGAAGGCTTTACAATCAGTTTATCAACAAGTCATTCAACACTACACCATTCAACAACTCCTACAGAACATCTTCCAATCTGGGCAACTTAGCAAGATCACATCCACATTTTACCTACTATGGGAGATATGGAAGGCCAGAAATGCACCTATATTCAATCACATACCTTTCTGTTCTAACAATGTCATGAGGAATGCATGCAGACTTGAAGGTTCACATGATCTCTCTATGAAGTCCAATGATCGCAGAGCAGATGTACCTCCTAAAAAACCTTTGCAAATGTGGATCCCTCCTCCTTCAAATTCATTCAAGATTTAACTTTGATGGTGCATATATTGATGAGAAGATGGGTGCTGCTGCAGTTTGTAGAGACAACGAGGGACAATTCATCTCAGCCATATCAACTAGTCGCTTTGGTGGGAGCCCATTGGAGACGAAAGGCTTAGCTCTAAATCTTGCAATGATTTTAAGAAAAAGAGAAAGATTTACTTCAGTTATTGTCGAGGGTGACTGCAAGGTACTCATTGATGCTATTCTAAACAAGGAGTTGGATACTTTATGGTCAATTAGACACATCATTGAAGAATGTCGAATACTTAGCTCAAACATCAACAACATATCTTTTCAATTCAGTCCCAGATCCTCTAATATGGTGACATTCTTTAGCAAATGACATTGTATGTTCAAGAATAGATTTTCCTAGCAGGCTATATTATGAGCCTCCTTCATGTATTTTGGACCATATACACATAGATATGGCCAATATTGTTCCATATGAATGAAAATTTTCGTTTATTTCAAAAAAGAAAAAAAGAGGGACCGCTCAGTGTGATGGAAAAGTTTATTGCTTGCATCATGGAGGATGAGATTCGAGCTTCATAAACCTCTCTCTATATATAGCGGATGCATACATCTTCATTCTCCCAAGACCCACCGCATAAGAACCTAACGGCAATAAAATGCGCTTTTTATAATATCCTCAATTTGACCGAGTAAGAAAATTAATATTGATGCCAAACGCAAGTTACATTGCCTTTTCGTTTAATGTTAGATTAGTTTTAGCCACTAGTCTTATATGTTTATTCTTCGCATCTTATGTACTACTTTAGACCATATTGCCTAGGGAGGCCAACCTAACCATATAAATATATACTCCCTGAAATGAATAAAGACTAGATTCGTATACAACTTTAGAAACGTTATGTTATATAATAATAAATAGTATATAATACTAGATAGTGTGGTAGAAAGAACTATATACATAGTTCTTTCTACAACACTATCTCAGATACTTCTGTTTCTGATTCTAGCCCTATCATTTAATTTAAGACTTAAGTTTGAATCTCTTTTATTTCTTCAATCATTGATAAGAACTAATAATTCAAGTTTCATTCAAATTAATTATTTTGGTTGGCCGTTTTTACGTATATGATAAGTAAAAAAATAGTAAGAACTAAAATAAACAGTGCAGTAGCAATAAGTGTAAGAATATTGACTTACATAATCTTCTTTTTTTGTTTCGCAATAACCCGGGATCTAATCCCATAGAGATAATAAATTTGACTCCTGTAAATTCGATGGAATGAATTGCATCCTGATGATACTGAATCAGATCAATATTATGAATAACAATATCTGATCTATCAAATCGATTCATCGTCGAAAATGAAATAGTATAACATAGAAAAAAAACTATTATTCATACTAAATCAAAATTGCCGTTTTTGATTGGACCATAAGTTCTATCATTGGATTTTCATCTTTTTTTCACTTTTCTTTTCTATAACCTATTATCTTCCTTATACAATTCTACTACTTATACATACAATAGTATATATACAAATACATACAATTATGAGGTATCATATGACCGGTATTCTATGGGTCATACCGGTCATACACAGATCCAATTCAAACAGTAGAAGTGAGATGGAAAAAGGGACAGATTAAGTATAAAAATTGAATATTCCAAAAATTGACTAAATACTAAAAAGGGCCTTGCTTGTTTGGGTTTTTTTTTTTTTTTTAATTTAATTAGTATCTTCTTCTTGGATTGGGATTAGAACATATACATCACAAATTCAGTATGCTATTTGAATGAGATAAGTTGTTCCAACCAATTACTATAGTATTAGAGGATACACAAACAAAGCCGGAACTCAAAAAGTGTGGTTTAACCTGAACCTGAAACGTACTCTGTCGAGGTAATTATATTAAGTTTATTGTGTATCGTACAATAAACGAAGATAATTTGTGTCTGCACTCCTGGTAAAAATACGGTCACTATAATTTTATTTTGTTCTCTGTCTTCCTTTTCACAAAAAAGAGAAAGATGAATTGAGAAATTCATCGGATCGATCACTTATTTCTACGGAGTACAAGATAGTTTTTTTGTAATAGATAAGTAATCATATAGAGGACGGAAACATTTTCTACCTGGAAAAGCATCAAAAACAGTATTGTATGGTGACCCCTTAAGTTGCATCTGTCTCCTTACAGTATCTAAAGGATAACACATAACTGTAGCTAGTGTTGCTGAGACCAATGCAGTTACAAGTGATGTCTCTGTCCTCTTCTGCTACTTCTCTGGAAGAGATTTCTTCACTCTACCACATCAATTTAAATAAAAAATCACAGTCCAATCTTCTATAAGTTATAAAATAGACATGAAAAGATTACTCACAATTCAAAAAAGCAGAAGTCCACAGCAATGTAAGGTGCTATCCCTAGAAGAGATGGGCCAAGACCACTATAAAAAGAAGCAACTCCTCCTTCTCTGAGCATGTTTACGGCTACCTGAAAATAATTCATCAACATATGTAACCAGAAGAACAAAAAACACCAATTATCATTACCTGTGACATTGTTTTGCAACCAGGTTCAACTGCAAGCCTTAACCTCAGAACATCCAAAGGCTAAGTGATGTGAATCGACCAGATCGATTCACAAATAATTTATAGAAAAATAGAAATAGAAGGAAAATAACGATCTTTATTAGAGAAAAGAACAAACTCCCAACTTTGATGGACGGACAAAGTCTAAACCCTTCTGAATGACGCTTGAGAGTTTCTTCTCAACACAAGCATGAAAACTAATGACGGCAAGCCCTAGCTATAAATAGAAAGGAGAAACAAAACCCTAAGAGGGTTATTGTGGTGAAAGACCACAATACCCCTTTATGCCTAAATAACTGGAAGGCCTAAAAAGTGGGCCCACATCAATACCGTCCCCTAAAAGAGCCACCTTGTCCTCAAGGTGGAAATCTGGGAACTGCGTCTGTTGCTATAGCGGCCTCTTTCTCCGTCGGATCCTCGCCCGTGGTGGTCGTCGTGGGGGTAGATCCCCTCTCCGGAAGTTGGCGGAATCCGCCGTTTCTCCAAAGAATTTGCTGCCTCCGGTGTTCCTCGCCCCTCCTGGCGGCTCCGTCCCTCCCGTCCGAGCCGGAACTCCAGCTAAGCCCCTTCCCGAACCCGTGAACCTATCACCGTAGGTCGAGGTCATCGTCCGACCCCCATAGGGGGCCCCAAGCCCTAGGGCCTCTCCCGGGTGTGGCGCCGGTCCGCCGGGACCGAAATGGTCGGCGGCGTCCGGCCACAGCCGCTCGCCGGCGGCTCCCCTGGCGCCGATCGGCCCTGGGTGGCGGTCGGGGGCCGGCCAGCGGCCGCCCACAACGGCAGCGGCCCCGCCCGGGCTCGCGCGGTCGGCGGCGAAGCCCCCGCGACCTTCGGCCGCCGTCCGGCGCTGCTCGCCGGCCGCCAGGGCCCCGCCCGGCGGCGCGGTGGTGACGGCGGGTGCGGGCCATCGCCCGTCGGCCGGTCCTCCGTGATCTTCGGTCGTTTCCCCCTCCGTTTGAACAAACCCTAGTTGGTCGCCTAGGATTTGGGTTGTCGCCGCCTCCGCTTCGCCGCCATTGATCTTGTTCGAGATGTTTTGCAAAAGCATCATGATCGTCGACGTCTCCTTCCGCATATCACGCATCTCCGTGCGGATTTCTAGGTTCGTGGACGCTTGATCCTTTGCGAGGACCTCCATGGATTTCTTCAAGCTCTCGATCTCGGCGGTGAAGTCCTCCCGAAGACCTCGGATCTTCTCGTCGATCGTATTTCTCGTCCCATCGGCCATGGCTCGTAGAAAGCTCTGATACCAATTGATGTGAATCGACCAGATCGATTCACAAATAATTTATAGAAAAATAGAAATAGAAAGAAAATAACGATCTTTATTAGAGAAAAGAACAAACTCCCAACTTTGATGGACGGACAAAGTCTAAACCCTTCTGAATGACGCTTGAGAGTTTCTTCTCAACACAAGCATGAAAACTAATGACGGCTAGCCCTAGCTATAAATAGAAAGGAGAAACAAAACCCTAAGAGGGTTATTGTGGTGAAAGACCACAATACCCCTTTATGCCTAAATAACTGGAAGGCCTAAAAAGTGGGCCCACATCACTAAGTCACCTACAAAGAGCGAAACTGAAATAAATATAATTACTGTAGAGAATAATTGTTGTATTTTTATTGATTGGCTACTCCACTACTTATAGGGAGTCTAGCTCCTCTTCATACTACATTTTTCCAATGTGGGATTAAATTCCTTATTAGTTCTCAACACTCCCCCTCAAGATGGGCGATAGATATTAATCATTTCCATCTTGTTACATAGCTTCGACAGACTTAATGAACTAAGACCCTTAGTCAAACAGTCTGCCACTTGTTCTTCTGAGCGAACATGATCAATCTTCAGTATCCCTTGTTCCAGCTTCTCTTTGATGAAGAATCGATCGATCTCGATGTGCTTCGTTCTGTCGTGCTGAACTGGATTGTTAGCTATACATATTGCAGCTTGATTATCGCTCAGAAGACGTAACGGTGCTCCCTTGTCCAGCTTCAACTCTGTCAGCAACGCTTTCACCCATAGCAATTCCGACACTCCTAAAGCCATTGCTCGGTATCCTGCTTCAGTTGTAGATCGTGCTACCACTGACTGTTTCTCGCTTCTCCATGAGACCAAGTTTCCTCCTACAAAGACACAATATCCCGTGGTAGACCTTCTATCGTCTATGCAGCTCGCCCAGTCTGCATCGCAGTATCCCTCAACTTCTATACATCCATTCTTCTTAAATCATAGCCCTTTCTCCGGCGTCCCTTTCAGATATCTCAAGATCTGAAACACTGCATCCATATGACCCGTTCTTTGATCATGCATGTAGCGACTTACTACACTCATCGCAAATAAGATATCAGGGCGAGTGTGTCCTAGATAAATCAATCTCCCAATAAGTCGTTGATATCTTTCACGATCAACTGGCTCTCCTGCTTCTGCTCCCAACTTGCACTTCTGGTCAATTGGAGTGACTGCTGCTTTGCATCCCAGCATCCCTGTCTCCTTCAGCAGATCTAGTGTATTTTCTCTGTGAGAGAACAATTCCTTGTTCGCCTTCACACACCTCGATACCTAGAAAGTACCTCATCGCTCCTAAATCCTTCACTTCAAACTCCTTCGCGAGTTTTGACTTCAGCTTAGCGATCTCGACTTCTTCATTACCTTTGATTACTATATCATCCACGTATACAGCAAGTATAGTGATGTGGCCTCTTGTATGCTGAAGAAAGACCGTATGATCTGCATTTGCTTGATGGTATCCCATGCCTGTAACAGCCTTTCTGAATCTGTCAAACCAGGCTCGAGGAGATTGCTTGAGCCCATATAGCGACTTCTATAGTTTGCACACTTTTCCATGCGACGTCCCTCCGTCTGATTCTGTAGCATAGCACCCTGGCGGGAGTTCCATGTACACTTCTTCTTGTAGGTCCCCATGGAGAAAGGCATTCTTCACATCTAATTGGTATAGCTTCCACCCATAGTTTGCTGCAATGGAGACCAGAGTTCTTATGGTGCTCATTTTCGCTACTGGAGCAAACGTCTCATCATAGTCGATGCCATATGATTGTGTATCCCTTTGCAACCAACCTCGCCTTGTATCGTTTCCTTCTGACGTCTCCTTTACTGTGTACACCCATTTGCATCCCACAGTTTTCTTTCCTTTGGGTAATGGAACCAGCTCCCACGTCTTATTTTTTTCCAGTGCCCCAAGTTCTTCCATCATTGCAGCTTTTCACCTCGGATCTTTCTTTGCTTCCTGCTAACTTTTGGGCAACGAAGTAGAGTCTAATGATGCAATGAAAGCTCGATAATTCGAAAAAATATTAGAATAAGACAGGTAGTTGACAATATCATGTTCATAATCATCAAAACGACTAGGAGCCTTACCCGCATTGATGCGAGAAGATCTCCTTAAGGGAGCAATAGGTGGTGGAGAGATCATACCATCAGAGTCAGAGAGATCCGCATCAGAATCAGATTGATTCAGTGTGGGGGCAACATCTTCAAGAGTTGGAGCAGGAGTAGACGAGGGACTTGGTACAGTAGGCACAAGGCACGGTACAGGCACAGTACTGGACTTCTGCTGTCTCCTTCTGTAGACTTGGATCTCCTTTGCCATTGTCTGCTGCTCCCCCTGTTTAACATATGTATCTTCTTCATCTTCTGTATCGGAGTCAATGCTTTCTCCTCCTGTCATCCAGTTTTCTACGTCCGGGCATGGGACCGATCCGACCACCACAGATGGGCCTATTTTCTCCCTCTCACATCGAACACCCTCTGTGTTAGGTGTGTCACCAAACGCTGAACCGCCATCCGAACCATAATATGGTTCTAGTTCTCTGAATGTAACGTCCATGCTTACAAACATCTTCCGCTCAACTGGGCTCCAACATGTGTATCCCTTCTGAGTTGCCATGTACCCGACAAAGACACATTTAACCGCTCTAGGATCCAGTTTGTCAACTCCTGGCCTATTATCTTGAACAAAACATACACATCCAAATACTTTCGGTGGAACAGTGTACGTGGTTGCACCAGTAAGCATCTCCAACGGTGTCTTCCAGTCCAATACCTAAGATGGCATTCTGTTGATGAGATAAGATGCTGCTAACACCGCCTGCCCCCATAAGTGTTTCGGGACATTCATAGCCAGCATCATCGTCCGTGCGACCTCCAGCAGGTGTCTGTTCTTCCGTTCGGCCACACCATTTTGTGCCGGTGTATAGGCACAGGAAGTTTGGTGTAGTATTCCATGAGTGGATAAATACTCAGCAACCTTCTTATTTATATACTCCATCACATTGTCAGACCGTAAGCACTTAATTTTAGTACCATATTGGGTTTCTATCCGGCGATGAAAGTCTCGAAACGCCTCAAAGACGTCACTTTTATTCTTCATAAGGTAGACCCATATCACGCGAGTATAACAATCAATAAAAGTGACGAACCATCGAAAACCGTTAATACCGATTGTAGGACAAGGACCCCATACGTCCGAATGTATCATATCAAATGCAACCGAACTTCTACTTCCTGAACTCACATACGTGTTTCTTGTATGTTTATCCAACTCACAAGCATGACAAAATAACTTCTCTTTATTAGCCCTTTGGTATAAGGACGGATACATTCGACTAATAATTTTAAAAGAAGAATGACCGACACGCTGGTGGTGGAGTAGCAATTCATCTTCTACACTGCGCTGTGAATCTGCCGGTGGTGTGTCTGCTACCAGAGATGCCAATGCTTTGTCCAGTCCAGACCTGTCCAAGTACCACAGCCCCTTATGCCATGTGCCAGTCCCTAGTCGTTGTTCTGTCCCCTTCTCCTGAAAAGTCACCGTAGGAATGTCAAAGGAAATAGTACAGTTAAGATCAAGAATAATGGCAATAATAGAAAGAAGATTGATAGAAAAAGACGGAGCATGTAAGACATTGGTGAGAGTGAGAGAAGGGGTGCATGCGACAGTGCCTTTACCCATGACAGGGCTGGAGTTACCATCAGCAGTCTGAAAACTCTCCGGCGTCGGTAGGTGAGTATAGTCCTGGAACTCACCGCGGGACCCCGTGACATGGCGAGATGTCCCAGAGTCCATAATCCAACCTGGTTGGTGGACAGCTGCGGCAAGAGCACGCGTAGGAATACCTGTGCTGGTTTGGACAAAGCAAGTGATGTGGTCCCCCGAGGTAGAAGACGCCCCATGACTGCCGTTCGAACCCAGCTTCGTGCTGCGTAACCTCGCGAGGAACTCCTTCGCAAGAGGGGTTAACTCAGCCAGGTGATTTTCTCCCCCTTCCTCCGCCAGATGAGCTTTGTGTCCTCCAGAATAATTTTTTTCTTCTACCAGCATAACCGTCTCTACCACCTCCACGTCCTCCGCGGTCCCGTCCACGATCAATCGACTGACTGTGCAGGGATTTTGGACAAAATCTGATGTAATGTCCTGAGTCACCACAGTTATGACAAACACCGACCACAGAGGGAGACTGATTGAAGGCGGCAAGGGCAGACTTGTCAACAGCGGCTTGCTCCCCCTGGAAAGAGCCATTGTTGGGCATCAATTTCAATCGAGCCTCTTCTTGTGCCATGGCAGCTATGGCTTCTTCCAAGGTTGGAAGCATGGGCTATGCTAGGAGTACATTCCTTCTATGCTCAAACGCAGGGTTAAGACCCTTCAAGAACTTCATCATCCGTTGTCGCAAAATATAATCCAAGAACTTTTGGAAATGTTTCGCAAATGCTGGTTCGACTTGTGCATCTTCCATCTCAAGAGGATCATAGTGATCCAGATCAGACCAGTATTTCTTCAATAGTGCAGCGTACTCAGAGATGGTACGGTTGTCCTGGACCACCCTATCAAGTTCATCCTGCAGTTGAAAGACCCGCATAGGATTGCCTGAGCCTGAGTACATATCCTTCAAAGTCCGCCATATATCAGCAGCAGCCTCCATCGCCTCTACATTACCCGACACCTGGTCGGTCAAGGAGGCTGTCAACCATCCAGCCACAACATTGTTAACAATTTCCCAAATAGTAAACTCCTAGATCATCTGGCGCCTTGGTTTGGCCATTGACGTAGCCAACCAAGCCTCGTCCCTTGAGCATCCGCAGTGCCTGCCGTGACCATTTCAAGTAGTTGGACGTTCCTTCCAACTTCGTCTCCAGCTTGTCCAGCTTCCATATTTTGGAGGGTGACGGATCCACATCAGTATGGATCACACGTGGGGTTGCTTCGGTTAATCTTTTTGATAAAATATCATCAACCAAGGCCTTCATCTCTTCTGCTGTCAGTTTACCACTGATCGAATCCATGGCGTCTTCAACTGTGATTCTTCGTCGTCGTCGTCTTCGTCGGCTTCGTCGTCGTCTTCGTCGGCTTCGTCGTCGTCGGCTTCGTCGTCTTCGTCTTTATGTAAAGTCTCCAACAGAGACCTTACGAATGCGCTGCTAACGTGGCCAACACTGGCGCACGCATGTAGATCCTAATTTACAGATCGAGAACGGAATACAAATAAAGTATTTGTAGTTCCGGAGGACGTAATCTAGGAACAGAAGGTGCAAATAAAGCATTTGACAGCCATCCGTTTTCGAAAAATCGTCCACATAATCGCGATCGCAAATTAGGATTTGTGGGAGGGGTCGGCCGCAGATGTGGTCGGAAGAGGGGGGGCGTCGGGGGGGGGGGGGGGGTGGCGTCGTTGGGGGGGCGTGGACAGCGGGGGGGGCGGGGGCAGGGGACAGCAGGGGGGGCGGCGACTTGGGGCAGGGGACAGTAGGGGGGTCAGGGGGGCGTCGGCTTGGGGGGGCAGGGACAGCGGGGGGGCGGCGGGGCAGGGGACAGTAGGGGGGGCGGCGGGGGGCAGGGGGTGGGCGTCGGTGGCAGGGGCGTCGGCTTGGGGGGGGGGGGTGGCGGGGGGGGCAGCAAGGGGGGTGTCGTCGGCGGCAGGGGGGCGTCGGCGGCGGGGCCGGGGGGGGTTGGATTTGGGCGGGTTGGGATTTTTTTTTTGTGGTTATGGCTCTGATACCATGTAGAGAATAATTGTTGTATTTTTATTGATTGCTACTCCACTACTTATAGGGAGTCTAGCTCCTCTTCATACTACATTTTTCCAATGTGGGACTAAATTCCTTATTAGTTCTCAACAATTACTACACAACCTTCTGGAGTAATAGGAGCTATGTAGCACGGACACAGAAAAATGTTGTCCGTATTCGTATCGTGTCCATACCTATATCCATTTTTGTACCCGTGTAACATATGTGATTACACTGTACATACTTGAAAACGTTCGTATCCCATACCCCATACCGGTATCATGTCCTTATCCGGTATTTGTGTCCGTACTCATGTAACATAGAAAAGGATGAGATGTGTATGCATAATGCACATGGGATGTGCATGTATAGACCATAGTTTGTCGTATTAGCCGATACCGATTCGTTAAGTCCAATACTTATATGGTTTGGCATGTCCCGATCCGATACCGACCGACACAGATACTGGCTGATACCAAGATTGGGGATCTCTTTTCAGTAAATTTGACAAAGAAAATTGAACGAAAAAGATCAATCGGCAAGGGAGTAAAAGCATAGTAAGGTTGTAAAAACATGTAAAAGAAGAAAACTTATCTATCGCAAGTAAACCAATCGTTAAAGGTGACTAGTATTTCATTCAATTTCAAAACTACTAAGAAACAACACAGAAAATACTTAAAATTATGTCTAAATGTATAAAACATTTTTTCTAAAATTTTAATAATTTATTAATAATTATTTGCTTTCCGATACCAAAAAATCCGATACTCTGATCCGAAACTGCTGATATTGCTGATATTGTCGATCCCGATACTCATAGGAAGGGTCTGATACCGATACTTCGAACCTTGGTACAAACACATGCATATAGTGGAGTGACAAAAGTAGAGGTCATCCCTGCACAAGCCCCAGCAAAAAGTCTCCCAAACACTGCTGAAGAGTTTCTATAATCCAAATGGCAAACAGCAAAACACAGTTCAAATCACCAAAGGAATGTGAATCAAATGGATTAAACACTACTAAAAACAATTTACCTTGTAAACTTCATAAGCAAAAAGCTGCACAGCACTGTAGGGAGTGTATCACCTGACATATCATGGATATGATCAAAAACTAAAAACAAAATATTTGAATACACTTTACAGCCTGAAAGGTGGAAGACAATAGATACACCTGTGGAAGATTGCCTTTCCAATAGCCCTTGATACCTTCCTGCTCTTTTATTAACGTAAGGGCCTGATAACATGTGAACAGAAACTAAGAACAACAGATGTAAGTTCGAGAGACATTTGAGGTAAGGATCTAGAACTGATTCATGTAGACAATATATAGTTCCACAAAGTTCTACGCACAAATAAAAGAGTTATATAAGAAAGAAAAAAAAACATTAAAGCTATCTATTGTAGCTACCGAAAGAAAAAAAAAAAAAATCTAATTAGAAGAAAAGAAATAGAGGATAAAGTATACTCCACAACTCATGCGTCACTAGTCCCTGTTGTTCATTTTCTATGTGTAGTTTTTTAGTTCTCACTTAGTCACTTCAGTTAAAAGGCATGCACAATTAGAATGGTGTCAAACGTCAAAAAAGGTTCTCCACATCCATTCTCATGCCTTCTGCCAGAGTTTCAGGAGTCTCTTAAAGTCTCCAACTTATAAGTGCCAATACGACCCATTATTATTTCTTTTTTTAATTTTCTCATAATCCTGAACTTCAATCTTTTAAGTATGCATCATTCTAAGAAATTTTACAGACTTCCGAAATTATCTGCATTAATTTGGTTTTTAAGTGTCTACCATATTCTTTCATTGCTTAAATAATACAAAATGATGAGACTGCAAGATACAAAAGATTAACACCAATGATGGTAACACATGAGCAGTGCACTGACAGCTGTGGCAGCAAAGACCAGCAAGCCAAACAGTCTATCTGCCAGTTGATGGACCGGATGACCGGCCATCCTACTGAGTTTCCCGGAAGACCAAATGGTAACTACAATGACCAACCAAAGCAGCAACCAGGACACTGATTTAACATATTTCTTCAGTCTCCTGATTAGTTCCAATTTATTAGTACTGGTTGGTTATTTAGTTTTATTTCCTTTCCTAGTCTCTTTAAGATCAGTTTACTTGTTTTCCAAGTTTGTTAGGAGATGAGGGTTTTTACTTATTGATTCTCTTGTTTAAAGATATTGTTGCTTTGGTTATTGATGGAGGCCATCATACCTTTTCTTTATTATTGTCATAGTGCAATTTGTGCTTACATCCTGATTTCTCTACATGTCTCTGTTGCCGGTTCTGCATCAGATGGCATGCTACCTGCACTAATTCCATATCTCACATGCTTATTCTGATCATAGTTTTCGTTGCCACTTTGTCTAGTTCTGTGTCCTAATGTATTATGGAGTGTCCAGGAACCAATAAGTGTCCAACACTATACAACCCAAATTTTTGGAGTGTCCTTGCTTTGTATGACAGCAATAATCCATCTAATCTATCCCAGATCTTTGGGGCTCGCTACGAGAATCCTTTATCCCATTCCGCACTTTAAGGCCTTGTTTGGTTCGCGGAATCATGGGGTTGGGAAAGGAAAGTGATTACTTTCCTATGTTTGGGTGCCAAAGGAATTGAGGAGGAAAGGAAAGTGATTCCCAATGGAAGAAAAATTAGGGGGAAAATGGTTCCATCCATCCAAGTAAGGAATCACTTTCCCACCAAGAAGTATTCACTTTCCTTTCCAAATTTCTTGGCATTTCCAAACATCGAAAAGGAAAATCAATGGGAAGTGTAATTTCCCAAAGGAAAAGAAATGCGAAGGAATTGATTTCCTTTCCATTCCTTTCCGCGAACCAAACGAGGCCTAAGGGTCATTTCCTAATCCAATTTAGGAACTGTTGTACATTTCTACCTGAGTCCAGTCTCAATTTTGTTTTCCCTAGATAAAAAAAAATGTTTTTGTACCATCCTCAACTCATAGTCGGCACCCGCATGGGTCTCCAGTGAACATGACCAAACAATATAAACAATTTTCCTTACTTTACCCACATTAAAGTTTCATTCCATGCAACCGGTAATTATTCTGATTTTCTAGATATCTTAATACCCATTCGTTTTTTAAACTGGTTGTTTCTTTATTGCCTGTTATGCTTCCACAAAAACATGAGCAGACCTATAGTCTTATAATTATCTTAGAGAGGCCAAATTTTTGTTTACTTATTCTAGCACATCCATTTTCTAAAATGGTCGTTTCTTGATTGCTTGTCATTCTTTCAATAAAGAATCTGCTTACAAATATTGCAGACAGGTCCACTAATTTTGGGTATTCTACAATCACATAGTACTATAGAACACCTTCCTCGGTCTCAACTGTCATGTTTTAATTCTTAAACAGAACCTTCTCAATCTTGTCATCTTGATGATGATCGGCCCTAAGGTCGCTAACTAATTACATCAACCATACTTAGGTATTTCCTGGCCATCTAACTATTCACTCAAATTTTCTACAGTTTTCCTAAAGTTGCATTCAATGTTGTCTTGTTTCTCTTCTAAAGACAAATATTTAGTCATCAACAACTAAGATCTATGCAACTTGAACTCTCAACATCCAGTCCAGGATACAAATGACAATCGTTACTGTCCTGCTAAGCAATGCCCTCAATCAAATAGTTAGTTTGGAAAAAAAAATTTTGAATTCACAAAACTGAAAGTCATCTTATTTACTAAAAAACAAAGAAAAATAGGTACATAGTATATGAAGGCATAGATCTGCATGATTCTACCAGCTAAGGGAAGCAAGTTCAGTTTATGGCTACAATCTTCCGATTGCAAATATAAGGGACCAAAACAACTAAGAAACATTAGATGGATTAAATATCAAGTACAATTTCAAGCAAATAACAAGAGATCTATAGTGATAGATTGGAAGAAGAGGGAACATCAAATACCAAATAAGGGGTTCCAATTCAGAGTTACCATAAATCGCTCAAACCCCCGCGATTTTGCGTTCCGCAAATTTCTTTCTGAATCGTGGAAGATTGTCGTTCCGGAACGGCTAACTAGTATGCCGTATTTCCAAAACCAGCCAATCGACATTAATCCTAGTTGATTACTACTGATCATTTTGTTTAGATAACGAAAGTGACTAGTCACCATTAGTGGAGCACTTATTTGCAGCAACCAAGAAGCCTAGCCCCACTGCAAATCAAACGAAAATTAATCCTGCTAGAACTCTTTGTTCCACCTAAGTGTGTTCAGAAGAAGCCTAGCCCCAATGTTCCATGTGAAGTAACGTGTAGGCAACTCTAGAGGGAGGTGAATAGAATTTGTGTCGATAATCACCAAATAAAAATTAACTCTATATCACCTCCACAAAACAACTATCAAGATAGTAAATAAATCAGAGAGAAATGCGGAAGTAAATAAAGATCAGAAGAGCATACACAAACACAGCGATATAACCTGGTTTCCCTCGTGGAGGACTAGTTCAGGCCTGAGAACTCTAGCTCAGGATTGAAATTCACTATTTGTGAAATAGCGTACAACCACGTGCCTTTATTCAGAAGAGCACGCCAACTTCTTACAGATTCGCAGGTGGCGAAGCATGGAATTGTCCAAGTGACTTTTCTTTCACTCTTGCACATAACTTCTAGCTGATATCGCATTGAGCACCTTGGGCTAAGGAGAGTTGCGGCTTAGGAGATATGGAAAAATGAGGCTTGGAGTAGTAGAGCTTAGAAAGCTTGAATATTTGAATGTAGGAGATGATTTGAAATGGAAGAATTCAAGCTCTATTTATACTACTCTGGGGAGGCAGAGTTCGGCCCGAATTCTGTCCCAAGAATTCAAATTTTTTTAACGTTGGACAGCTTGTATCAAGCAGGCCCTAAAAATTAGGGTGCTAAAAATCAGGAGACAGAGTTCGACCCGAACTCTACCTTAGACAGAGTTCGGCTTGAACTCTGTCTCCCTTGGGACAGAAGTTCTCAATGGGCTATGGTGGTTTGGTTTGGTTCAGGAATTGATCTGTTTGTATGGTAGAGTTTGGAGAGATATGTCTTGGGGTTGAGATGACACAGTGCGACTCAACGTACACATTCTCCTAGACTCAATAAATTGAAGATTACAGACTTGGAACAAATAGGAAAACCAAGAGCCCTTTGATGATGCATTTCTTCTGATATTTGAGCAGACCTGAAGACGTCTTTTTTCTTGATAGCAGTCGTCCAAAGATAAGCAGATCTGGAAATCTGAATACCTTTCAGGGGCTTCGCCCCCGAACCCCCGACGGGGGGCGCTGCCACTTCGACCCCTGTCCGCTGACCGGGCAGCGGAACCCCTGATGCAAGGCCCCAGATAGGTCGCTAGGCAGTTCAGAGAAATCTTTTTGTATGACGCAGTTTTTGGTCCATCATTAATTCTTCATTGCCTATGTCCTGGTTTGGTCATGTTTGATCATGCTTACTTGTAACCACCACTTTTCTAAAATAAGGATAATTTTGAACTTTTATAAAATTGATTATTTAATAATAGGTTTAAATCATGTTATTGATTTATTGGTAAATTTTGATTATTTTTAATATCATTAAATTACTGTATTGTAATTTTGTCCTTTTGCTAGTGTAACCTTGAGCTACTTAGCCTAGAGACTAACCATGGCCTTGGAGACCTACTCTATATTATTAGATTAACTAATTACCACTTTTTAGGCTAAGGGTATTTTGGTCATTTTGTGACTTTTAAATTATTTAGAATTTTAATTAATTGGTAAATTTTAGATTATTTTAATAATATTTAAATTGATGTATTATAATTTTGGTCATTTTTTATATTTTTATATTTTGGAAATTTTTATATTTTAATATTAATTTTACGGGATTTGTTTAGTCGGGTTTGAGTTTCGTTTCGTTCCGACTTGTGTTAGTGACCCGGGTAGCTTAGACTCTAGACGAGACCCCAAGATTAGTTAGTCATGGCCCACAAACTCCACTAATTAAGTTAGTAAGTTTAGACTAATCTCACTTGTTAGATTGGTTAAGTTAGAGGCTTAAATTTAACCCTTTTGATCCCAAACAATTGAACCTAACTTAAAATTAACCAAGAGGACTAGTTGAGGCCTTATTGGGCTTTCCCCCAAGGCCCAAATAGGGTTTAATGGCAGCCACTATAGGTAGATTAGTCTCCCTTTCTTTCATTTTATTTCATTTTACCTCTTTTCCTTCACAAAGTGTTCTTCCCCAAATTAGAGAGCTTCCCTTTTGATTTGATCTCCAAATCTCTTCATTCCTCCACTTAAACTTCCATCCAACCTTCTCATACTATCAAGGGAGGGTACTAGCTAAGATTTGGATCAAAGTGCAAGAAGGAGTGTCCATTTTGGAAGGATCTTCGTATCGGAGCCGTGTCCTTGAGAGTATCATTGGGATCCCACTCCCGATAGGTATAACCATCTCTCTATTTCACTTTCTTTTCCATTTTAGTTATTTTTACATTCATAGGAATCACTCCCATGCATGAACCACCATTAGGAATGTTTTAGACGCTCTTTTGAGTCCTCTTTAGCAGTTTGGGATAGGTTTGGTGTCCCCCATGGAGAGATTCCAAAAGGGACACACCATGTGTTTGTGTTTATGCCCCATAGGATTTATTGTCTTTTAATTTCAGATTTACATGTGTTAGAGGATGGATTGATGTTAGTTAGGATGGTTAGAATGAGTTTCATTTGGATACCCATGGTTAGATCTAAATGGTTTAGTCTACATGTCATATTTTTAGCCTCAACTTGTCATTTTAGTGTCTCTTTATATAATGGATTGTTTTGTATATATATAATAGGTATGTTAGATATATTTCATATATTTAGATGTGTGTAGATATGTTGTTAGTGGTGTGCTTGTGTTAGAGGAGAGGGGGGTGTGGTTTGATGTGTGTCTTGAGTGGTGTGGAGAGTGAGATTTGTTTCTTTTGTCCAAACAACCCAAATTCGTCATAATATTCATCCACATTTTTAGTAGCCATAGCAACTTAGAAATGTCATAACTTTTAGCTTAGAACTCCGATTAATCTTTCGTTTTTTTAAAAGAACCGTATCGAAGTTAGCTTTCCAAATATATATTTTAATAAGCCAAAATTATTCTAGAACTTTCTATAAAACTATTTGAGTGTCAGCTGTCCAAAAGACAAACGTGTTTCGGTATTTTTGAGATTTCGGGAGCTTCCGGACACGAAAATGCGATCCTTTGAAGTTTCGAAAAGCTAACACGAGGAGCTACAACATACTTTAATTCTAGAATTTAGTGAGGGACCAATTGATACAGTATTGATCTTAAGTAGAAGAGTGACTATACGACATAGGCATTTTGTGTAACCTATGAGCCTATATAGTACGGATATTAAGTGAATGTAGGTATATATAATATATGTATGATATAGTGCATATATATTATTGTTAGGTAATATTTGTTAGTATAAGTGTTAGTTAGATAGTAGAGGTTAGTACTTTGTTAGATATTTGATATGTTGTTAGATAGTTTGATGTTAGATATCTAGTATATTAGATATTGATATGTTAGTAGGTTATGTTAGTTCTAGATATTGGTATGTTAGCAAGTTAGTCTCTATAGGTTATATGTTAGATATTAGTTAAGATGTTATGTTAGTACATTAGATAGTTAGTTAATTAGATAATTGAGGAGTATCTTGGTATCTCATAATACCAAGTTAGTATCTTAAGGTAAATATAAATACATTTACCTTCAAGGTAAATGATTAGTTTACCTTATGACCAAGGTATGGTATCAAGGTACCAAGGTAAGGTATCAAGATATCAAGGTAAGGTTAGGTTTACCTAAGTTAAGGTATTGGATTTCAACCAAGGTATTGGTATTGAGATGCCAATATGACCAAGGTTGATATGGTATCCTAGTGTTAGTGGGTTAGTGTCTAAGTGTTGAGTTTGAGTAGGTGATGTTAGATTGTGGAAGGGTTATATAGATAGGTATATCTATTTTTGGGTTATATAGTATCTATATATATTATGAGAGTATATAGATATAGGTTATGGTTCATAGTGAGGATACGTATATACTTGATATATGATATCTATATGTATGTGTTAGAGTGGTACTATATAGGTAAGGATATATGTGATATGTATATATATTAATATATCCTAAGTATCATAGATGTTGACCACTAATCTAAGTTTGACCAAAATCCTAGAAGCTTAACCTTGACTCCTAGTTTGACCCAAGGTGGACCAGAGTTGACTTAGAGTTGAATTTGACCTAGATTGACTTAGAAACATGTAGATTGCATTGTAAATTTCTATCATTTCAAATTGAACTTTTATAACATGTGTTGCTCTAATTAGGACTATGTGACATCAGTTCGGACATCTATTCATATCGGTCATTCAAGATATCAGGCGAGTACATTCTCTGATAGTTCTTTCATTTACTTGGTGATTACTGTATTTCAGTTCTAGTTAGTTCTATTGGATGTCTACTATGATTCTCGACACAATTGTACACGAATTGGTATTGTCATTGGATCTTCAGTCATGAGATGTTACCTTACATTATCGATGCTATCGAATACCGTTCTCGTTAGTATTGGATAGTATTGGATAACATTGAATAATATTGAATAACATTGGCTAATATTGGATAACATTGAATAATATTGGCTAATATTGGATAACATTGAATAACATTGGCTAGTGACGTGTCATGATTTTGGATCCATAGTATCAGTCGGGACGGAGGTAATATTAGTTAGATATGTGATCAAGAACTATTGACAAATAGTGTAATTATCGGCTACTAGCTAAGCATACATTGCAAGTATGGTTGAGCTAGCTTTTCCTTAGTGTAAGCATTGAATATCCCAGGCCGATCACATATCCAACTGGTATTCTAAAATACATTGTCTATTACAGTTTTATATTTTTAGTTCACCTTTATATTGTTCTATTTTGATATTATATTTTTCTTCCATTACTTGTTCTCATAGATTTTTGTCTGTCTTACTATTTCATCAATATAACTGTCTATAACTGCTTTATAGTCCTTGTCATTTACTTGAGATTTCTAGATGAGATGTGCTCGTTTCAATCCTGACTGGATACTGTTAAAAATATTACAAATGATATAGACGACTGTCCTACTTTCTACGGGGCCTACGAGGGTGGTACGCAGGAGCCTGAGGAGGATCTAGCTTAGTAGAGAGTGCCTAGTATAGTCTAGTATTTATAGTTTTCAGTTTGTATCGGATTGTTCCGATTGTTAGTTGAGACTTATTTATATTCAAGACTTGCATTTATTTGTGTTGGACATCTATTTTGTGTGGTGTGATAACTCTATTTATATTCAGTTTCTTCCTTTTATCTGATTCCATATCGTGCTCTATCTTCCTTAGACTTGTGATTTAGATTATATAGTAGAGATGTTATATTATACCTCCGTATGGAGATGACAGGTTTATATATCTTTTTGTTAGATGTTAGATGTTATAGATGACCTATACAGCGTCCTACCGCCGACACTGCGACGTAGGCTGGACGTACCTACATTCTCGTGCTCCTAAACAGGATGCGGGTCGTGACATTACTGCATGTCTACAAATATATGTTAGGCGAACAAAATATGTTGCAGTACGATACAAGCATGACAATATGATATAGGACAATTAGGACAATGCTAAGTTTAAGTAGCAACATGATAGTGAGTATATGAATATTAGTGACATCATTATGTTAAACTTAATTGATTAGCCATATTCAAAAACACAATATAATCATTGGGCTAACAATCTCTCCATTTTTGATTATGGCAAATCAGTTAAGTTTAAGACATATACGATAGATGCATGTATCACTAATAAACACGTATTGTGTGCTAACTTAAACTTATTTCTCCCCCTTTGACATGATAAAAGAATAAGCTCTCCCGTAATAAGAGATAAAACGAACTCAAGCAATGTAAAGGAGGAAAGCATAGACAATCATGTTCAATATATACTAAATGAGAAACAATGGGAGAAGTGCGTAAAGACAAGTATAAAAACTACATACCAATTGTAGAGTGCCAAATAGAAAATAGCTTGTCAAAACACAAATAGTTGGTAAAACTAAAAGAATTTGAAAATAATCAATAGATAGTTTACCAACATGAAATCCAAGAAATACATCAAAAAATATAGTATGATATGAAATATTGCTCTAGTTTTGGAAGAGAATTATAAAATAAAGGATTTCAGTCAAAAACCATGGGAATTAGATAATTGTAAAACATAGATATCAAAGAAGAAAGATACCAATTGAGATATTGAACTATATATCAATTGAAATAAATAAACTTGAAACATTGATCAATGAAACTATGATAGTCACAATTGTCCACAGATAAATAGTGGAACAAAATAAAGGAATGATCAATGTAAAATAGAGCAATTGATATAAAATGATCTCATTATTTGCAAATCTATTTGCTTATCCAAAATTCATGCATTTGAACTCAATTACCTTATCATGCTATATGAATACCCTTTAGATAAACATGAAGGTAAAAGAGAAAAAATGATTGAGAAAAAAAATTCAGTCGACTTGAATGCTCCCCCTCAATATAGATAAAATCATAAATTTTGGGTAAGTCATCAACAAGGAAAGACAAATCAATTAAGCATACAAGGAAAGCCAAATCAAAAGAAGCACAATAGTCATCAAGATAAGATACGAAAGTTAATATTAACGAGAAGACTCATATAAAAGAGAGAGATAATATGATGAAAACAATTGCATATACTCTCATAAACATTTCACAAAATAATAGTATCATAACCTTAATCACAAATATATAAATAATAATAAAAATATGGGTCAATGATGAACTAGGTATATGACATATTAAAGGGTATAAATGAATTGAACTAATTTATTTGCTCTCCCTTAAAATATGCATATCTAGTTCCAAAGCACTTATAAAAAAAATGATAACTTCAAGATCTAGGGGTAAATCAACTATTAATTTCTCTCCCTTGTTCAATGCATATAAGGCTATAAAAATGTCATAGAATGAATAATATCATCTTTAGAAGAGATATCCAATTAATAGTCACTAAAGATGAACGATCAAAATAATATTTTAATTAAGCACATTTAATCAAAAGATGACATACATTAGCCTATATAGAAGAATCTCATATTTAAATATGATATATTAATGCATGTTACCTTTTGAGAAGAAGATCATCATGAAAAGGAATAAGGTCCATTAAAATTATCATGATGAGAATCACAATATAGCTCAAAAATAAAAATGAAACTCAAAAAAATGTCCATAATTATCTAATTAAGAATGGATCAACCAATTTATTACTTTGCATGAACTATGTATATTTTACCACATATGTACCCATCAACGGGTAATAATCCAACCTTGCTAAGAGAAACTGATGAAGTTCAAATAGCAAAGAGCATATGTGATAATCCATGAGTAGTCAAAGTAGAGTAATAAATTAACTTGATAACCACATAATTAGATAATATAGGACTACTCAACTATTAGGATCATTTATCAATAACATTAAACATGATCCAACGAATCTTATCAAAAGAAAATCCGAAATCCATATTTATAATAAAATCTTACAAATTGATGAAAAATATGAAAAAAAAGTCAATCTCATTTAAATTATTACAAATTTAATCTAAAGAGATGTAATATGATAATATGATAAAATCATGACTCAAAAGATGAGAGAAGTTTAAGAGATGCTTACCAATGACTAGTACGGAAGGAAGTTAAAGCGATGAATCACAAACCTCAATGAAAACAAAAAAATTTGTCAAACTAATTTTAGAGACCAAACATATGTATCTAAAATAGAATACAAATCTCATCAAGAAAATTCATAAATCTTGTTTTTGCAAACTAGGATATCACATATAGATTGAAATTCAAGAAGATAGCTAGATGAGTGAAAGTGAACAAAAATTATGTAGCTTAACAATACATCGCAAATAAGCAAGCAACATAACTAATTAAGATTAATGAGGTAGGCCATTAACAGGATAAATGTGCTCATTAAATCTTAAGTCACTAACACTAAAAAAGGATAACTTAAATAAGAGCAAGATGATAACTTAAATAAAAGAATTATGCTCTTCTCAAAATAAGGCTAAAAGGATATTCATGAAAACACAATGAAACAAATCTCTTTGCCAAGTATTGAGATTAACCCAAGATAAAGAAATAATAGATTGATCTAGAGAATGCAAAATTATAGCCATTATGAAAGTGTATTCTCTAGAAATGGAAAATCTCAACGCAAAAGCTCAATCCATAGTAGCTAAAGACATAAGAAATATGATGTATCAATTACATGTATTCTTATGTGTTGCAAAAACATCATTGGACAATAATAGTTCAGAAGAAACATATGTCCAAAGAATGGGCAAAGAAAGATCATTAAGATCAATAAAGCTAATTAAGAGCTAAAGATAGTAAGATACACAAAAGCTTTCATAGTGCACCATAGTAAAATATAAAAAAATAGACTAGAAAGTGTGCACTAATTAAGGAGGTAAAATTAACAAGCAAGGTAAAACACAAAATCATGTGATCCTTAACAGAACTTCCACAAAAGTCATGAATGAGACACTAATAAGCATTTTCTCTCAATATTCCAACTTGAAGGTATTGAAAGAATAAATATCAACAGTTGGAATTGCATAGAAAATATATATATATATATATATATATATATATATATATATATATATATATATATATATATATATGTCCGTGGGGTCGTGGCCTGTTGGTAGCGACGAGGATCCCCGGGCGGGAGGCCCGGGTTCGAACCCCTCCTTAGGCACACGCGCCTAAGCTCTAGTAAAAAGGACACCCAAAAATATATATATATATATATATATATATATATATATATATATATATATATATATATATATATAGGCATACATGAAAATATTCAAGAATCAAGTAAAAGACATGTATCCATAAAGTCAACCAAAAAGAAGCGAAGAAGATATCATCAAAAGAAGACTTTAAGGAAGAAGCTAATTGATTCAAGAAGGGATGCACAAATTTGTTCAAGGAATCAATAGCTAAAGTATGGGATAAGCACAAGTTTGAAGGAAGCAAGTATAATTAAATATTCTTCAAAATAATATAAAACTGGAGCTTAACTCATATGCCCAAAGTTATTTATACAAAAATATATATATCAATATAAGAAATACATGATCTACAAATAAATGGAGATTTAATGAATATAGTCATGTATCCTTAATGAATGTTTAAAAAACTATCACAAATTCAAAACACGTATAAATAGGCTTTATTAGGCAAATACATATTCATAAGAGGTTTAATCAAAATAAAATATAAAAATCAATAATGAATATATTATGTAAGCACAAGGTTAAAAATGAAGTATAAGTGTATACTTGTCAAGTGATAAGAAGCTTGTGCTAAACACAAATATTTATAAATACCGATTAAGATAAATATGACATACAAATCGGCAAGAAGTAACTATCTCAAAACTTTTAAAAATGGAGAGTTAAAATTAACTTAAATTAAAACCAAGGTCCTAATGACTAGAGTGATATATGTAGAAGCATGAAAAAAGAGGAATATTATTTTTAATCCCACATCGGAAAGGGGAAGAAGAGAGGTCTCATTCCACTCTATATATAGAGCCCTCTTGTCTCCTTTGAAAAGGGCACCAAAATAAATAAAGAAAAGGGAGCCCGTTATCCAGGGAGCCCGTCCGAGCCACAAAAACTTGCAGTAGTTCTTCTCTTCTTGTGGGTTGGCTGCAAGTTTTTCACTCGCTGTTAAGGCGAGAAAAGTTGGATTCTGAGTACTTTGCACCTTCGCGGGCTAGTACGAAGAACTCCAAGGCGGCACGGGCCATGCGCCTCAAACGTGCTATGCCAAAGGCAAACCAGAAGCATGCGCTCACAATCATGCGCGCTGCTGATGGTAAGATGTACAAAGTTAACTTGGGTACTTCTGCACCAGAAACGAGCCGTCCCTCAAAGTCCTTATCTCACTTGGGCGCATCTGCTGCGTTTGCAACCAAGTCGTGTAAGGCAAATTCTGTGGTCCTGAACCCCCACGCCTACATTGGTTGCACGTCTGAGGCTGGTTCAAGTCACTATAAATGTGGTTCCCACACTATTTATCTGGGCGCGCCTTATACGCTGGATCAGGGGGCGCAACATTCACTTGATCACCCCGGCGCTTGGCCTTGACATGTGCCTGATGAGGGTGTAAAGGTGGCACTCTCCTCCAATGATTTGCGTAATATGATCATTCAGAAAACACCGATCAGGAGAGCCGACCAACAAGCATAATGCGTCCCTCACACGGCACACTTGTGCTACGGTCGCCATCAACTGCTACTGTCGTAAGACAATGGCTCCACCACCAAGGCAGTCTGTGTTCCAGCAATTGCAACATGCTGTGCCTGTCCGACATCGTCTCAGAAACATGATACTAATTGAAGACTTTGTAACAATCTACTCTCAACTAGGCCCATCACTCAGATGTCTCAGCTAGCCGTGTCATCTCAGCTAGCCGCGTCGTCTCAGCCCGGCGTATTACTCTCCCAGAGCATCACTCCGCCCCGTGAGAGTGAATCACTTCCTCGTCAACGTACAGTCACATCTGCCAGCCTGGGGCTCTTCCATCATAATGAGGCTTAGGCACATCAAACCCAAACCATGCATTCAATTTGGCACTCGATGTCGTCTCGTAGAAGAATACTACCAACAAGCGGCTCGAACATAAACTGCTATGTCCATTCCAACTCGACGAATCTCAGTCTTCTGAAGGAGTTCACCGTCAAAGCTTCTTCGAACAAGGAGAACCATCACCCACAGTATAACGTCTTGCCAAGGAGGAGGATCAGTCGAATCCATCTTCGTCGAGAAGTCAAGGGAGAGACAACAAAACTCTCTCAAACTGTTGCTATTTATAGGCCACGACAAATCAAACCCATGCGCCAAATGGCAACCTTCCCGGAGTTAGTGCAATGAACTTGTATTTATGATGATGAATTTGCCCCTTCGAATTCAGTTAAGTCAGAGAGCCATCAATGCCTCAAAGAACTCAACAGACAGACCAATAAGGATGTGCCATACAGCAGATGCGCATGTCAGCATCCCATACACCATACAGATGCGCCCATCAGCACCAAGTGCCCCGTATGGATGCACCCAACAAAGCACAGATCCATCCGTCCTAGTGAACACAGACCTGTATGCCTAGTAGGGTATAAATTGATGTGTCCACTTTGGCTTGTCACCCACCAAGCAATTAATGCTAAAGTGACAGAGTTGGTAGCACATCTCCCGAGGACTGAACAACAAACAACTTTTACAGAAAACGAAGCGCCGTTGACGTCAGTGTCATTATTACTCTCCTCTGGCGGTTACAAGCTACGTGGCCGATCGACCATTCGCATGCGCCTTCGCAGTCATGCGCCCGAAGACTCTCATGCGCTTCAAAAGTCGTGCACCCAAACCGGTTCGTGACTCCTGAAGGTTACGAGCCAAAGTCTTCCCATGCGTCCAATCCTAGGCGCATCCTGTCAGATTACTCTCTACCAAATCCGAGATCTTTGAGCTACGGACATGCGCCACGTGTCCTTTGACTCAGTTCAGCCTATGAAGGGGTGCTAACCACCCAAGATTTCAGTAACCGAAAGATCCTCTCCACTGCTACGTACCAGCCAACAAATGCAGCATGAAGGATTCAACCCACAAGTCATAGCACATCATCCATGTGCCGCCCGCAGCTCCAGCCACGTGGCGTTCCTACGTATAGGTGCATCCTACATATGCGCGCATGAACAGCCCAACCTGCTTATAAATAGAGGGATCATTTCCTTCTTCCACACAGATAGACATACAGAGACATACAGTCAAAGACAGACGTAACCAGAGCATCAGAGTTATCACCCACAGAGATCAGAAGAGACACTCAACGTCTTCTTCCCTTCCGCAAGCCCCGACATCCAGAGCAATCCAGACCTTCAGAGAACCGAAAACCGTCGTCAGATCGTCAATGGAGTCAACATATTACTACTCGCTCCATCAACATAGGACCCATATAAAAACAAAAGTGTACTCCTAGGACTACATCAAAGTCCTACATTGTAACACTGTTCTGTTTGTAACTGAAATTGCAATCAAAGATTTTAATGGCAGATAAGCTGGCGACTCTGCTGGGGACCTCTTTCTCCTTCGCTGAGAAAGCTATGTCGCAATCTGATGACGTGAAGGTGGGCTCCTCCCACGAGATACTGGTCATACGCCTCAATCAACAGGCGTATAAGGAGTTCATCTCTGAAGGCAGTGCAAGTCCTTCGAAGCGGCTGCCAAAGTCAAAGAAAACTCGTCAAGTCTGGGTGTGCAAGGTCGAGGCCCCTGGCACCATCACCGAAAGGGATAAGCCAATAGAACCTACCCTTCCCGTTGACGTCCTCAGCAGCCAGGATGCGTCTGTGGGTGCAGCACATCTCTCGGGGAAACATGGGGCTGACATTCCCCAACCATCTCCTTCTCAGACAAGGAAGATGCGTCGACGGAGCATGGGCGCATCTAATGCCCTGCACATTAACTCTGATGCGCCGCAGAAGGCTTCTGTCTTTGACAGACTCACTCGCTGTCGTGGCGAGGAGAATTTGGACTCTGAGTACTATGCACCCCAGCGGGCTGGTACGAAGAAGTCCAAGGCAGCACGGGCCATGCGCCTTGAACGTGCTATGCCAACAGTAAGTCAGAGGCATGCGCTCACAATCATACGTGCTGCCGATGGTAAACTGTATAAGGTTGACTCGGGTGCTTCTGCGTCGCGAACGGGCCAACCTTCAAAGACCTCGTTCAGTTTGGGCGCATCCGCTGCGCTTTCAACCAAGTTGTGGAAGGCAAACTCTGTGGTCTTGAACGCCCGCGTCTACATTGGTTGTGCGTCTGAGGCTGGTTCAAGCCACCCTAAATGTTGCTCCCCCACTACTGATCTGGGCGCATCTTTTGTGCTGGATCAGGGGGTGCAGCATTCACTTGACCACCTCGGCGCTTGGCCTTGCCATGCGCCTGATAGGGGTGTGAAGGTGGCACTCTCCCCTAACGATTTACATAATATGATCATTCACAAACGCCGATCAGAAAAGTCGACTGACAAGCACAATGCGCCCTCATAGGGCACACCTGTGCTGTAGTCACCATTAAATATTGTTGCAAGACAGCAGTCCCACCACAAAGGTAGTCTGTGTTCTAGCGGCTGCAATCATCAACACCCCTCCAACGTCGCCTCGGGAAGAAGGTGTCGATTGAAGAGAAGCCAGAACTAAAGGTTGCTTCTTGCAACGTAATCTCTAACTCCTCATCAATCCGAAAGGCGACTGGCAACTCCTCGACCTCGTTCTCATCCAAGAGCCAGCCGAGGAAAACCAAGATGACTGTCCCATCCTCAGGAGTATTTGAAGGCACCCGGAGAAGAAAAAAGATCTCAGAGGAAGCTGGGGGTAGTCAAGCCCGTGATACCCTCCAGGACATAGCTGGAGGTAGTCAAGCCCTTGCTGATCTTCAACCCAAAGACGAAGATATCCCCCAGAATATAGCTGGGGGTAGCCAAGACGAAGCTCCAGGGGAAGTTCCTCTTCTACAAAAGAGCGATGCTGAAAGCGAAGCTTCAACCGATCCATCCACTTCTAGTCACGTTATGATAGTATACATGACGGGTGGTGGTGATACGGAGTCAGATGCTCCACCAGCAGACCTCGTTCAACTCATGGATACTTTGGAGGGGGGACTCAAAATCCTTTCTACCTCCATGCAAATACTGACTCAAGCAGTGTTTGAGATACGGTCAGCTTTGGCCAGGGCGCCTTCCACTAATCCTGACCCAGGAGTCAATGGGGAATCAAGTATGCCCCTTCAACGGGCATCCTTGAATACCGATTGCCACGAAGCACCTCGGGTATTGGAACCTTCGAATGTACAACTCCAGTCTGTACCGACTTCTCCGACTCCTAGCTCCACGGAAGACGTGGTTGAGATGATCAGGGACTTGCGTGAATGCTTCGAGTCAAAGAACAGACATGAGGAGCGCCAGAAGATAGGGATCCCACAACCATACTCCCTCGAATAGAGCAAAGTGGTCTATCCTTCCAAGTATAAACCACAAATATTGACGCCGTACGACGGAAAGGACTCTCCATGCCGTTATCTGACGTACTTCTAGTCTCAAACGGGACATCTTCCGAAGGAAGATGCACTACTCACCAGCCTGTTTGTCGGGGCATTGAAAGGAGTGGCCTACGACTGGTACTGTAGTCTCCCAGACAACTCCATATCCTCCTTTGATGACTTGACACGCCTCTTCCTCGATCGTTTTTACGACAGAGGGAAAGACATGACAATGGCGTCCCTCATAGAGGTACGTCAGAAGGAAAAAGAGACGGTTCGAGCATTCATCGAACGATTCCGACAAGCCTGCTTCAGACTGCCCCCGGGTATGCCAGAATATGTACTCCTCTCCTCCTGCAGCATGAACATGCTGCCTGCGGTTAAGCTCTGGCTCAACTCCACTCCTCCTCCCGACTGGAGTTCGTTGATTATTGAAGCCGAAGCAGCTGAAAAGAAGGCATGCAATGCTCGCCTTCTGGGAGTCAGTTTTCCTGCCTTTGAAGACAAGAGAAAACGGCCTGCTGCCAACAACCCTGGACGTGAGACGAAGGTGAAGCAGGCGTTGACTGTCAATGACTCCAAAGGCGCACAAGCACCTACTCAGAAGCCTCCACTTGCACACCGAGACCAAAGGAGGTCTATTCTTTCAATGATGAAGACACCTTGCAACTCTTTGAGATGTTGAAGCAGGGTGATAAGATGAAATCATCGGATCCGCAGCGTCCCGACGAGGTGGAAAGAGTTGACAATCCGATGTACTGTCACTACCATCGGTTTGTCAGACATCCAACTCAGGACTGCTACATCCTCAAGAATTACATCCAGTGCATGATCAATACGAATGTCATCTCCGTCGATTACGAGAAGAAGACAGTCTCGGCTAACTTGGTATCGCTCTAATTTGGCACCTTGCCGCCAACCACAGCACAAGATGGCGTCGTCCCCATCCCAAAGGCGACAATGGAGGTGGTTAACCTACCACCTACTCATGATAATGTGAGTGGACTCATCCTACTCACCAAATCTCGGGAAGAGATCTTATGGGTTCACCCAGATCTCTTCTCCGAAGTTACTCAATCGGGGGTACGCTCTGCCTCCAAAACCAAGGGCAAGAAGATCAAGTTTTGCCGTATGGTCTCTTCCTCCGCAGAAGAGGCACTTTCTGTACAAATGCGTTTGCAGCAGAACGCCCAACCTGATGAAGCTGCCGTCGAGGTGGTGCCTCCCTGCACTGCCCCTGCTGTCCAGAAAGAGGGCCCATCCAGACCTCCAGCAACCAATAAACAGAAGCACGTAGAGGCCCGTTTCGACAAGCCTTTACGAAAGGAAAATGCTTCGGGGTTAGCCAAGCCCCACAACTTCGACATACTGGCACAACTTGCCGGTACTCCTGCCCGCTTATCTCTGTTTGAGCTTCTTCGTCTTTCCAAAGACACCCGCAAAGCTCTCTGTGAAGCCTTGAAGGATGCTGAGTCCTTCATCAGTCAGGTCAAGCAGCCTGAGGATATCCCGACTAGGGGTGAGCATTCGGTTTATTCGGTTTAAACCGAACCGAATAACCCAAAACCGAATTGGACCGAAACCGAATAAGCAAAACCGAAACCGAACCGAATTGGCCCAAAACCGAATCAAACCGAACCGAATTAAATCGGTTCGGTTTTCGGTTTATTCGGTTTATTCATATATATTTTTTTTATTTTTTTGAGTTTTTTTGTTAATATATAGTAACTAAATATACATAAACATATTTAGTATATACCTATATATATTTAGTATATACCTATATATATATATATATATATATATATAAATTAAATATATATATATATATATATATATATATATATATATATATAAATTAAATTTTCTTATTCGGTTTTCGGTTTTGGACCGAAACCGAAACCCAAAACCGAAACCGAAACCGAATAAGAAAATTTAATATTTTCAAAACCGAAACCGAACCGAATTTTTTTAAAACCGAACCGAACCTCTTATTCGGCTCGGTTCGGTTCGGTTTTCGGTCCAAAACCGAATAATGCTCACCCCTAATCCCGACCACATGTGCGCACTGCCATTGTACGGATGAGGTCATCCCCAATATAACCTTCACCCAACAAGACATGCTGCTCAAGCACAACCGGCACAACAGGCCACCGTATTACACAGGGTATGTGGGTTCTGTCAAGGTAAAGCAAATTCAGATTGATCCAGGGTCTTCCCTCAGCATCATCCCTAGGGCTCTGCTCTCAACACTGGGGATCCCAATGTACTTTCTGGCGCCTTCCAACACTACAATCAGCGGTTTCAATGCCAACAAAAGTGAACTGCTGGGCAAAATACGGCTGAAATGTCATATCGGTAACCTTCGAACCGAAGTGACTTGCTATGTCGTGAACGCTGATGTCAACTACACTCTCCTGCTGGGTCACCCGTGGCTGCACGAGTATATGGTGGTGCCATCTACACTCCACCAATATATGAAGTACGTGTCCACTAACGACATCATCCGGACAGAGTTTGCGGACATTAACCCTTTCAAGGGGGTTGAAGCTTACTTTACCGATGCTAGCTTGTATAAGTCGCTCGATGAAGGGGAAGCCAATGATGCTGACGAAGAAGCAGAAACGGCGGCCGAGCCGGACATGGAGCCAAAGATGATTCCCGACGCTCCTTTAAAAATTCGACTCAAAGGGAAACTGCCTCAGATGCTGCCTCCCATGGCAATCAAGCTGCCCGGAAAAGCACCAACTTCTCTAGATAGAACAACCACTGAAGCTCCCTTGAAGATACGGCTCAAGGGAAAACTACCTCAAACATCGGCCCCCTGGTGGCAAAACTACAGGGGAAGGCACCTGTCATCGAAGGCGCAGTTGAGGCACCCCTGAAGGTGCGTCTTAAAGGCAAGCCTCCGCAATCGTCCACTTCACTCAAGCTGCAAGAGAAGGCCCATATTGTCCTCTCGGACTGCAAGGTCAAATCTGCGGTGGACTCTCCCGAACAAGCCCCAGTGCTCACATAAAGAGTTAGGGGAATACATATCTGCTGATATAGATGCACCTTCTCTTGACAATGTAATCTCGCGGGACAAAATCTCGTATTTTATCAATAATAAAGTGTCTTTCAATTATTCTAGTCTTCCACATTGGAATGCCATGTATAGATAACGCTCTACGGTCGTTACAAACACAAATAACGATCGTCAATCATGTAAATCGAGTAGTCCCATCCCAAGGAGTCTGTTTTACAGTCCCACCGTGGAATCGGGACGAAGAACCCATCATCTTCGGCAAAGTCGAGCGTCATCAAGACCTCCTGCCAATCGAGCCAGAACCAGATACCGGCAGAATACAAGTCTACACGGACAAGACAAAGTACCTCATCCAAAAGATGGGTTACGATCAGAAAAGCAACAAGGGCCTGAACTACGGCAAGGGTCGACGTCTTCCTCTCCGGCTTCCAACGGCTACAGAAAAGCCACATGACTACTATTATCGTACCCGACGGGGGGTGGGCTATGTCACGCCGTCGACAAGTCCAGAGAGTTCGGAGGTAGAAGAAGTGGAACACTCTCATTCGTCCGAAGCATCAACTTGGGATTTCGATACCAGTATCGGCTCAGTCTTCAGAAAGGTACTATCAGTCAACATGACATCTGCATAATCTCAAGAGGATGAAGGCGATGACCAAACACCGAAATTCTTTGAGGAAGAACCTTGGGCTCAACGCCTAGGAGCGCATTGGGAGTCTTATTTTGAATTACGCGAACCCCCTACTGAAGACGAGGTCGAACAGATCGACCTTGGGGATGGATCCCCTTCCAAACCCATCTTCATCAGTAAGAGTCTAAAGGGAACAGACCGAGAGTCTTTAGTCCAACTGGCCAAAGAATATATCGACGTCTTTGCCTAGAGCTACGAAGACATGCCAGAACTTGATCCCCAGATCGTGATGCATAGACTTAACATCTTATTTGATGCTAAGCCTGTAAAGCAACAACAACGACGTTTTAGTCCTGACATCATGAACGCTATCGATCAAGAGGTAGACAAACTCCTGAGCAGCGGGTTCATTCGTGAAGAGCAACATCCGGACTTGGTGGCCAATGTCATCCCTGTCACCAAGAAGAATGGAAAGATACAAGTCTGCATCGACTTCAGGGATCTCAATACTGCTTGCCCGAAAGACGAACTCTCGTTTCCAATCACTGATGTGATGATCGACAAGACATGTGGCTTCGAACGCATATCTTTTATGGACGGGTATTCAGGCTACAACTAGATCAAAATGTTCTCCGATGATGCAAAACACACATCATTCAGAACACCGAAGGGGGTTTTCTGCTACACAGTGATGTCCTTTGGCTTGAAGAACGCTGGTGCTATATACCAACGAGCTATGAGTACTACCTTCCGTCAACATCTACGCAAAATAGTTGAATGCTATGTTGATGATATCGCTGTCAAGAGCCGTCTCAAAGGTGATCACCTACAAGACCTAAAGACAGTCTTCGATCTTATGCGAGCGTATCAACTCAAGATGAATCCCGCTAAATCCTTCCTTGGGGTTTCTAGCGAAAAGTTCTTGGGCTTCATTATCACGGCGAATGGCATTCATGTCGACCCCGAGAAGGCCAACGCCATCCTTGACATGGACCCTCCGAAGAACCTCTGAGAACATCGAGGGCTGTAGGGGCGTCTGGCATATATTCGAAGGTTTATAGCGAACCTTTCCAGAAAATGCCAACCCTTCACCCAGCTCATGAAGAAAGGAGTCTCCTACGTCTGGACAGAAGAATGCCAGAAAGCTTTCGATGATATCAAAGCTTACCTGACGAGCCCGCCAGTCCTGGTGGCATCCGTCGCAGGCAAACCATTTTTCCTCTACGTCCGTGCCATGGATCATTCCTTCGGCGCTTTGTTGGCTCAAAACAAAGATGCAGGTTACGAGCAAGCTATCTACTACCTCAGTAGGATACTGATCGGGGCCGAACACCGGTACAACCCCGTTGAAAAGGAGTGTTTGGCTTTGGTGTTCGCCATCCAGAAGACTCGCCATTATGCTTCGGACCAGACAATTCATGTCATCTTCCGAGTCAATCCACTCAGGGTTATCATGACAAAGCCAGGATCATTGAACTCCCGACTAGCTACATAGGCAATCCTGTTGACGCCGTACAATATGGTGTTCGTTCTACAAAAAGCCGTCAAGGGTCAAGCTCTAGCCGACTTTTTAGCCGCACACCCCATCCCAGAGTCCTGCAGACTCTATGAAGTCATCCCGGATGAGGTCCAAGAATCAAACGTAACCGAAGAAAGCTTCGTCTGGCGGATGTTTTTCGATGGCGCTTCAAGAATAGGCCCCAAAGGCCAAATCATCGTCGAAGTGGGGGTTGTCTTAGTCTTCTCCGATCAGCTGGTCATCCAGCATGCTTACTCCCTTTCAAAGCTGTGCTCCAACAATATTGTCGAGTACAACGCTCTCATCATGGGACTCCAACTGGCACAACAACTGGGGGTGGATCATCTGGAAGCTTACGGCGACTCAAAACTCGTCGTTAATCAAATCCGAGGGCAGTATGAAGTTCGCCATGAAGATCTGGTTCCTTACCATGAAGCTGCATTGAATATTATTTCAACCTTCACCAAGTTCTTCATAGAACATGTACCTCGATCACAAAACCTGGAGGCTGATGCTCTGGCTGGCCTCGCAGCTTCATTAGTAGCACCCTTCGGGACTCAACACTACATCACGGTAGTTGGTCGAGACTCGATCTGTCCTAAAAACAACCTATGCTCATAAATGGCCCATGCCATGATGACAAGTGCCGGTGTTAATGTCCGAGACTGGAGGTTCCTATTTATCGACTTTGTTGTCTATGAAATTCTCCCAGAAGACCTGAAAGAAGCTATCTCGGTCAGAAGGCGTTCCCTTTGGTTTTACTATGATACAGCTACTAAAATGCTGTACCGACGTTCCTAAGATGGACTTCTCCTTCGATGTCTATCCAACGAAAAAGCAGTCGAAGCCCTTCGGGAAGCTCATGACGAGACTTGCGGGGCTCATCAACTTGGCCCTAAGTTGCAGGATCGACTGCGACGCATGGGTTACTACTGGCCAACCATGGCAGCCGACGCCGTCGACTATGCTAAAAAGTGCCATGCTTGCCAGCTTCACGCCGACTTTATCCATACACCATTGGAACCACTACATCCTACAGTCGCCTCCTGGCCCTTTGAAGCTTGGGGTATGGACATTGTGGGACCTATCACCCCTCCTTCATCGAGGGGACACCGCTTCATCCTAGCCATCACTGACTACTGGGCAGAAGTAGTTCCGCTGACAGAAGTAAAAACCTCTAAGGTGATCAGCTTCATCAAGCATCATGTCATCTACCGTTTCGGGATACCCCGTAGGATTATCCACGATAATGGTCCTCAGTTCATTATCTATGTTTTCAGCAAATTCTGTGACAATAATCGAATTCAGAATATGGCATCAATCACCTACAATCCGACAGCGAACGGATTGGCCGAGGCATTAAACAAGACTATCGTCAGGCTACTCAAAAAGGTCGTGTCATCCAACAAATACGACTGGGACAAAAAGCTCGATGAATGCCTTTGGGCCTACCATACAACGGTACGGACTCCTACGGACAACACACCATTCTCCTTAGTCTACGGGAGCAAAGCGGTACTGGCTCTCGAGATCCAGATACCCTCATTATGTGTAGCGATCACAAACCAATTGACAGAAGAAGACAATCAGCGTCATCATATGCGAGAATTGGAGGCACTTGACGAAAACATCTCCTAGCTCAGCAGCGCATTGAACTCTATCAAGCCCGTATATCGCAGGCTTTCAACAAAAAAGGTCAAACAGAGGACTTTCCAAGTAGGCGACCTGGTCCTAGCAGTCAGGAGGCCGATGGTGTTGACTCACAAAACACCAAAAAAGTTCGAGCCCAAGTGGGAGGGACCTTTTATCATAGAGACGGTATACTCAAACGGTGCTTACCGCCTCGCCCGACCAAACGGGGACTTGTTCATGATGCCCATCAACGGTAAGTTCCTAAAAAAGTACTACTCTTGACATCTTTAAGATATGTACTTCCATCTCTACCCAACAAGGGAATCAGTGGACCTGATCATCAGAGCTCACATACACCTCCCTTTCACAAAAATCTTATGCTTTCGGAACCCAGTTATTCCGTGGCATTCTATCTCCAGTAGAAGAACAACCACGTCCACATTACCTCTGAGTTGCTCCTCTACACCCTGTAAAGCGAAATCTTACACTACATAGGATTGTGCTACTTATCATGTTTACCATGTCCACATTACCTCTGAGTAAACATTCCGTACAGACAACCCCTGCGTTGCCATACATCGATCGCAGAACTTCTATGTCCATATTACCTCTGAGTAGTTCCGCGTATCCCCCCAGAGTAACTCCTACCACGTCCATAATACCTCTGAGTAGGAAGATTCCGTCAGTTGAACCCCATATTTGCCACATCCACATTACCTCTGAGCAAACATGTCGGTCCTCTCAAACTTATTATTTATACCTAAAAACCAAGGTGCACAAAAGATAATAGGTCCACACAAATTGCTAGTTCATGACAGTAAAGATGAACACACCAGAAAATTCTTTATTTTGCATTCAAAAGTAAATGATTACATCCCCAGCAAAGTTGCCAAAACAAAAACAAAAATAAAATAAAATAAAATAAAAAGACTACAATCCCTAATCATCACTGGGATTGGCAGAAAGCTCTTCCATCTGATGCTTCAAGTCTTCAGCCCGAGTCCCTACAGTCGCCAAGACTCGGCGTTCAGCTTCTTGACGCATCACCTCCACAGTCTCAGGAGCAGTATCATTCTCGTACTTAGCGTCCAACTCTTGCCGTTGGTGAGTCAGAGAAAGAATATAGCGAGTAACAGTTGCTTCTTCCTCCTTGGACGATACGTACTCAGCCTGGGCTCGCTCAGCATCTAGCAAAAGTTGGGCCCGCTGGTCTTCAAGAAGGCGAATCTTGGCAGTGACCTCCGCTATACTAGCATCCAACGAGGCCCGCAACTCCACCTTCTCTTGCGTGGACTGTGCCAGTCTCTCCACTGCGGCCTCAGCATCGGCCACCTCACGGTCCCAGACGGCCATCGTGGCCTGATAAGATGACTCGACTTCAGCTATCAATTTCTCCTTTTCTGCTTTTATCAGAGCAGAAAAGTCATTTCGTCGGATACTCTGAAGTTCGAAAAGATGCTGGTCGAGCTCAGCCACCGACGCCTCCAGAATCTCAGCCATATGATCATAGCCCCGATGGAAGTACCCAAACCTATCACGTCTATACTACCTCTGATAGGATTGTCACACCTAAACAGCTATACTATCCAAGCTTCTTGTTCAAAGTATTTTAAAACTTGTCCAAAAGTTTTAAAAACTTTGAAGAGGGTCTTATAGAGGCAAGAAAAAAGGGATATTGCTTTTAATCCCACATCGAAAAGGAGAAGAAGGGAGGACTCATTCCACTCTATATATAGAGCCCTCTTGCCTCCTTTGAAAAGGGCACCAAAATAAATAAAAAAAGGGAGCCCGTTATCCAGGGAGCCCGTTCGAGCCACAAAAAGTTGCAGTAGTTTTTCTCTTCTTCTGGGTTGGCTGCAAGTTATTCACTCGCTGTCAAGGCGAGAAAAATTGGATTCTGAGTACTATGTGCCTTCGCGGGCTAGTACGAAGAACTCCAAGGCGGCACGGGCTATGCGCCTCAAACGTGCTATGCTAACGGCAAACTAGAAGCATGCGCTCACAATCATGTGCGCTGCTGATGGTAAGATGTACAAAGTTAACTCGGGTGCTTCTGCACTAGAAATAAGTCGACCCTCAAAGTCCTTCTCACTTGGGCGCATCTGCTGCATTCGCAACCAAGTCGTGCAAGGAAAATTCTGTTGTCTTGAACCCCCGTGTCTATATTGGTTGCACGTTTGAGGCTGGTTCAAGTCTCTATAAATGTGGTTCCTACACTATTGATATGGGCGCACCTTATGCGCTGGATCAGGGGAGCAATATTTACTTGATCACCCCGACGGTTGGCCTTGCCATACGCCTGATGGGGGTGTAAAGGTGGCACTCTCCTCCAATGATTTATGTAATGTGATCATTCACAAAATGTCGATCAGGAGAGCCGACCGACAAGTATAATGCGCCCCTCACAGGGCACACTTGTGCTACGGTCGCCATCAACTGCTGCCACCGTAAGACAGTGGCTCCACCACCAAGGCAGTCTGTGTTCCAGCAGTTGCAACATGCTGTGCCTGTCCGACATCATCTGAGAAACATGATGTCAATTGAAAACTTTGTAACAGCCTACTCTCAACTAGGCCCATCACTCAGATGTCTCAGCTAGCTGTGTCATCTCAGCTAGCCGCGTCATCTCAGCCCGACGTATTACTCTTCCAGCGCATCACTTCGCCCAGTCAGAGTGAATCACTTCCTCGTCAACGCACAGGCGCATCTGCCAGTCTGGGGCTCTTCCATCATAATGAGGCTTAGGCACATCAAACCCAAACCATGCATTCAACTTGGCACTCGATGTCGTCTCGTAGAAGAATAGTACCAGCAAGCGGCTCGAACATAAAATGCTATGTCCATTCCAACTCGACGAATCTCAGTCTTCTGAAGGAGTTCACCGTCAAAGCTTCTTCGAACAAGGAGAACCATCACCCAAAGTACAACGTCTTGCCAGAAAGGAGGATCAGTCGAATCCATCTTCGTCGAGAATTCAAGGGAGAGACAACAAAACTCTCTCAAACTGTTGCTATTTATAGGCCAGAGCAAATCAAACCCATGCGCCAAGTGGAAACCTTCCCGAAGTTAGTACAATAAACTTAAATTTATGATGATGAATTTTCCCCTTCGAATTCAGCTAAGTCAGAGAGCCATCAATGCCCCGAAGAACTCAATAGACAGACCAATAAGGATGTGCCACGCAGCAGATGCACCTGTCAGCATCCCACACACCATACAGATGTGCCCATCAGCACCAAGCGCCACGTATGGATGTGCCCAACAACGCACAGATCCATGCATCCTGGTGAACATGGACCTGTGTGCCTAGTGGGGTACAAATCGATGCACCCACTTTGGCTTGTCACCCACCAAACAATTAATGCTAAAGTGACAAAGTTGGTAGCACGTCCCCCGAGGACTGAACATCAAACAACTTTTACAGAAAATGAAGTGCCGCTGACGTCAGCGTCATCATTACTCTCATCTGGCAGTTACAAGCCACGTGGCCGACCATTCTTATGCGCCTCCGTAGTCATGCGCCCGAAGACTCGCATGCGCTTCAAAAGCCGTACGCCCAAACCGGTTCGTGACTTCTAAAGGTTACGAGCCAAAGTCTACCCATACGCCCAATCCTAGGCGCATCCTGTCAGATCACTCTCCACCAAATCCGAGATCTTTGAGCTACGGACATGTGCCACGTGTTCTTTGACTCAGTTTAGCCTATGAAGGGGTACTAACCACCCAAGATCTCAGCAACCGAAAGATCCTCTCCACTGCTACGTGCCAGCCCACAAATACAGCATGAAGGATTCAGCCCCCAAGTCATGGCGCATCATCCATGCGTCGCTCGTAGCTCCAGCCACGTGGCGTTCCCACGTACAGGCGTATCCTACATATGCGCGCATGAGCAGCCCAACTTGCTTATAAATAGAGGGATTATTTCCTTCTTCCACACAGACAGACATACAGAGACACACAGTCAAAGACAGACGTAACCAGAGCATCAGAGTTATCACCCACAGAGATCGAAAGAGACACTCAACGTCTTCTTCCCCTCCACAAGTCCCGACATCCAGAGCAACCCAGACCTTCAGAGAACCAAAAATCGTCATCAGATCGTCAACGGAGTCAACGCATTACCACTCGCTCCATCAACACAGGATCCAGATAAAAACAAAAGTGTACTCCTAGGACTACATCGAAGTCCTACATTATAATACAGTTCTGTTTGTAATTGAAATCGCAATTAAAGATTTTAATGGCAAACAATATGTATGCTTTATAAATAAAGATTAAGAATAACGAGCATGCATATATAAATATGTCATACTATTTGCCATTGATTATAAAAGAACAGAACAATTATATCGGAGGACTGGACTTTTACTTCACAATACAAACTCGCTCGTACAAAGAAAGCCTAGGGACGAAAACCTAGGTACAACAATCTAAGTACAATTGTTTAGTTTTTCTGGGGGGTGACGGTAGAGGCTCGGGAAAGCGACGGCAGCTCTGCCTTACTCCTTGGACGATCGGACGTAGCCTTGGCTCTGGTGAAGAAATGCTCTTGGACGTGCGGGGAGACTCCCTTGCGCCTTTGGTTGCTAGATCTCTGGATGTCTCTGTAGTGCTCTCTCTCTTTTTCTGCTCTCTTGCAAGGGAATGGAACCTTGTTATTTATAGGAGTGGGATGCGATCATTAGGGTTTGCAAATGATTGTCTCCTTGAGAAGTCGGCGGTTAAGGATCAATTAATCTGGGCCATTAATTCTGATTGTAGCAAATCTAGATAATTAATATGGATTGCATCAAATCTCTGTGGACAATAAATGTTGATTGCCATGAATATTTGTGATTTGTGATAGCCTGCCACGTGTCCAATTTGCTTGATTTGATTTGATCTGGGCAATTATGACGATCGCAACAAATCTGCTTCTGTTAGGATTTGTTAGCACCCATAATTCCAGGGAAGATAAGACTGCCACGTGTCTCAATTGTCGCGAAGAGCCCCACGTGTCTCAACTGGACCGTCCTAGCAGAGCCGCATATGGGTGGTCCTCTCAGCCGTATGAAGCATACAGCCGCATGAGGATGGGAAGCCGCATGGGGATAGGCAGCCGCATGGGGATAGGCAGCCACATGTGGATGGGCAGCCACATGAGGATGGGCAACCACATGGGGATAGACAGTCGCATGAAGTGGGCGATCGTATAAATGCAGCAGCCGCATAGAGTGGCCTCGGGACTTGTTGGATTTTGCCAGCTGTAAGGAGATTTTCTCTTCTTTCCTAGGAACACGCCATCATGTCAGTCATTATTACATCTTTATGTCAGAGCTGTCGTAGCTGTCATTTGTCAGAGCTGTCGTAGCCGTCAAGGCATTAAATGTAGCCGAATGTAGAGAAGAACTGTTGAAGGTCACGTGGCTTCTTTCTGGGCCGCATAGAACTATTCGAGCCGTATGGACCCTTGAGCTGCATGGACTCCTGAGCCGTATGGGGATCCTGAGCCGCATGGGGATCTTTCTGTCGGAGCCGCATAGGCCTTTCTTTATTCTTTTCCATCCTTCTACAAGATCTCCTTTAAAGTTTTCAATTTACAAAATTAAAATACTTTGAATAAGAAGCATGGCCATGTAAAAACTCTTCGGGCCGCATAGGATGTTCTGGCCACATGGATGTCTTAGCCGTATGGCCATCTAAGCCGCATGGGCTTTCCAGCCGCATGGGCTGTCTGGCTGCATAGGCTCCTTGCCACGTCTTCATGCCACGTGTGTAAATATTTGTATTGATTGCCTTTGATTTTGCTGTCAGATTTAAAGCCATTTTTTGGGGCAGGATCCTAAGAGTTTAGCCTTGAATAATCGGATCGCCTTGATAACCGAAGAGTCGGTTACACTGCACATGGATCGATGTGTCGGTCTATGGGCTCCGCCTATAAATAACAGCGTGTTTGGAAAAAAGACTTCTTTACTTTCTGCTCTTGTCCTAGCTGTTGTTCTTGTCTTCGTCTTCCTTCTCTGATCATCAGCAATGGCTCCCAAGTCCTCTAAGGTTGCGGCAAAGGGTAAGGGTGTGGCCTCGACGTCAGCTGCGGCACCCAAAACTCATTCCGACGTTCATCCTGCCATTAAGGGTAAGGATTTGGGAAATTCATATGCTTCGAAACCCTAACAAAGTCGGCTCTATTGCATGCTTTATGTACAAGCCTTTAATGCAAACTGTTCGAATTGTATGGGCCGCATATATGTCCCATAACCGAGCCGTATGGGGGTATATCCTATGCCCGAGCCGCATGGAAGTTGTATTAGTGGGCCACATGAATACTTCGCATAATGACCTATCGATCAGAGCCGCATGGACTCTTTTGAACCAAACCGCATGGGGCCTCCTCTGGATTCATCCGCATAGGGCTGTGCGAAAAGTGAACCGCATAAGCTCCTCTGAATTTGAGCCGCAGAACGCTCTTCTGATTTGAGCCGCATAACACCTCGTTAAGCATAATTGCATAAGCGTACGCGAAACAGAGCCGCATAAGCTTACACTAATTAATGCTCATGTTCAATAATAGAACCACATAAGTTCTTTGTAGGCTGGACCGCATAAGCCAAAAGCCCCTCTTTTAACTTGTTCCTTTTGTCTGTTTTCAGTAAATCTGCCAGTTAATGCAGTGTGGGAACTTCTGGTGGGTCAGGCCCAATTTGCTATGGGCTATCGATATGACCATATAGTCAAACATATGACAAAGCAGCTTCCGAAAGATCCTTCGGAGAGGTTGACTGCCATCAAGAAACAGCCTTTCTACTTTCTCTTCGCCATGATGAACTCAGGGCGATTGGATGGAAAATTTCTGAAGCCGGCGTTCCTCTTTGGGGATGCTTTGTCTATAAAGAATACCCGAGTGCTTGAGGTATCCGAGAGCTAGGATTTTACTCTTGATGGGGTGGAGATCCACATCCCTCCGATGGAGCGCCATTTTCCCCTGTCATGGTTCAACATGTTACCGTTGGAGAGGAGGATGGTGGAGTCCTTGACTCCAAGCAGGTCAGGGATCTTTGTGGGGGACATCCATTACAACGGCCAGTTGAGATTTGCGTATGCGGAAAAGGAACCGACTAGTCGGTGCGTGACGGGATTGGCCCCGGGTTCCTTCATAAATGTACCGGGCCCCAACTTCACTTTTTCTCAAGCTGACACCTTCATAAACTAGCTTACGCAGAAGGGGTCATATCCTGTCGGCCGGTTGGCGCTGCCGAACTGGATAAACCCTATCCCTACGTGGGCCAATTTGACTTCATGAATTTTGCAGAAGTACGAGGTTACCCTGCGTGAGATTGGACTCTACTACGCCATTCAGGGTACCAGTCATGGCTTGCCCATAAATAAGCCATTGTTCATGGCCCTCTTGGAGATGTACAACCGACGGACGGGAACTTTCTTTGCGCCTGCCGGGGAGTTAGGGCTTGCTCTTCATGAGATGCACGTTATCTCTAAGCTGCCCTGGGGCACAGAAGTCTTTGAAGTATACACCCCTTTTCACGCTGGGTGCCTCAGGCCGGGTTTTCTTCCGAGATCCTCAAGCCTAGGAAGAGGTACAAACCCTAGTATCGACCGCAAAGAGATCGAGGTCTACGAGTGACACATTTGGGGGTCAATCCGACACCTTTAGTCATTTTTATCATTGTACTCAGCAGCTGTCGGAGAAGGCGGTTCTTGCAGGATTTCTGATGGTATGGCTACAAAACTACGTAGTCTCAGGAGGGGCAGGCTCCATCGAGAGGCTTAGTCGCCACTTCATTCTTTCTGCTGTAAAACTCGTTTTTGGGGTCAGACTGGCCCTTCTTCCGGCTATGGTGTACAGCATACACCACGGCCTTCGCGTCTTTTCGTCCAAGGTTATCGTCCGTGATACGACGATGAATTTTAAGCGCGTAGAGCTGCCATACCATTATCTAATGGGGTGGCTGTTAATGTACTGCCGGTCTTTGATGAGGCCTGGCCCATAGGATGGTGTCACGGCTGATGATGCCTTCATTTTCCGATTCCGTCGTCAGCCTTGGGAGTACAGCACCATGCCAGCTTGTCGAAGGGCGCTAGCGAGAGTGGATGGATACGACTTTTTTGTGTCTGTTCCTCCTTTTACTGCTGAAGATGTGAGGAGAGGTCATATTGATGGTACCGAACCTCCTCTTCTCTTGCCCGAGAGACTACTCTTATGGCTATGCAATATCCGTCCAGCACACTTAGTATATCGTCACCGCAACAACGTTTACCTGGAGCCCTATTTGCCTAGCAGGTTCTTCCGCCAGTTCGGGTACAGCCAGCTATCTTTTGACAGTCCCAGTCCTTGCCTGGGCTTTAAAGGTAGTGTCCTGGATGGTATCAGGGTATGGCATTATTATGATGCAGTTCATACTCAAACCACCTTCTCTGTCCCTAATGATGAGGTGCCAGTAGAGATTCTGTATATGGCGGCCCTATACCATGTAACGGTGAATAAGCCTTCCGTTAATTTTGACCCGAGGGTCAGTTTTATCGTGGGTACTGGCTTGGCAAAGAAGCCCCAGGGGTCGAGGACGAGGAAGCAGAGGGCGAACATAGTTTTCGTGCCTGACTCGGGGTCCACCACTGCGGACGAAGAGAATGATGAGCATGATGTAGATAACTCTTCCCTTCCGGTGGAAGATGTTGAGGCGGATCAGCCACCTGTTATGTCAGATGAGATGGTGGCGAACCAGTCACCTATCGTGCCAAATGAGATGGTGGTGGATCAGCCGCCTGTTGTACCTGGTCCTATACGGAAACATAGTAGGCAAATCTCCCCTGTTGGCAGTATTCCTTACTTCCGGAAACGGGCTGCGACCTGACGTCGCAAGCTTACTATAAAGGAGAGAAGCAATGACGTCGACCCTACTTTGGAGGTAAATCGAGTTACTACCATCTTTATTCAGTTCTTTCTTTTCTCCTGAACTTTGACCTTAATCATTTTCCTTTTCTCTCGCAGGCGTCAGAGGAGTCGGTTTCTCGAGAACTGGCCGCTGAGGTTGATCCGGCCCTGACCACTTTGGTCAGTGACATGTATGCCGCGATCATCTCTTCTGGGGTTCTCCAACCAGCTGGATCCCTTTCCGGGGTGGCTGGGGCAGAAGAACCAGCTGAACTTGACTTGGAGGTCACTGGTGAGGAGCCGATGACAGCTGCGAGCGAACCGCAGCCTCCATGCTCCTCCCTTGGTAAGATAAGCTAAATATTAACTTGTGAGGAGGCCTATCTGCTATATCATCACATCCTTCGGGTTAGACTGATTGATGGTTGCTCTGGACATACAGGTCCTGCCTCTCCAGTGCCGATGACGGACACTGTCAGGGTGGGCTCTGCCGAAGGAGAACTGGCAGAGAGGAGCGTACCCCCTCCTCTTTTGACTCATATTGAAGGACCTCCTGCTGGCTCGAATTCGGGAAGTTAGGTGGCAGCACAGCCGGGGCAGGGGACAATGGTCCCTGCGTCCTCTTCTGCTCAGGTGGCTCCGAGAGTCGACCTTTCTACTTTGCCGAGTGTCTAGACTCTTCGGGTGGCGGAGGAAGAGTTAGCCGTAATCTGCGCATCTTTTCGCTCGGAATTTGTCTCTCTGGTGTCAAGTTCTAGCATGCTTCCTTTGACACTACCAGCCACACTTCCCTTGACGTCGTCCTCTATGGAAGTTCTGGACGAAGCGTCACAGGACGTGGTTGACAGCTTCTATCGCCACTTGAAGAGAGGGGTTGCGGCTGCTATGGAACGGGGGACCCCTTTTGCCTTGGCCCGACAATGCGTCCAGGGTCACATTGATATTCTTAAGACTCTTTCCGGTGGGGCGGGGGTAGCTGCGCTTCTGGAGGCAAAATTGCTGGAGGCTGATCAGCTGGTGGCCCAGCTTCAGGTGCTACGGCAAGCTGATCTGTCCGCTGCTATAGATCAAGAGCGCGGTTTCCTTATAACTGCCATAGAAAAGATAAGGGCTGCTCGGGATAAGACCAAGCCGGTCATACTGAAGGACCTCCGCGATCTGTCTCAGCTATATGATCAGTTGAGCCGCGAGAGTGAAGATGTTATGGCTCGGAAAGCGACCGCCTCCCGTGGGTTTATTGACTCGCAGGAGCAGATCCTTGAGCTTCAGAGGAAGTTAGCTTTTCTAGAGTCTGAGCTCGAAGCTGCCCGTACCGAAAGGGGGCTGATTATCCAGGAGGCTGACAAAGTTAATCGAGCTTCTGCTGGCCTGGAGCTTGCCCTGAAGAAGCTGGAAGATGGCTGGCTGGCACACATGTACTTGGATAATGCGGAGCGGTTGTCCCAGGAGGCCGAGCGCCGAGCTAAGCAGCGGCTTGAACGGGGGACCACCTTGGTGAAGAACCGTCTCATGGAATTATGTACCGCCGAACCATAGACGGCTTTTTTCCGTCTTTTGTTTCTGTTTTTTCCCCTTTTTTTGAGAGGAACGCAGTCCCAGAACATGTAGTACTTTTGGCTTTCGAATAAAAGAGTATGTTTTATTTTATCCTTTATTTGTGTTGCTTATTGGGTTTATGGTATTGTGGTGGTGTTTGCCCCGCTTGGAGGACTGTTTGTGGACCTGTTACCCTTGGCATACCTGGGTTTTAGGTATGGATAACAAGTTTGATGGGGATACCTAGAACAATTCCACGGTAAGGTGGTCATGGACGTTCCTGGTATCGGAAGAAAGAATGCCATGGAGCAACTGGGCTCCCGGGGCATGATGAGGAATGATGTGCATGTACTAGGACACTTAGTACAGCATTTGTAGTCAGCAGAGGATATTTGTGGGCCTATTATCCTTGGCGTACCCCGGTTCAGGATACCGATAATGGGACGAGAGAAAACCAACATACTTACTCAGAGGTAATGAGGATATGGCAAGTATGGGGGTTTTACCGCGGAGTTTTCCTACTCAAAGGTAATAAGGACGTGGCAGGAGTGGACTCAGAGGAGGATATTTATGGTCAACAGAGGACATTTGTGGACCTATTATCCTTGGCGTACTCCGGTTTTGGGTACGGATAATAAGTCGAAAGGGAACCAGCATACTTACTCAGAGGTAATGAGGACATGGCAAGCATGAGGGTTTCTTCGATGGAGCCTTCCTACTCAGAGGTAATGAGAATATGGTAGGAGTGGGCTCCATGAAGGGGTACATAGAATGACTCAGAGGTAATGAGGACATGGAAGTTCTATGTAGAGGGATGATTTGTTTTTGGCAGAAATGAGACGACTCAGAGGTAACATCGACATGGTCGTTTTGGGAATTTTGTGGATCTGCTACTCTTTTTGTGCACTGAGAGTGCGGGTAGTGGATCATGAGGGAGGAGCTCTTTCAGAAGAATAGGTTCAGAGGTATGGTCATACATGACTTACTACCTAAAAGAGTGACCGGAATGTAAGTTCAGAGGCACATGCGGGTACATAACTCAGCAATCTGGGATATTTGAAGAAAAAACGTGAGTTCAGGGGTACCAGAGGGTACAAAACTCAGCAATCTGGGATATGGGAAAGAATATGAGTTCAGCGATACTGGAGGGTACATAACTCAATAATCTGGGATTTTGTGAATGTGAGTTCAGCGGTACCGGCGGGTACATAACTCAATAATATGGGGTTTTAGAGAATGTCGTTTAGACATAATATTTCTTCAGGAACTTGCCGTTGACGGGCAACATGAGCAAGTCTCCGTTTTGTTTTGCGATGTGGTAAGCATCGTTGGAGAATACAGCCTCAATGATAAATAGACCTTCCCACTTTGGCTGGAATTTGCCGGTGGTTTTGTGAGTCATAACCATCGGCCTCCGAATTGCCAAAACGAGATCGCCCACTTGAAATGTTCTAATTTTAACCTTCTTGTTGAAGGCTCCGGAGATGCGTACTTGGTATAGCTCGATTCGTTGCTGAGCCAATAGGCGCTTTTCATCTAAGGCCTCTAACTCTTATAGCCGGCGACGGTAGTTATCGTCCGTCGTCAATTGGTAAGTGAGAGCGACACGGAGCGAGGGTATTTGAGTCTCCAATGGGAGAACTGCCTCACTTCCGTACACCAGGAAGAATGGTGTGTTCCCAGTGGCCGTTCAGACTGTAGTATGGTACGCCTATAAGCATTCATCAAGCTTCTCGTTCTAGTCGCGTTTGTTGGATGATACGACCATTTTGAGCAACTTGATGATGGTTTTGTTGAATGCTTCTGCCAACCCATTCGCTGCCGAATTGTATGGTGTTGAAGCAATATTCTGAATTCGATGTTTGTCGCAAAATCGATAGAAGGCGTGGCTTGCGAACTACGGACCATTATCGTGGATGATCCTTCGGGGCAGTCCAAAGTGATAGATGACATGATGCTGGTGGAAGCTGATCACGTTTGAAGTCTTCACTTCTACAAGTGGAACAGCTTTCGCCCATTTGGAGAAGTAATCTGTGATAGCGAGTATGAAGCGATGTCCTCGGGACGAAGGTGGAGTGGACCGATAATGTCCATTCCCTATGCTTCGAATGGCCATGATGCCACTGTCGGATGTAGAAACTCGGATGGCTGGTGGATGAAGTCCGTGTGGACTTGGCAGGCTTTGCACTTTTTTGCATAGTCTATCGTATCTACAACCATCGTGGGCCAGTAGTAGCCCATTCGACGAAGACGGTCTTGTAATTTTAGGCCAGGCTGATGGGCCCCACAGACACTGTCATGAGCTTCGCGTATGGCTTCTTTGGCTTCTGCGTTTGACAGACATCGAAGCAATAATCCATCGTAGGATCGGCGATACAGCATTTTCGTCTATGTATCGTAGAAGAATCTGAGAGAATACTTTCTGATAGAGGTGGCTTCCTTTGGGTTCTCGGGCAGGATGTCGTAGACTACGAAGTCTATGAATGGTTGTCTCCAGTCTGGTACTTCGTCGATCGTCTGAGCGGAATAACTCGCCACGAATTGAACGTTGTTCTTGGGACAGACCAGTTCATGGCCTATTACGTCCACCAAATAATGAATTTGGTTCGGCACTGCCAGGGAAGCGACAAGGCCTGCTAGGGCATCGGCTTCGATATTTTGGAGTCTGGGGACGTGTTCAATGAAGAACCCTTCAAATGACGAGATGATGTTGATCGCTATTTTGTGATAGGGGATCATGTCTTCATGGCGGACTTCGTATGAACCCCGGACCTGATTGACGATTAACTGTGAGTTGCCGTATGCTTCAAGATATTCTACCCCCAGCTCTCTTGCAAGTTGGAGGCCAATGACTAAAGCGTTGTACTCGGCCATATTGTTAGAGCAGGGTTCCGTGAGGGAGTAAGCGCGATTGATCACCAGTCCGGAAGGAGAAATTAGCACCACCCCGACTCCGACGACGATGTTGCCCTTGGGTCCGGTCCTTGAAGCACCGTCGAAGAATATTTGCCATATATCATCGTGAGAGGTCGCATGCGAGTCGACGATCTTATCTGGAATTTCTTCATATATTCTGGCCGACTCCGAGCCTGGGTGGACTGCTAAAAAGTCTGCTAGAGCTTGACCTTTAACAGCCTTTTGTGGGACGAAGATCATATGGTAGGGGGACAGTAATATTGCCCATGTAGCGAGACGAGAGCTGAGTGCCCCTGGTTTAGTCATGAGGACCCTGAGGGGGTTGACTCGTGATATCACATGTATGGTTTGCCCCGTGACATAGTGTCGCGTCTTTTGAATGGCGAATACTAGGGCGAGGCATTCCTTCTCTAAGACGGTATATCGGTGCTCTGGCCCGATCATCATTCGGCTGAGGTAATATATAGCTTGCTCATGGCCTGCATTGTTGTTTTGTGCTAGCAGAGCGCCGAAGGAATGCTCCATTGCTCGTACATAGAGCAGGAATGATTTTCTAGCAACCGGGGCCACCAGGACTGGAGGGTTCGACAAATATTCTTTGATGCTGTCGAAGGCACGCTGGCATTCTTTATCCCATACGAATGAGACGCCCTTCTTCATGAGATGGGTGAATGGCTGACATCGCCCGGAGAGGTTGGAGATGAACCTCCTGATGTAAGCTAACCTCCCTTGAAGGCCTCGGAGTTCTCGGAGATTTCTCGGGGGCCTCATCTCCATGATTGCCTTCGTCTTCTCAGGGTCTATGTGGATACCCTAGGAGGTGATGATGAAACCCAAGAACTTCCTGCTAGATACGCCCAAGAAGGATTTCGTGGGGTTTATTTTCAAATTGTGCGCTCGCATCAGATCGAACACTGTCCTTAGATCATGCAGGTGATCTTCCTTAGAGCGGCTTTTGACGGCGATGTCATCAACATAGCACTCCACGGTCTTACGCAAGTGGTCCCTGAAGATGATACTCATGGCTCTTTGATATGTGGCGCCAGCATTCTTTAAACCAAAAGGCATGACTGTGTAGTAGTATGTGCCAATCGGTGTTCGAAATGATGTATGCTTTTCATCGTCGAAAGACATCTTGATTTGGTTGTACCCCGAAACCATCCATGAACGACATACGTTCGAAGCCGTAGGTGTTGTCGATCATGATGTCTATGATAGGGAGGGAGAACTCATCTTTGGGACACGCCTCGTTCAGATTGCAAAAGTCGATGCAGATTCGAATCTTTCCATTCTACTTGAGGATCGATACTATGTTGGCGACCCAGTCCGGATGTCGTTCCTCATGAATGAAGCCGCTGGCTATCAGTTTGTTGACTTCGGCTTCGATCACATCCATGATGCCTGGGCGGAAGCGTCGTTGCTGTTGTTTGACTAGCTTCGCATCTGGCCGAATGTTGAGCTTGTGAAGAGCAACATCGGGGTTTAGCCCTGGCATGTCTTCATAGCTCCAAGCGAACACATCAATATATTCTTTGACGAGTTCCAGTAGCGATTCTTGCTCTTCGTCTGTCAAGCTTTTACTAACGAAGATTAGTTTTGGAGAAGAGTCGCTGCCGAGATCCACTTGCATGACCTCATCTTCAGTAGGAGGCACTTTTTATTCAAACCGCTTCTCCCATTGCGCATCCAGCTGTTGGGCCCATGGCTCTAATTTGAGGAGTTCGAGAAAGTCTTCACCTTCTTCATAAGCATCGATGAATGCCATATTGACAGACAGGACTTGTCTGAATACATCCCTGATGCTGATATCTGAATCAGAAGTTGGTGATCCGGTTGAGTGTGAATGCCAGTCGCATTCCTCATCCGAGCTTTCAGGAGTCGTTGCAGGCGTAACATATCCCAGCCCGCATCGGGTCTTGTTGTAGCAGTCCTGTGGTTTGCCAACCAGGACCGGCAACTTTAAAGGTAATCGTCGCCCAGTGTCGTAGTTCAAACCTGGCGTAGTCTCCAGATCGTACCCCTATTTTTGCATGAGGTATTTGGATTGGGGGCTATAGATAGAGAGGCAGTCTTCCGGCGTCCGATTCGAGATCGACTTCTTCTATGGTGAAGGGCTGCGGATCATTCTTCCGATCGAAGATGATTGGATGGTCCCCTCCTTCGATTATGCGGTAAGCATCTTCCATAGGAATAAGTTGATTTACGGTATAAACATTTATCACCTGTGTGTGAGCGCCTATACCGTATTTCATAGCATACATTGTACAAAGCTTATTAAGCTCGATGTAGTTCAAAGATAGCCCTTTATTGATGAAGTAAGGTATCTTTTCTAACGGGATTACATCATCTGCGGATGGAACATCAGTGTGAGCAGCCACATACTTGGCCAGTTCTGGTTCTTCTTCGGCCACCCCCTGTATAAATGAAGACTGAGAGGATGACTTGGGCAACTTGATCATCAGGGGTTCCGCTGGTGGAGCAGAACGTGGAGTCATTGGCAAACTAGCGACCCCCAGTTTGGTACTCGATGTTGGGTAGGGAGTGGTTGGCTCGCTAGAAGCCCCAGACTTTGCATCGGGCTGACGATTCTTTTTGGGAAGACGTATCGTTATTGGCTTGTCAGAGGGATTGAGATTCTCCATTTGTGGCTGGTCGACTCTAGGCAGTCTGATTGTCAGTAGCTCCGTTGTGGGTCTTGGCGCTTGGCCAAACCTTGGCAGCCGGATTATCATTTGCCCCTCTTGTGCGTAGAGGCTGATTGCGTCCTTACGCAGAGCGGCCGTAAGGGGTACGGACTTGCCAGGTTTACGAGCTTGGAGGTGGATCGTCATAGGTTCTTCTGATCTTGTGGCTGTCTCAGTTCGGGCTTGCACATCTCCTTCGCTAAGGTGCCTCTTTGACTTTTCGTAAAAGCAGGAGTCTGAGTAGTAGGATTCGACCCCTTTAAAGGGATCGATGTCGGTAAATTCTGTCCTCACGAAGCCCTGCTTGTCAACATACTTGAAGCACTGGTGTAGTGTGAAAGGCATGATCATATAATCGTATATCCAGGGACGCCCCAAGAGAATATTGTAGGAAGTGCCCGCATCTATGACTTAGCAGGTCACTTCTGACTGAAGATCGCCGATTTGGCAGTTCAAGCGAATCTTCCCAATCGGGTAGCTCCTGTCCGAATTGAAACCGCTGATGGCGATGCTTGTTGGCGTCAGACGATGCATAGGAATGCGAAGATGGTATAATAGACCCTTCGGGATGATGCTTATGGAAGAACCAGGATCAATGTGCATCCGATCCACCTTTACGTCGCCGATGTATCCAGTGTAATATAACGGACAATCGTGCAGGTTGGTTTTGATGAGCATGTCCTGTGGAGTGAAGACAATGTTGGCCATCGCTCCTGTGCAAGCGCTGTCTTGGAGATCTGCAGGCGGGCTCTCTCCCGTGAGGTTGACCTGAGCTAGATATGCGTCGGCGTTCTGGAGTGCATCGCTCAAGGCCGCACGAACATCCTTGGAGAGTATCAGGAGCTCGTATAATAACAATTTGGCCGGTATGTTGGCCAATTGTGCCAAGATGTCAAAGTTGTAAGGCTTTTCCACCCATGAGGTGCCTCTTTTCGGAGGGATTTGTCAAAGTGAGTCTCCTTCGGCCTAAGCTTGCCGGTCGTCGGAGGTTGAGAAGGTCCCGGAGCGTCAGCAGTAGCCGACTGATGTTCTTCAGTCGAGTTATCTGGTGTAGGTTGGGATTGAGCACCAGACCGAGTAACGACAGCTGCGGCTTCCTTGACATCTGCCGAGGTTGTGCGGCAGGATCTGACCTTTCTACTCTCCTTCTTGCCAATGGAGGGTGGTGTGGACTGTGTCACTTCAGGTACCAAGTCTGGATGGACCCACATGACCTTTCCTCGTGACGTGGTAAGGGGTACTAGACCAGTAGCCTGATCTCGAGGAGGTAGAAGATTAGCAATCTCCATTATCGCCAGAGGGACGGGTACCACGCCGTCTTGAGTCTCTGTTGGGGGGAAGCTGTCGAATTGTACTGATACCATATTGGCTGCCACGGTCACCTCTTCGAAATCAATGGCAAGAGCCTTTGAATCGATGAGATGTTGGATGTATCACTTCAGTTGGTAGCAGTCGTGTGTAGCATGGTGGACGTAGCGGTGGTAATGACAGTACTTTGGGCTCTCCATTTCTATCGGTCGAGGTTCCCGTCTTGGTGGAGGGAGCTGAATTCTATCTCCTTATATGAGCATGTCCAAGATGGGCTTGACATGGCCGTCTTCGAAGGAGTAGGTCATTTGCGGCCATTGCTTGTCTGCCAGTTTTGATACAGGTTTTTCGGCTATGTCGGCCACCATAGCCTGCTTGCCCTTGTTCTTCCGATTGTTGGAGGAGTTACCACCATTGTTGTTGTTGGTATTAGGGCGCTTGCCCTTGTCCTCTCCCTCCGAGATGTGTAATCCCAGTTGGCGAGCCTTTTTCAACCTGTCTTCGACGCTAGTGGCACTGATGATGAACGTCTTCCAGTCCTTGAATTGAATTTCACCCATCCAGAGGCTGATTGTCGGGAGCAGTCTCTTTTGGTAAATTTCAATCAAGGAGGAATCCAGATTACCCGAAGGCAACTTCATTGTGGTTTGGCGAAACCGCTCAATATAGTTCCTTGTCAGCTCCTTCTCCCCTTGAATGACATCCATGAGGGTGGACATCGTGACGTCCTATCCTACTTCGTAGAATCTCTCCAAGAACATGCGCTTGAAGCTGGCGAAGGAGTGGATGCAGTTATCTGGCAGGTTGCGGTACCAGTCGAAGGCGACCCCTTCTAATGCCCCGATGAATAATCGTGTAAGGATGGCATCGTCATGTAGCAGATGGTCGGTTGTGACTTTAAAGTAGGTGATGTACCTGCTTGCAGATGTCTTCCCATTATATGGATTGATGTGGAATGGTTTATACTTTGGTGGGAAGGGAACATCTCTCCATGCAGCAGGATACGGTTGTCGTATCCTGAGGTTTTGGCAGTTTTCTCGGGCATGGAACATGGCCCGGAGCTCCTGGACCTCTCTTCTTGCCTCCCTGGCCTCGTCTGCAGCGGTAAGAGCCGACATTTTAGGAGGATTATTGCCCAGGTTTGGTGCCGCTGAGTTCGAGTCCGCATTGACCGCGGGACCCCAGTTTGTTTTGCCAGGCGTCCCTCCTTGCAGAGTAGGAAGGGCTGCTTTGATCTCGTCCACCGATTTGACCAAAGTGCACAGTATGTCCTCCAGAGTGTCGATGTATTGGCGATCATTGGGATCATCTTGTTCGTCGTTTATCATGAATGCCGTCCTTACATGAGTAGAAGTGGAAGGGACGATGGATGACGTGCCCTCCAAATCATACCCCTGTACCGAAAAGTCATCGGGGTATGTGGGAATGTTCTACTCTAGTTCGGACTCAGAAGGAATAGTACCCCCAGCTTTCGAGCTTGCCTTGTTTTGAGAGTCGTGGACGTCTTCGGGGACGTCGGCACCTGCTGTATCTGATGGAAGAGTTGTTTCCCCCGGCTCGTCTCCTTGGAACATCGGATTGTCGTAGATGTTCGGAGGAGTGCTACCCCCAGTTCCAGCGACCCCCAGTGATGTGGATGATGAATCTCCCACTGTAGCAGATTTCGTCTTTGAACGGGTACCTTGGAAAACTTCAGTGGTGGGCAACCGTTTAGACGACAATTTCTTAGTCACAGTGGTTAAAATCTTCGGGCTGGAAACGTTTATTTTCTTCCCTTTCCCATCGGCGGGGATTTTCTGAGTAGAGTTACAGGAGACGACGGGAGGCACCTCATCCTCTGAGCTCGACTGTTGTAATCTTTGGAAGACGGACTACCGGTCTTCTTGTACCGTCGTATTGTTGCAACAGCAGTTGACAATGACTTGGGTGCAGTGATGTCCGTGGGAGGACTCTTTGCACACCGAGGCCTCTTCTCTTTCCTTGCGCTTGTGGAGGATAACCTCACGCAAGTCAGATGGGTCTGGAACGACCATGTTTGCTCCCTGGGTTTTGGAAGACTTTTGGGAACTACTCTGTTCGTTTGCCGCTGGGGGCTGGACTCGAGTGGTTCTGTACAACTTCCCATCAGAGGCCCGTATAATAGTATGTGGAGCGCTCAGATGGTCAGAGTTCGGGACAACGAACTGAGCTTGCCAAGCTCGCGCTGCCCTAGACTTTTTCACTCTAGTGCAAGGGCACATAGTAGGAAGAGTCTAAGTAGTGTTGCAGAGTGTCAGACATATTTTTTCGGGAGCATGAGAGATCAGAACCATAGGAGAGGCGATCGAAGACTGAGCCTGAGTCGCGTGGAGCAGACAACATGCGGCTAGAATCAACAGTCTTCATGCGGCTGGCAATCGTAGCCGCATGGACTTTCTTCATACGGCTGGAAGTCTCGGCCGCATAAGTATTCTCTATGCGGCTGGAAATCTTGGCCGCATGGGTATTCTGCATCTGGCTGGCAGTTTCGGCCGCATGAACATCATGCATGCGGCTGGCAATCTTGGCCGTATGAATGTTCAGCCTGCGGTTAGTGCCTTTGTTCGGCTTCTTCCTAGAGCACATAGGATCACTCTTTGCCCCTGCAAGTCCAGCATCGTAATGCTTTCCTCTGCCGGACTTGGGGACAGCAGAGTCCTCTATAGCTTGAAGTGGGGCCGCATGAAAGTTGCCTTCGTCGTCTTGGGCAGCAGAGAGTACTCTGTCCAGAGCTTGGGGAGGAGCAAATGATTTTGGCCTCCACTCCCTGCGAGCCTTTTTTGTGCCGGTTTGCTTCTGGATCGGGCCAGCGCTCCCGTCGGAGAGCATTTCTTCAAACGCCTGTTGGTCGAAGCGGATGACCATATTCTGTTGTGTAGAGCGAAGTTTGGCTACATCCGATTGCGTCACCAACTTCTCAGCCATGGAGAAATTTGTCCCAGCATAGTCGCCATCGTGTTTGCCATTGATTATAAAAGAACAGAACAATTATATCGGAGGACTGGACTTTTACTTCATAATACAAACTCGCTCGTACAAAGAAAGCCTAGGGACAAAAACCTAGGTACAACAATCTAAGTACAATTGTTTAGTGTTTCTGGGGGGTGACGGTAGAGGCTCGGGAAAGCGACGGCAGCTCTGCCATACTCCTTGGACGATCGGACGTAGCCTTGGCTCTGGTGAAGAAATGCTCTTGGACGTGCAGGGAGACTCCCTTGCGCCTTTGGTTGCTAGATCTCTAGATGTCTCTGTAGTGCTCTCTCTCTCTTTTTCTGCTCTCTTGCAAGGGAATGGTACCTTGCTATTTATAGGAGTGGGATGCGATCATTAGGGTTTGCAAATTATTGCCTCCTTGAGAAGTCGGCGGTTAAGGATCAATTAATCTGGACCATTAATTCTGATTGTAGCAAATCTAGGTAATTAATGTGGATTACATCAAATCTCTGTGGACAATAAATGTTGATTGCCATGAATATTTGTGATTTGTGATAGCCTACCATGTGTCCAATTTGCTTGATTTGATTTGATCTGGGCAATTATGACGATCGCAACAAATCTGCTTTTGTTAGGATTTGTTAGCACCCATAATTCTATGAAAGATAACACTGCCACGTGTCTCAATTGTCTCGAAGAGTGCCACGTGTCTCAACTGGACCGTCCTGGCAGAGCCGCATATGGGTGGTCCTCTCAGCCGTATAAAGCATGCAGCCGTATGAGGATGGGCAGCCGCATGGGAATGGACAGCCGCATAGGGATAGGCAGCCGCATGGGGATAGACAGCCGTATGTGGATGGGCAGCCGCATGAGGATGGGCAACCGCATGGGGATAGGCAGCCGTATGAAGTGGGCGGCCGCATAAATGCAGCAGCCGCATGGAGTGGCCTCGAGACTTGTTGGATTTTGCCAGCTGTAAGGAAATTTTCTCCTCTTTCCTAGGAACATGCCATCATGTCAGTCATTATTACATCTTTATGTCAGAGCTGTCGTAGCTGTCATTTGTCAGAGCAGCCGTCAAGGCATTAAATGCAGCCGAATGTAGAGAAGAACTGTTGAAGGCCACGTGGCTTCTTTCTGGGCCGCATAGAACTATCCGAACTGCATGGACCCTTGAGCCGCATGGACTCCTGAGCCGTATGGGGATCCTGAGCCGCATGGGAATCTTTCTGTCGGAGCCGCATAGCCCTTTCTTTATTCTTTTCCATGCTTCTACACACACTAATAGAAAATGAGTGATAAATTACATAGTGTGAACTGATCATTTAAGCTAAGTAACTAGTCATGCTAGATCAAAAAAATTAACTAAGCATGCTAGTATTATATCTCACATTGATTTATATAATAAGCAACTAAAGGATATCAATGTGAGCTAGTAGCAAGATATCAAAAGAAACAGGCTAGATTCTACAAATATAAACCATTTAAGGAGAATCGTTTAGCATGTTACCAAAGTGGCTCTAGTGGCCACACTTGTGTTAGTACAACTGCTTGGAAGAGGACCTTTGAGCTTTGCAACCACCAACACGCTCCTCGGTGCTATGACCCGATATGAGTAGCTCCACCTACAACATTAGGCGAAGACTTTGGTATCCAAATAAACTTGGATCCATATTTGTTAGCTTTAGGGACCCATATACTATTTACTCTAGCATTGGTAGAAAAACTCCTACGAATAGGACAAGTTACACTCATGTGTCCAATGCGAGAGCAATAGAAGCACCTAATGCTAGTGTGTGCACATGTATCGGAATGAGCATGATTATGAACATGTGACATACTAGAATGATGATTATCTCTAGAGTGAGCATGCATGGATTTGGACTTAAGAATATCATGTTCTAATAGCAAATCATTATGCAAACAAGTAAGAGAATCAAATTTAGCATTTAAAGCATAATTCTTTTTTTTTCAAATAAAGCAATTCTAGAAATAAAATCATCATTTTGTTTCTTTAAAGAGTCAATAGAAGAATCATGGAAATAATTTAGATCATGTGTTTGCCTCTTAAGATCTTCTATTGATAAGGAAAGAGATTTGATTTTTAAAATTAAAGAATCATTCAAACTCTTTAAAGAATGACAAGATAAGTTTTGAGAGTCAAGTCTAGATAATAAATCATTATTTTTATTTCTCAAAAACTCATTAGATTCTTCTAAATGAATGACCTTTTCTGAAAGTTCTTCATTTGTAGAATGAAAGTCCTCAAGAATCTCTAAGGATTGTTTAGCCACAGCTTTCTACTTAGAGCATTTCTTGTATTTAGAAGAAACATGATTGTCCATGCTACTAGAAGTAAAACCCTCTTTATCTGAGGAGGAGGAATACGATGCCATACAAATAAACAAGGATCTACTCTAAGGATGTTAAGCCTAACAATAGAGTCCTTGCTCTGATACCAATTGAAGTAACGTGTAGGCAACTCTAGAGGGGGTGAATAGAGTTTGTGTCTATAATCACCAAATAAAAATTAACTCTATATCACCTCCACAAAACAACTATCAAGATAGTAAATTAATCAGAGAGAAATACGGAAGTAAATAAAGATCAGAAGAGCATACGCAAACATAGCGATATAACCTGGTTTTCCTCGTGGAGGACTAGTCCAGGCCTGAGAACTCTAGCTCAGGATTAAAATCCATTATTTATGAAATTGCGTACAACCACGTGCCTTTACTCGGAAGAGCAAGACAACTTCTTATAGATTCGTAGGTGGCAAAACTTGAAATTGTCCAAGTGACTTTTCTTTCACTCTTGCACACAACTTCTAGCTGATATCGCACTGAGCACCTTGGGCTAAGTGTAACACCCATTTCCCTAAAATGAGGGTAATTTTGAAATTTTGTATTTTAACCTTTTAATAATAATATTTAAATCATGATATGATATTTGATAATTTTTAATTATTTAAAAACTATTTTTATTGGTGATTTATGATTTTGGTGTTTTGCTAGTGAAACCCTAGAGACTACTTGACCTAGAGCCTAACCATATGATTAGGATGTATTAATTATCATTTTTGGCCTAGGAGTATTTTGGTCATTTTGGTTTCTTGGAATTAGTTGTTAATTATTTGATTGATGGTTGTTATTTTTAACTTTTGCTAGTTGTGACTTTAGAGACTAGCCTAGAGTTTGAATTTGACTTTGTTGACTTAGTTAGCATAGTGTGGGACCCTAATCTAACTTAAGTTGGTCTTAGTTAACTTGAGTGTGACTAGGGTTCATGAGAAGATTGAGAGAGTTTAGTGCATTGGACTTTTGGTTAAGGAGTTGAACTAGCTAGTTAACAATCTTGGCCCAAAGCCCACCATACGAGACCCTAACCCTAGCTCTTAATTTGGACAGCCACAACAGCCCAAATTAAACCTAATTTCAGCCTATATAATGTCTCTTCATAACCACTTGCCTCATTTAGAACACCCCTTATAAGAAACCCTAATTTCTTTCCCCTTTCATCAAATCTTCCCATTCCTCCACCAAATTGATCCCAATCTTTTGTATTGGGTTCCAAATTTGGAGTAGAAGAAGAAGGAGGCTAGCTTGCAAGGAGGGGAGCTCATTGAGACATAGCTTGAGGAAGAAGACTTCACTATTTGGGACTTTTTCTTGGAGATTGGATCCCTATAGGTAAATCCCGACAAATCACCCTAAAATCTTGATTTCTTTCCATAGATGCATCCATCTAGGTGTCCCCTAGCTGTAGGTAAAGTTTGGTAGAAATTTGTGTCCATTAGGTATGCGTGTCGGACACGTATCAGTGTGTGTATCAATGTGTTTGATGAAATACCTAAACCACTGTTTTATTCACTAATTTCAAAACTAATTTCAAGAATGTATAGCCCTATATGTATTCTTTGAATCCCCTAAGGATTGAACACAAATTTGTGTCATTTTTGTGTCGAAAACGGTCGTGGACACGCTGTACGAGACACTGTACGAGGATCGTGCTGTCCCCTGCTTCTCGGGCACTGTAGCGGACACGACACAGCACGGGTTGACACGAAACTTAGTGGACACCTAAGGCACATGTCTGACACTACACTGACAAAGTTTTATAAACTTTCATCGAGTAGATTGGAAGAAAACCTACTCGTACTGATTTTACACACACGCACACAAGCACACAGACACTCACTGATACGGTACTCGTATTACGACATGACACGTCATGGTCCTGTGTCAGTCCCCTAGACAGAAGCCCTATACCTGGCAAACACGTGGACACGTGCACGAGGTGTCTCGTGTCGTGTCCACGAGTTCGTGTACTACGTGCACGAGACTGTCTGTGTACGGTTTGGTGCCTGTGTGTGTTCTAAGTGTTTGGACACCTCGTGTCCTGTTTGCTGGACACGAGATACCCTGTGAGACACGTAGACATATACACGACACACTATCAACCCTTATTTTGATGTTTAATTGGTTTTGTTATGATGATTTAGGTTTTACACACTTTACTGATACATGTCTGTTAACAGAGTATTTTCAGAGATTTAAAAGTGAATTAATTTCTAATTAATGTAAAATTGATAATGTTTTTACATGTTATAATGTCTGGGTTACATATTTATACATTGGATTCTTTGGGTGTGTTCGAATTGGGTTAAAATGAGAGTTTCGAACCTATGTTGATACTCGAATCCAACATAGGATTCATACCTTATGTTTCCTGATAAATGTGTTTTGTGTTTCCCTGAGACGAAGTTCATATATACTGATATGTATATATGTTTATAATACATTGGTTAATTTTTGATATGTAAGCCTGATACCTACAATGGGTTTCCTGAGTTTAGGTTGATACACATACTTTCATGTGATGCATACATAATAGTGAAACCATGTGTTAAACCTGAGATTTGTTTTAGAAATCTGTTTCAGTGCACCGTCCCCTATATAAATCAGTCCATGCATAGCCACCCTCACCCCCTTTTGATCCTATATATTTCAGTCCTCTTTTCAGATGATTCCAGTCTACATACAAATCAGTCCCTCATCACAAATCAGTCCCCAAATGTCCATCCACTTCCCAGGCTATATACGAATCAGTCCTATATTTCAGTCCACTGATTCCCTCACAAGTCCCATTCATATCAGTCTACATATCATCCATCCCATATCATCCATTCATCATTCACCCCCTTCTATATCAGTCTACTAATCCCATTCCCATCTCCATTTTAGTCCAATTTGGACTTGTATTCAGTCCACAAATCAGTCCAGGTTTCCTATACTAATCAGTCCACATGTTTTCCATATCCAACAGTCCACCATATCCACATTTCGTATAATGTTTTCAGTCCAATTTCAAGTCACAATTCAACCATCATTCCATTTACATTCATCCATTTTCCCCACATCAATTTCAGTCCAAAACATACATCCATTCCATATTCATACCTTCATTTCATTCTATTTCCCATTTCAGTCCATATGATTTCATTCCAAATCAGTCCCCTATCCCTTTCTTTTCTTCCCTTTTTCTATATGCATGTATATAATGTAAGGTATAGTATAATGTATATATGTATGTATATAAATATGCATGTATATAATGTAAGGTATAGTATAATGTATAAATGTATGTATGTAAATATGCATGTATGTAATGTAAGCATGTATGAATGTATACATGTATGTTATGTATCCATGTATGTAATGTGTGGATACATGAATGCAAGGTATGTGTGGATACATGAATCAAGTATGTATATAGTGATAACATGAATGAATGAATTTATAAATGCATGAATATATCTTATCCTATATATATATATATATATATATATATATATATATATATATATATATATATATATATATATATAAATATATATATATATGGTATATGTATATATAATGTGTGTTGCCTTTGTGACTTTATGACTTTGTGATTGTGATTGTGTGATAGTATAGACTTGGTTAGGCTTAGTGAGACTTGATTGGGCTAGGACTTGACCTAGTTGACCTAGTTTGACTTTGTAAGTTGACCAAAGTTGACCAAAGTTGACCAAGAGTTGACTTTGGCCTAGATGGCCTAGAAATCATATAGAATGCATTGTAGGACATGTTGCTCTAAATAGGACTCATCTACTCTGTTTGGACATTTACACTTACCAGATACTCAGGATATCAGGTGAAACATTCTCTGATCATTTCATACTTGATAGGATTTATATTCTTGCTCTAGATTACTTTACTTGATGCTGTCACGTTGTTAACACGGATTAGTACAATATGGATCTTTACATTGAGATGTTATACCCCTCGGGAGCATCAGATACATCATGTCATGTGTGTTTCACTTTCATCATGTACTCTTGTGCTTTCATTATTCATGTGCACTCTTGTGATTCACGTACTCTCATACTCACAGAGCCCTCATGTATACCTTCATGAGCACCCATTTATGGGCCCCTATGTAAAATATTGTACAATAACATAACTTGTCTGGATCCTTGTGTATTGATTGGGGTACGAGGGAGTAGAAGCAGTCATGTGAACAATCCCATTGGTCATTGTATAAACTCTTATTGTAGTCATGTACAAATTCAAGCCATTCACATGTCTATTTTGTACTCTACATCATTAGTCACTGATAGTTCTCTACTTATAGTAGCTATTTCCATTACAGTTCTCTCTCTTTTACTACATGTACTTTCTTTCAGCGTTTTATGTATTTTACTCTATTGCATGCTTTATATTCCTGTCTTGATATGAACTGTTGAGATTATGTGCTCGTTCCTGTCCTGACTGGACCTGTTGAAAATATTACAGAGGATGACGAGGACCTTTGCCTGACCTATTATGGAGCTGCCATAGATGACACCTGCGACTTGGACCTTCAGCAGGATCCATCAGCAGTAGAGGATGTCACCCCTATACTTTAGGCTAGTTAGCTTAGACTTCTATATTATTTTGATGTCTTGTCTCATTTGGATACTTTTATGTTATATTTGAGATCTTGTTGTTATTCTGGATTTTTTGGAAATGTTATTTTAGACACTTAGACTTCTTCTTCTGTTTGTATTTCATTTGATGATTTTTATTATCTATCTATCTTATCGTACTTCTACCTTAGTTGTGATTGAGCTGTACATTTCTGTATTGTCCTCCGTTTGGAGTGTATATACTGTACAGGTACCTTATATTTGTTAGATGTATGTGACCTAGAACCACGTTCTACCGCCGACGGCGTAGGCTGGACGTACCCACTTTTCGTACCCCTACACTGGGTGCGGGTCGTGACACTAAGGAGAGTTGTGGCTTAGAAGATATGGAAGAATGAGGCTTAGAGTAGTAGAGCTTAGAAAGCTTGAATATTTGAAGATGAGAGATGATTTGAAATGAGAGAATTCAAGCTCTATTTATACTACTCTGGGGAGACAGGGTTCGGCCCAAATTCTGTCCCAAGAATTCAAATTTTTTAACCTTGGACAGCTTGTATCAAGCAGGCCCTAAAAATTAGGGTGCTGAAAATAAGGGGACAGAGTTCGGCCCGAACTATGTCTCCATTGGGACAGAAGTTCTCAATGGGCTATGGTGGTTTGGTTTGGTTCAGAAATTGTTCTTTTTGTATGACAGAACTTGGAGAGATATGTCTAGGGGTTGAGATGATACAATGCAACTCAACGTATATATTCTCCTAGACTCAATAAATTGAAGATTACAGACTTGGAATAAATAGAAAAACCAAGAGCCCTTTGATGATGCTTTTCTTCTGATATTTGAGTAGACCTGAAGACGTCTTTTTCCTTGATAGCAGTCGTCCAAAGATAAGCATATCTAGAAATATAAATACCTTTCGGGAGCTTCGCCCCTAAACCCCCGACAGGGGGCGCTGCCCCCTCGACCCCTGTCCGCTGACCGGGCAGCGGAACCCCTGATGCGAGGTCCCGGATAGGTCGCTAGGTGGTTCAGAAATTTTTTTTTGTATAACACCGTCTTTGGTCCATTATTAATTCTTTATTGCCTATATCCTGGTTTGATCATATTTGATCATGCTTACTGCATATCTACAAATACATGTTAGGCGAGCAAATATGTTGCAGTACGATACAAGCATGGCAATATGATATAGGACAATTAGGACAATGCAAAGTTTAAGTAGCAATATGATAGTGAGTATATGAATATTAGTGACATCATTATGTTAAACTTAATTGATTAGCCATATTCAAAAACATGATGTAATCATTGGACTAACACCCTGTTACATATAAAGTGATATTTTGTGTTCCCATGTTAGTTCCTCATTCCATAACGTCCTGTGTTTAGTTAACCTTGCTCCAACCCACATTCCCAGCATATCATCTTTGTGAATTACAATTAAAAGGTTGTAGTAGAGCATAAGTAAAGTAAAAAAACAAAGAAAAAGCCATCCCAAACGTCACACAATTGAGGCAATAACTAGGATTATTATCCATTCCTACCAGGAGGATCAAGATGGTAGGAAGGGATAATAATCCTAACTATTAGGAATATCAATCCAAATAAGAATGCTAATCCAAAAAAATTGGTATCTAGTCCTAGATCCTTCTGGATACAGAGAGAATGTGAAACCTCCATCCCAATTTTGTCAGTTCCTTCTACTATCATTGGCATTCCCTACCCGATGCGAAACATGCACGTATCCGAAGTCAAGACACTTTCGGAATGACATCCAAAGTCGATCACCTATCCCTATACAGTATCGGAAGAAAAAGAATGTTATTATAAATGCCGAAGATGTGGATATTATTTTCAGCACTAGAAATGGGTTAAATTCTCACGGCATGCCGCCAATGCTCTCGATTGTTGCAAGTGATTAACCGTTCCAAGAAATGCAGACTCATAACTTTTACACCTCTCTCCTCTCGGAAAACCTGTCGATCCCAAAATCATGTTCTTCGCATTGTAAAAAATGAGACATTTTTTGTTCATTTTTGAGACACCCGGACCATAATGTTCTCTATGGAAAGTTGAACACCACAAACTACCTCTATAAAACCAATTCGTCCTCGCTTTCTAGCAGCGACTTTTGCAGCTCGCAAGCCATGGATCTGGCATAAAGACAAAGACTTTATGAGCATCAATCAATCAGTATCAATCAATCAGAAGCGGGTTTGGGTGGATTGCCTGCATGATGAGCTTGACGCGGTCGAGAGGGGCGGTGACGGTCTTGGCAGCTGCGCCAGCGATGGCTCCGGCGGAGAAGAGGACGAGGCCGTTGGGGATCATGGCCAGCAATGCTAGAGGATGCTTGAGCAGCTGCTTCGACGAAGGCATTGGGAAATTCCTCCTCTCCTCTCCTCCTCCTCATTCACACTTGAGGAAGAGGAAGGAGAAGAGATGGAAGCGAATGGCATTTTGGTAATAATGAGGTGGTTGTCATCCTTCTCATTCTTCTCATGGAATGAATTCGTTAGGGAAGGGATTGGTCTCCATATCAATACACACCCCCTTCTCATTCTTCTAATTTTAAAGAGGAAGAGTTTGTTGTTTGCATGCGTTCTTCCAACAAAACAAGAGGAGAAAAAAACAGAGGAGCATTGAGGAAGAAGTATATCGAGCGAATATCACACTTGTATATGTTTTTTTTTTGAAACCATCACACTTGTATATGTTAATGACAAAACTTTAAATATTAAATATATATATTATTATTTTCACAAATTTTTTAGTGGAAGGAATAATTCGTTTCTGAGTACGGTGGAATCAAAACATTCGTGATGCACTATGTCACCACCTGCTAGCCATTTGCTAGCCACTAAACCTAGGAGGAGATTTATATATAGTAGTAAATGCACGTACTTTGCACGTATAATAAGAATATTATCTAATTAGAGTAAAATATTTCTTCTAATTCATGTGGTTAAGGTGTGAGGTCGAACCAAAACATTCGTGATGCACTGTCACCACCCGCTAGCCATTTGCTAGCCACTAAACCTAGGAGGAGATTTATATATAGTAGTAAATGCACGTGCTTTCGTATAATAACGTATAATAAGAATATTATCCAATTATAGTGAAATATTTCTTCTAACTCATGTGGTTAAAGGTGTGAGGTATTTTTCTTGTTTGGTTGAGTTCGATTCCCAATGTTGACAAAATAAAACTTTTTTCAACAATTTTTTACATAATTAATTTTTTTAAAATAAAATGGACCATGATATACACACGGTTTAGACGGCTCAAAGTTTTAAAACCTCATTATATATATATATATATATATATATATATATATATATATATATATATATATGCTTCTCTGTGTATTCGAATCCCGAACACCCAGCCAAGTGGATAATTTTATTACAACATAGATCAACTTGCAAGGATAAATTATCTCTACTTAGCAACATCAGTTTTCAAACTGCATTTGGTAGATGATTTTTTGTGTCCATGTCGAAATTAAGGATTGGAAACTAATTTTTTGTTTGGTAGAGATGTTAATTAGGCTGGGCAGTTTGAAACCCACTCCATGCTCGACCTGGTCAAATCCGGGTTAGGTTGGCCTAACCCATCTCCCCCTAAGGATCGGGCTATGTTCTACTTTCCCCAACCCATGTCCGGTCCAAGCCGGGTTTAATCCTGAAATCCTAGTCAACCTGTTCGTGACATGGTCAGGCCCTGTCGTAAGCTCGATGCTAACCTTGTTGACCAGGTTCACCCCCCCACCCCCACCCCCTACTAACTTGCTTAGGCCCCACTCTCCTTTAACTATAACCATTGGGTGGGCGTTGAAAGCGCCAAAAAGGGGGTGAATAGAATTTACTAATAACTAAGCAAAATTATATATACAACTTAAATCTAAGTGCTAGAAATAAGACAAAAGTACCGACATCCGATGTATATTGGTATCATCTGTGAGGTATTTCAGTCCCGAAAATCTATTTCTCTTTAATCCACTATTGCAACAAATAGTTAAACTTACGAGTTTTGATCTGAATGCCTCGTTGATTTCTTACATACGAGTTTTGATCCAAAGACTCGCCGACTTCTATGCAAGCTTTGTTATGAAGGCTTGCGGACTTCAACCTCTTACAAGAAAGATTTTTGTCTTCTCACAAATAATATGAAGATCTTAATTATAACCCACTTATATCACTTTGATTTGGCAAATGAAAGCCCTTGTATGCGAAAAGGTTTGGAGTATATTAGACAAAAGTTTGAGGCTCCAAGAAGTAGTGACGAATGGGATAAACTTGTTTTATATAGCAAGTCTAAAACATCCCAAAATAATAGAGTTGTTACCGCGCAGGCGGTATACTGCCAATATACCGTTATGTGCAGTAACAGCTATAAAACAGCTAATTTTATAGTCGTTGTAACATTTATTGCTGAACAACGATCATCTAGACGGTATATCGTTGGAATACTGGTAGCCCTGTTTTTGTGCAGCTTTGAAGGTTCTTGAACAAAACTGGATTTTACCAGTGTACTGTCGGTATAGTGCAAATTGTATATCGCTGGTATACTGATCCGATAATAAAGTTCAGGAATTGGGTATTTGGTTGGATTTTTTGGTTTAGCTTTCATTTTTTTCCTTTCTCTATTGAGTTACACATAATCCTATAGACACAAGAATAGAGAAAGAATATAGTGAGCGTGATATTTTGATAGCTTCGCTTCTTCTTTTGTATGAATAGTGGATTCCTCGGGTGCATGGCCCTAGAGATATCGTAGGCGGTTCAAATTTTTTTTTTTGGACTTATAGTGTCTTTGGCCCATCATGATTTCTTCATTGCATATGTTCACAATTGATCGTGCTTATTGTTTTGCTGCAAACACATGTTAAGCGAAAAAAGCAATATCATAGTAGCAAGTATGATAAAATTAATGCACACTAGGACTATGCCAAGTCTAAATATAAACAATATAGTGATTACATTGTTTGCCATTAAAACTACACCAAAATAGACGATTACCCACGGTTATTACCGTGGCAAATAATTTTCGTCACGGTAATATTAACCATGACGAATTGGGCGTGGCATAATTTTTGTCACGGTTATAACCATGACAAAAGAAAATTTAGTCACAGTTATTACCGTGACAAAAAATATAATTTGTAATGGTTATTACCGTGACCAACTTTCTTTTGTCACGGTAATAATTGTGACTAAATTCCAAATTACTCACGACTATTACTGTTAGTACAATGTATTATTTTGTCACGTTTATTACCGTTGGTGCAATGTTCTTTTTCACTATAAGCTACTTTTGTAATGGTTATAACCATTAGAAATACTTTTTTTAATTGAATATATTTTCCACGAACCTATATTCAACAAAGACATAAATTCACAAGTGAGGTTGCACAAATTACTAGGTCAGAACCCATAACCTCCAACCTATTCAATCACCAAAATTTGGCATTACAAGAGGCAATAAGAAACCAAAGAATGCCACCTTTAATAATAATATTTACCCAAGCGATGCAACATTCTAAACATTCAAAGAAAAGTAGGCATATCTTTTATTAGAAAAGCTTTATATTTACATATAATTCGTAATGCCCAATACAGTAGCTGTGGCCCTTATTACTATGACGAACATCCAATACAAAATTCTAAAACATAGAACATGATGATTGTCTACATATAAATATGGACAATTGAGCGACAACTATTGTTTAATTTATAATGACAGACATTTAAGGTGTACATAGCTTTTCCTGGGAACTTAAGATCAATAATCGAAACAAAACTAGGCTTTGTCTTTTGTTCTCTTTGGTTTATCTTCATCAGACTGAGCAGGGGCAATTAATAGTATCCGCAAAATATTCCTCGACTGCAAGCATTTAAAGACCAAATACAAAGTCAGTGGCAAACAAGCATTCAATAAAGTCGAACATTGATGCAGCATTTTAGAAGAAATTTTGATCGCTTACACTATAGAATTATATTATAACTTTTAAACTCTTGGCATGGGATACTACAAATACATGTAAAACTTGCAATAAGAGGGGTATTCTTGCTCTAAGGAAACATCAGAAAGTAAGATGAATAAATGGGTTAACTTTACCTATATCATCCAGCTCGAGGGAGTCCAGAATGTCGAAGGAATTGCAAACCAGTATATTCCCCAAGAGCTCCAAGATCTGTACATGGGTTACAAGATAACCAAGAAACAATGAGTTTAGAATTTCATCTTTTAGACAATCATATCATTTAACCATACATCTCCCAAGCAATTGGAATGTTTTTGAAATTCACAGAAATAGCCCAGACCAGATACAAATTGAAGTTCCTAAATTCAACTCTTTCAACTACATGTTTGTCAATATTTCTGTTCTGTCACAACAGTTTCCACCAAAGTTGTACGTATGTTAGCACGAAAACTCACTGTTACTAGTCTACTTACAACATTAAGGAATTAAAGAAAAATATAGAAATTATATTAATAGACACATAAAGACAAGTCACTCACCCAATGACGTGCCTTACTCCATCATAAACATCCAGGGAGACCATACCCATCAATCCAATTGAATACCTTGACACCTGCAGATTTTGCTATTTGCACTAAAATGTCCCTTGACACCTGTAGATACAAGAAAACACACCAGAATGACCCATGTAGCAGCAAGAACAAGTTGGCCAACAACATTGATTAATTAATATGTATAATATATCAACAAGGTCACAACAAAACAAAAGACCTCAGTATGTTCCATTGTCTACTCAAAACACTTCAACGTCCAGATTAATAATAAAGTAACAAACTTGAAAAAAAACCATAAAACATAACACTCATTTAGGTTATTTTTTTAGGAACTTGGTTTTGATAACTAAGAATGTTTGGAAATGCAAATTATAAACAAATCTTGGTAGATTCTCTTCATGCAAATTATAGACAATAGTTCTAAAGATAGCCCAAGTGTCCAAAATCTATAACAAAACTGTAAATAAAAGAATTAGAAAATAGCATATATATATACATACCAGCTCTTGGCCAAGCTTATTGGCAGTATCCTTGTAGATTCTCTTCGTGCATTGGCTACTTCCACAGAAGACACAAATCCTATTGAATGCTTAATGCTAACAATTAACTATTTCCAACAGCCTGTGGTGACCAGTTATATTAATTACATGACAATTTTTTATGAAGAACAAAAGCCATGATAATAGAGATGAGTATCTCAACAAACAAACTAATCGATGATTAATTTCCAAAGTAACTACTAACCAGCATGCTAATCCAACAAGTTGAGTGGCCAAATAATCAAATTATCGCTGTGGCAGCCTAAATGTTATTAAATTGGCCAGACAATCTATATAAACTTACAGTAGAAATATGAAACGTCTATGAAACCACTTAATACAATATACGAATTCAGCCAAACATTCAAAACTGTTGGGAAAGAAACGCGAAAAACTTTGCCCAAACTAGAGAGTACCTGCGAGAGAACCGAGCAATACAACGCACGAATCAAAACACCAAAACAAACCACACAGACACAGAGAATTTTTGACATGGAAAACCCTTGTGGGAAAAAACCACGGGACGATCGAAGTCCAACCCTGAGAAGCCTTCACTAATGAAATAAAGGAGTACACCCTCTACAAACTTCTTCCGATCTAAATCGGATCCCCACAACACTTAGGAGCAAGAATAATGATTACAAAGCTACAAAGAACAAGGACGACGAGTAGATATTACCCGAACACGATCCTCCTTCGAAATTGGCCTTCAATCCTCCTTATTATATTCCAAAGTTGCAATGGCACTCTTGCCGCTTTTCTCTCTCTTGTTCTTCAATATTGTGTTGTGATGAGGTTTAGGAATAACCATGTATAAACTCCCTAATCTACAGCAAAACCTGGACCATAGGATACGATCCAACGGTAATTAAATTACCCTGAAAAATGCTTCAGCCCCGACACACAGAGTTCGACCAGAACTCTGTCCTGGCACAGAGTTCGGCCAGAACTCTGTGTTCTGCTTCCAGCAAGGTTCTGGAACAGGGATGCAGAGTTCGGCCAGAACTCTCCCTTGGGGCAGAGTTCGGCCCGAACTCTGCTCCCCTCTCTCCAGCAGCTCTGGAGCTTCTTCGGCTTCTTCGATTGGCCTCGTCACCTCCCCGAGCTTCTCTGACACACAGACGGCGCTCGTCGCACTCCGGGGTATTCTCCACATAGGTTGGGCACCCCACCCACTCCAACAAATCTTCCCCTTCACAACTAGGTGGAGGAGGTCGTCATCCCGATGATCTGTCTGCAGTACTCAAACTTTCTCCTCGGAAGAACCTTCATGGGCATATCCGCCCCATTGTCATCAGTATGAACCTTCTCAAGCGCCGCATCCTTCTTTTCAACCACATCCCGTATCCAATGATACCGAGTCTCGATGTGCTTGGACCGACTATGAAATGTCTGGTTCTTCACAAGGTGAATAGCACTCTGACTGTCGCAAAGCAAAGTATACTTCTCTTGCTTCAGCCCTATTTTCTGCAACAGTTTCTTCATCCATAATAGCTCCTTGCAAGCCTCCGTCGCCGCGATGTATTCCGCCTCCGTCGTCGACAAGGCAACACATTTCTGTAACCGCGACTGCCACGATACCGCTCCTCCGGCAAACATCATCATATAGCCCGAAGTTGATCGTCTCGTATCTACATCTCCAGCCATATCAGCGTCGGTATACCCAACCAGCTTCGGTTCATCACCGCCAAAAGAAAGTCTCCAATCGGCAGTATCCTGAAGGTATCATAGAATCCACTTAATCGTACTCCAATGTACCCTTCCAGGATTTGAAAGATACCTGCTAACAGTGCCAACTGCATGAGCGATGTCTGGCCCCGTACACACCATAGCATACATAAGGCTCCCCACAGCTGAAGCATATGAAACCCGCTCCATATATTCCTTTTCATCCTCGGTAGATGGACACTGCTCCTCAGTAAACTTAAAGTGGGCCGCAAGGGGGCAACTCACTTTCTTCGATCCGTCCATCCTGAAACGCTGAAGTACCCGATGAATGTACTTTTTTTGGGACAAATGTAGCAGCTTGGACTCTCTCGGCTGATCTCTATCCCAAGAATAGTCTTTGCTGCGCCCAAATCCTTTATAGAGAAGGCCGCGCCCAATTGGCACTTCAACTCCGCTATCCTAGTGGCATTCCGACCCACTAATAGCATATCATCAACATAGAGCAATAAAATAATAAAATTATCATCGGCAAAATACCTCACAAATACACAGTGATCCGACGTCGTCCGTGCATAACCATGTTCCTCCATAAACGACTCGAACTTCCTGTACCACTGCTTCGGAGCCTGCTTCAGACCATACAAGCTCTTCCTCAACCGGCAGACCAAATATGACTTGCCCTTCTCACAAAATCCCTCTGGCTGCTCCATGTACAACTCTTCCTCAAGGTCACCATGGAGGAATGCCGTTTTTACGTCCATCTGCTCGACCTCCAAGTCGAGACTGGCTGCTAATGCTAGCACCACCCGATTAGACGAATACTTAATGACAGGCGAAAAGATCTCATCATAATCTACGCCTTTCCGCTGACTGTAGCCTTTAACTACCAGCCTCGCTTTGTATCGAGGGTGTCACGACCCGCACCCACTGTGAGGGTACGAGCACGTAACAATGCCCAGCCTACGCCACAATGTCGACGATAGAACACTGTCCTAGGTCAACATCTAACAATATAAAGGTACCTGTACAGTATATACACTCCGAATGGAGGTGACATAGCAGATACAGTCTCAATCACATCTAAGGTAGAGCATGATAAAAGATAGATAGATAGATAGAACAGAATAAAAATCACAGAGATACAATCCAGAAGTCTAAGTGTCTAAATAAATACATATCCCAAATAACATCTCAGAATCTCAATACAGTAATCCAAAAAAGATAATAAAGACATCATAATCTAGGGGAGTATCATCAACTGCTAGTGGGTCCAAGTCACAAGTGTTATCTAAAGCTGCACCATGAGGGGTAGACACCAGAGCCTCATTATTTACTGTAAAATTTTCAACAGGTCCAGTCAGGACAGGAGCGAGTACAGTACATCTCAACAAAATCATAACATGTTAGGAAATATAAACATGCTAGAGAGTAAGATACAGGAAACTGAAGAAAATAACATGATAAAAAGAGAGACTGTAAGTAAATAGCTACAGTATATAGAGAACTAACAGTGCTAGTGATTCAGAGCACAAGATGGTTATGTAAACGGCACGATCTTGTACATGAGTAATCTACAGAAGTTGTACACGAGTAATCTACTGGATTGATTACATAGCCACTTCTACTCTCCCGCCCCAATCAATACACAAGGATCTAGCCAAGTTATGTTATTGTACACGAAGGTTATGTGAATACATGATTATACACGATTTCACACGTTTCGTATACGAATGTCACGAATACAAGGAGTATACGATGCTCACGATAAAGTACACGAACACGAATACCCGATGTATCCGCTAAGGGGATAACATCGCACGACAAGATCCATATAGTACTAATTCGTGTTTCCAACGTGTCAGCATCATGTAAAGTAATTTAAAGCAGGAAATATAATCATAAATAAGATATAAAATGATCAGAGAATGTACTCGCCTGGTATCCTGAATATCTGAAGAGAATATACTGTCCGAGGAGTGGTGTCTGTCTCTTATAGAACAGTATAAGTCACTACATGTCCAAAATAGTAAAATAGACTGCTACAATGCATTCTACATGATATTTTGGTCAATCTAGGCTAAAGTCAACCCTTGGTCAACTCTAGTCAACTACACTAGTCAAAGTAGGTTAACTAGGTCAAGTCCTAGCCCAAACAAGTCTAACAAGTCTCACTAGGCCTAACCAAGCCTAGGCTAGAACTCACACAATCACAAGGCAATGTGAACCACAACAATGCATAATATAAAATAGATACTATGTATAAATATATACCTTCATACATATATATATATCCATATTACATACATATTTATATATATAGGCATATGTTACATCATGCATATTTACATAGTCACATAGATATATACATTTATGCATATTTACGTACATACTTTTATACATTATATATGTTAACATTCATTACAATGCATTATATTGCATACATGCATGCATACATATATATCATGTATACATACATACATTGCATACATGCCTACATACGTATCATATATGCATACTTGCATTCATTCATGCACATTAGATACTTACATGCATCTATATATTATATACATTGTATACAACATGTAAAAATAGAAGAAGAAAAAAAAGAAAAACTGAAATGGAAAGGGAAGGAAGGAAAAATGTAAGAAAAAAAATAACAGTGGACATATACATGCTTGCATCATATATTTTACATTACCATACATACTATCATTATATATTGTATTATATTATATATACATTATACATTCATATTTATCATTATATGTATACCTTGCATTCATATCTATCATTCATTATATACTTTCATGCATACATTGTATATCATTCTTTCATTCATGTATTTATGCATTGCTTACATACATTACATTAATTGCATTCCTACATGCTTGCATTCAACCATATATATACATTAATATAAATAGGATACATATCATATATATATATCATTTCATTCATCTAACATATCATGCATTACATACTCTACATTTATTTAATATCTATACTACATAGGCTCATAGGTTACACAAAATATCTATGTCGTATAGTCACTCTTCTACTTAAAATCAATACTGTACCAATTGGGCCTTCACTAAATTTTAGGATTAAAGTATGTCGTAGTCCTTCGTGTTAGCTTTCCAAAACTTCATACGGATCGTATTTTCGTGTCCGGAAGCTCCCGAAATCACGAAAATACCGAAACATGTTCGTCTTTCGTACATCTAACACTCAAATTATTTTATAAAAGTTCCAGATTGATTTTGGCTTATTAAAATATATATTTGGAAAGCTAACTTCGATACACATCTTTTAAAAAAACGAAAGATTAAAAGGAGTTCTAAACTAAAAGTTATGACATTTCTAAGTTGCTTTGGTTAATAAAAACGTGGATGAATATTATGACGAATTTGAGTTGTTTTGGACAAAAGAAACACATGTAGGCCAAGATACTTGGATACCAACATAGGTATCCAAATAAAACTCATTCTAACCATCCTAACTAAGATCAATCCACTCTCTAACCATTCTAAAATTGAATTTAAATATTTATTTAAACTATTAACATACAAACATACACATGGGGTGTCTTAATTTGGGATCTATCAAGTAGGACACAAGACACATATCTAAAATCCTCAAGAGAGCTCCAAATGGTCTCAAATTTGAATCTAAAGGGGACACATGCATGAGGATGGATCCTACGGATTCAAAACTAATTTATATACCAAGAAACTAGATTTAGAGGATGGGTTTTACCTATTGGGAGTGGAATCCCAATGAAATCCTTTAGGACACGGCTTCGATACGAAGATCCCTCAAAGTGGACACTCCTCCTTGCACTTCTCTTCCAATCCTTGGTAGCACCCTTTCTTTGGAGAATGGGAATGATTGTGGGATGATTTGGTGAAAGAATGATTTGATTTGGAGATCAAATCAAAGGGAAGGCTCTCTAAAATTAGGGAAGAACAAAAGAAAAATAAAAAGAGGCAAGATTGTAATGAATGAAATGAATCATTCTCCCCTAAAGGTGGCTGCCATAAAGAGTCCATTAGGGCTAATGAAAAATGTCCTAATTGCCCCTCTCTACTCTCATATGGTTAAGTCTAGACTAGGTTCAAGTTTGGGGTCAAAATGATCTAGTTTGAGTCTCTAACCTAACCATTCTAACATAAAAAAAATTAGTTTAACTAACTAACTTAAATGTTGGGTTTTGTGGGCCATACTTAACTTAATATTGGGTCCCATCTAGAGTTTAAGCTACCCGGGTCACAATACAAGTCGGAACGAGACGAAACTCAAACCCGACTAAACAAATCCAATAAAAATAATATTAAAAATATAAAATTTTCCTAAAATATTAAAATATGAAAAATGACCAAAATCATAATAAATCAATTTAAATATTATTAAAATAATCTAAAATTCACCAATTAATTAAAATCCTAAATAATTTAAAAGTCACAAAATGACCAAAATACCCTTAGCCTAAAAAGTTGTAAATAGTCATTCTAATCACATGGTTAGGTCCCCATGGTCATGGTTAGTCTCTAGGCTCAAAAGTTCTAGGGTTCACTAGCTAACACATCAAAATTATAATTCACCAATTTTAAATAGTATTAATTTAATTAAAAAATTCCCATAAATTATAAATCCTATTATTAAATAATAAACTTTTACAAAAGTTTCAAAATTATCCTCATTTTAGAAAAGTGGGTGTTACAAGTCTACCCTCCTTAGAAAATTTTATCCTCAAAATTAAGATGGTCGTACTTCTTTTAGAGTCTTGTCCCCGACAATCAAAGTCTCAGAACTTACCTAAATCATACAATTTAAAAGAATGACATACATGGTCATGGTATACGGTGGCAGTAAAAGTCTCATCTAGGTGTACTAGTCACACTAGACTAAAACAATCATAGGGTATCAAAACACACAAGCAATCTAGGGTGCTAAACTAGAAAAGATACAGAAATAACAAATTATCAAAACTGTAAGGCAGTCTACCATCCTATATAAAAATTGGTACTTATCAAAAAATAAAATAAATATAACTACTAATTATCTATAAAGGGGTACTATTCAAAGAAAAAAAATTACAATCAAAAGTTAAAGAATGAAAGTCAATTGCATTGAAATCCAATCATAATATATATATAGATAGAGAGCGCATTAGAGAGGGAAAAGCTAGCATTATGTAAAGTTATGTGGTTCGTGTGTGTATGGGTGTATGTGGACATGTTCATACGGTTAGATAGTAGGCATGTGCGTATGTGAAATATACATGAAAGTGTATAGGAGGATTTGGGTTTCAAAACAATAGCTATCAAGTTACACTACTCATGGCATATTGGTTAAACAATCTACAATGCACAACCTATTTACTCATAACATACATGGCTAACCATATATATATATATATATATATATATATATATATATATATATATATATATATATATATATATATATATATATGTATGTATATATAAGAGGTAGAGATTTAGTTATGTATCAAAATACATTATAACATGTATGCATAAACTCTATATATATCTATATAGATATATGAACATAACATAAAGAGGAAGGGTTAGGTTTACATGGCAGTGTATACTAAGTTAGGGTGTGCGTGTCCTTATACAGGGTTATAGCTTTAGTATTGAAAGGTTAAACCCAGTTTTAGTTCAGCATTTACATACAAAATCTAAAAATGAGCTAACATTTAAAGCAGTGTAATATTAACATAATGCAATTTCAGATTTTTGGGATTTGAAACATCACAACCAACTCAATGCTCCCAACACATCCTAACATGATGAAGATGAAACCCTAAACATATTAATCTGAATTTGGACTAAACATTTGAAATCAATAAAAATGTTAACATGTATTCAGTTTTCAGGATTTTGGAGAAATTCGAACATCAAAACCAATCCAATGTTTACCACAACCACAACCTAACATGTAAGAGTATGAAACCTAACATTATATCCCTACATACAACATTGTTTACAGCTCAAAACATTACATTTAAAAAAAACTGCAAATTGACTAATCACTTAGAATTCAGGTTTAAAGGGTTAATATGCACACAGTCTCAGATTTGACAAATTCAAACACAAAACTCAACCAATTTCTTTAGAACTTGAACCCTGTATATAACATACGTGTGCAGTGATGTAAACAACGACTAATAACATGAAATTTACATTTAATTTATGAATTTAATCTGGAAAACAGAGAACTAGTCACTGATACTGTATATATTAGAAATATTAGGATTTTGAGAAATTAACATCAAATATAGTAATATGCATTTAGATAGGTTGGTAATCAAGTGTAGCTTGCATACGTGTCAGGCAAGTATTTGTGTCCACTATATATAAATATTTTAAGGTAATACAAGAAATAATGGCAAGAAGGAAATAATGATAAAATCTATTCTGCTTATCTGTTTGAAAGAAGGAACCATTTTGAAACCAGATCTATAATATCAAATCCAAGTTAAGGTCTAGCAAAATCATCGATTCATTGTATTAGGAAAAAAAATTATAGCAAGAAGTTACACTAGATTTATAATAACAGCTAAGCTACTCCTACTCATACTCCTAAGTTATTTGATGGTGGAAATATAATTTATAACAACAGAATGGTACGATAGAGATGATATGTTTAAAAACCTTCTCAAGATACAATCTGATAATCATATGCGTCTGTCCAAAATCATGTTACTCAAAGTCCTCGCCATGCCAGTAAGCAAGGCTGCGATAAACGATAGATTCCATAACTGGGGCATGCACCTCTATAATTATGTCGTCTGGAATTCTCGCTATGTCGACTAGTATAGCTGCAAGAAATTCCAAATCTCATAACCAAGATACGTACGTCCGAAGTCAGGTCTCTATGTTTTCGCCACGCCAGCTAATATGGCAGCGATAAACTACAGGTTCCATAATCAAGTAGACATTTTACCATCCATGTTATTCCCGTCAACATATGTTATCAGAAAATATCGTAACTCAGGCTATAAAATTTATCTCGATAGAAAAATCAAAATCAACAACGATCCATCAAAATTAAATTCAATAATTAAGGAGTGAGAGCGAACAAAACAAGGAAAAGGATTTCAAATTGAAGTTTAAATAAGATTCTCAAGGGTCGTCCCAGGAATCTTTCAAGCAATCCTAACTGTGATTGAGTACCTTCAAAAATATATCCTAATCCTACTACAGGCTGTAGTGATACTCTAGTTCGAATACCACTACATAAACTCGACCTACATGGGCCACCACTAAAAACGTGTCATGACCCGTACCCACTGTGAGGGTACGAGCACGTAACAACGCACAGCCTACGCCGCAGTGTCGACGGTAGAACGCTGTCCTAGGTCAACATCTAACAATATAAAGGTACCTGTACTATATATACACTTCGAATGGAGGTGACATAGCAGATACAGTCTCAATCACATCTAAGGTAGAGCATGATAAAAGATAGATAGATAGATAGAACAGAATGGAAATTACAGAGATACAATCTAGAAGTCTAAGTGTCTAAATAAATACATATCCCAAATAACATCTCAGAATCTTAATACAGTAAGCCAGAAAAGATAATAAAAACATCCTAATCTAGGGGAGTGTTATCAACTGCTAGTGGGTCCAAGTCACAAGTGTTGTCTAAAGCTGCACCATGAGGGGTAGACACCAGAGCCTCATCATTCACTGTAAAATTTTCAACAGGTCCAGTCAGAACAGGAGCGAGTACAGTACATCTCAACAAAATCATAACGAGTTAGAAAATATAAACATGCTAGAGAATAAGATACAAAAAAACTGAAGAAAATAACATGATAAAAAGAGAGACTGTAAGTAAATAGCTACAGTATATAGAGAACTAACAGTGCTAGTGATTCAGAGCACAAGATGGTTATGTAAACGGCACGATCTTGTACACGAGTAATCTACAGAGTTTGTACATGAGTAATCTACTGGATTGATTACATAACCACTTCTACTCTCCCGCTCCAATCAATACACAAGGATCTAGCCAAGTTATGTTATTGTACACGAAGGTCATATGAATACATGATTATACACGATTTTACACGTTTCGTACACGAATGTCACGAATACAAGGAGTACACGATGCTCACGATAAAGTACACGAACACGAAAACCCGATGTATCTGCTAAGGGGATAACATCGTACGACACGATCCATATAGTACTAATCCGTGTTTCCAACGTGTCAGTATCATGTAAAGTAATCTAAAGCAGGAAATATAATCCTAAGCAAGATATGAAATGATCAGAGAATGTACTCGCCTGGTATCCTGAATATCTGAAGAGAATATACTGTCCGAGGAGTGGTGTCTGGCTCCTATAGAACAGTACAAGTCACTACATGTCCAAAATAGTAAAATAGACTGCTATAATGCATTCTACATGATGTTTTGGTCAATCTAGGCTAAAGTCAACCCTTGGTCAACTCTAGTCAACTACACTAGTCAAAGTAGGTCAACTAGGTCAAGTCCTAGCCCAAACAAGTCTAACAAGTCTCACTAGGCCTAACCAAGCCTAGGCTAGCACTCACACAATCACAAGGCAATGTGAACCACAACAATGCATAATATAAAATAGATACTATGTATAAATACATACCTTTATACACATATGTATATCCACATTACATACATATTTATATATATAGGCATATGTTACATCATACATATTTACATAGTCACATAGATATATACATTCATGCACATTTACGTACATACTTTTATACATTATATATGTTAACATTCATTACAATGCATTATATTGCATACATGCATACATATATATCATGTATACATACATACATTGCATACATGCCTATATACGTATCATATATGCATACTTGCATTCATTCATGCACATTACATACTTACATGCATCTATATATTATATACATTGTATACAATATGTAAAAATAGAAGAAGAAAAAAAAAGGAAAAACTGAAATGGAAAGGGAAGGAAGGAAAAATGTAAGAAAAAGAAATAACAGTGGACATATACATGCTTGCATCATATATTTTACATTACCATACATGCTATCATTATATATTGTATTATATTATGTATACATTATACATTCATATCTATCATTATATGTATACCTTGCATTCATATCTAGCATTCATTATATACTTTCATGCATACATTGTATATCATTCTTTCATTCATGCATTACTTACATACATTACATTGATTGCATTCCTACATGCTTGTATTCAACCATATATATATATTAATGTAAAGAGGATACATATCATATATATATATATATATATATATATATATATATATATATATATATATATATATATATATATATAAAATATATATATCATTACATTCATCTAACATATCATGCATTACATACTCTACATTTATTTAATATCTATACTACATAGGCTCATAGGTTACACAAAATATCTATGTCGTATAGTCACTCTTCTACTTAAAATCAATACTGTACCAATTGGGCCATCACTAAATTCTAGGATTAAAGTATGTCTTAGTCCTTCGTGTTAGCTTTCCGAAACTTCAAACGGATCGCATTTTCGTGTCCGGAAGCTCCCGAAATCGTGAAAATACCGAAACATGTTCGTCTTTCGTACAACTGACACTCAAATAATTTTATAAAAAGTTCCAGAATGATTTTGGCTTATTAAAATATATATTTGGAAATCTAACTTCGATACACTTCTTTTAAAAAAATGGGAGATTAAAAGGAGTTCTAAGCTAAAAGTTATGACATTTCTAAGTAGCTTTGGTTAATAAAAACGTGGATGAATATTATGACGAATTTGAGTTGTTTTGGACAAAAGAAACACATGTAGGCCAAGATACTTGGATACCAACATAGGTATCCAAATAAAACTCATTCTAACCATCCTAACTAAGATTAATCCACTCTCTAACCATTCTAAAATTGAATTTAAATATTTATTTAAACTATTAACATACAAACATACACATGGGGTGTCCTAATTTGGGATCTATCAAGTAGGACGCAAGACACATATCTAAAATCCTCAAGAGAGCTCCAAATGGTCTCAAATTTGAATTTAAAAGGGACACATGCATGAGGATAGATCCTACGAATTCAAAACTAATTTATATGCAAAGAAACTCGATTTAGAGGATGAGTTTTACCTATTGGGAGTGTAATCCCAATAAAATCCTTTAGGACACGGCTCCGATACGAAGATCCCTCAAAGTGGACACTCCTCCTTGCACTTCTCTTCCAATCCTTGGTAGCACCCTTCCTTTGGAGAATGGGAATGATTGAGGGAAGATTTGGTGAAGGAATGATTTGATTTGGAGATCAAATCAAAGGGAAGGCTCTCTAAAATTAGGGAAGAACAAAAGAAAAATAAAAAAGGCAAGATTGTAATGAATGAAATGAATCATTCTCCCCTAAAGGTGGCTGCCATAAAGAGTCCATTAGGGCTAATGAAAAATTTCCTAATTGCCCCTCTCTACTCTCATATGGTTAAGTCTAGACTAGGTTCAAGTTTGGGATTAAAATGATCTAGTTTGAGTCTCTAACTTAACCATTCTAGCATAATAAAAATTAGTTTAACTAACTAACTTAAATGTTGGGTTTTGTGGGCCATGCTGAACTTAATATTGGGTCCCATCTAGAGTTTAAGCTACCCGGGTCACAATACAAGTCGGAACGAGACGAAACTCAAACCCGACTAAACAAATCCAATAAAAATAATATTAAAAATATAAAATTTTCCCAAAATATTAAAATATGAAAAATGACCAAAATCATAATAAATCAATTGAAATATTATTAAAATAATCTAAAATTCACCAATTAATTAAAATTCTAAATAATTTAAAAGTCACAAAATGACCAAAATATCCTTAGCCTAAAAAGTTGTAAATAGTCATTCTAATCACATGGTTAGGTCCCCATGGTCATGGTTAGTCTCTAGGCTCAAAAGTTCTAGGGTTCACTAGCTAACACATCAAAATTATAATTCACCAATTTTAAATAGTATTAAATTAATTAAAAAATTCCCATAAATCATAAATCCTATTATTAAATAATAAACTTTTACAAAAGTTTCAAAATTACCCTCATTTTAGAAAAGTGGGTGTTATAGAGGGCGAGTAGCATCATCTGTTTACATCACTCTAAACACCTATCGATTCTTTAAAGCCTTTTTGCCCTTTGGCAACCGCACCAGCTCATAAGTGAAATTGGCGTGTAAAAAACTCATCTCCTCCTGTATAGCCTCTATCCACTCCTGCCTGTGTTCGTCTTCCATATCCTCTGTAAAACTTTCGGGCTCTTCCACGTCAGTCAATAGTACATACTCACCCGGTGAGTATCTCGTAGATGGTCGATGCTCTCTATCGTTCCTTCTTAGTAGAGCCACTGGTGCTGGCTGTATACCAACAACCTCCTCCCCTTCAGGAACTGCCTCCCCGGTATGCTCATCCTCTTGAGGGACATCCTGACCACCATCAGCAGGCTGATGATCAAGGTTGGAAGCAACTCCATGTACTGGCTCCCCCATAATTAGATCCTCTGCGATGTCCTCTGGAAACTGCTCGAAGCAAAATGACTCTAACTCAGGCAATTCCTCAGCCTCAGAAGGTGTCTCGGAATCCTGAGTGTTGGTCATAGTCTGATCTTCGACGAATACCACGTCCCTGCTTCTGTAGAGATTTCTTTCCGCCTGGTCGTAGAGTCTATAGCCAAACTCATCCCGACCATAGCCGACAAAGACGTATCTCCTCGTCTTCGGCTCAAGTTTGGATCTCTCGTCCTTCGATACATGTACAAAGGCCTTACAGCCAAACACTTCCAGGTGATTGTATGACTGCTCTTTGCCGTACCATACTTTGTCAGGCACATCACCCTGTAAAGGAGCACTAGAAGAGAAATTAATAACATAAGCAGCTGTGAGAAGAGTCTCACCCCAATAACTGCCTGGCAAGTTTACTTCTGATAGCAAATACCGTACCCTCTCCATCAGTGTCCTGTTCATGCACTCCGCTACACCATTGAGCTGAGGTGTCTTGGACGGAGTCTTCTGGTGTCATATCCCTTTCTCTCTGCAATAAGCATCAAAGGGACCGATGTATTCGCCACCGTTGTCGGACCGAACACACAATAACTTCTTGCCCGTCTCTCTTTCAACAGAGGCCTAAAACTTTTTGAAAGTAGGCAGCACCTGCTCCTTGGTCTTTAATGCATATACCCAAACCTTCCTGGAACAGTCATCAATAAAAGTTACAAAGTAAGAAGCACCACCAATAGATTTTACCTTCATAGGATCGTAGACATCCGAGCGAATCAACTCGAGCAACGCTGGCTTCCTTGAAAATGGGTGACTTTGGAAAGATACCCTATTTTGCTTTCCAGCTAAGCAGTGCGTGCACTTCTCCAACTTTGTAGACTTGAGGCCTGGAATCACTTTCCTGTTCAGCAAGTAGCTCATCCCCTTCCCGCTGATATAGCTGAGCCGCCTGTACCACAACGCGGTAGACGTATCACTGACTGCGTTCACCTCCTGTGCTCCCTGTACGCTCCCCTCCATATAGTAGAGACCAAACTTCTTGCTTCCTCTAGAAATCACCATCAAACCTCTGGAAAGCTTCAACTGACTATTCCCGAAGAGACCGAAGAATCCCTCGTCATCCAACCTTCCAACTGATACCAGGTTGAAACGGATATCAGGGACATGACGAACATCTTTGAGAACAAGAACCGCATCCATCTTCGTTCTCAAATGCACATCTCCAACGACAACCGCCTTTGACACATCTCCATTGCCCATCTTCAACACTCCACAGTCGCTTGTCGTATAATTGGCGAATAGTGCCCTGTTATAAGATACATGCACTGAAGCCCCTGAGTCCACCAGCCAAGAATTATCATCGCAGGCGAGGTTTGTAATGACCTCATCACCTACGACGATTATATCGCCTCCATGTATCAAGGCCGTCGTTGTAGTGTTCTCATCTTGCTTTCCCTTGTCGCCCTTCTTCTGTCTCTTCCAAGCAAAATAGTTCTGCTTGATGTGGCCCTTCTTGCTACAGTAGTAACACTCTGAGTCCTCGTAATGACCTTTGGACTTCCCCCTGCTCTTGTCTTTGCCACCACCTGGACCTCTGCTTTTGCCCCTTCCACGGCTCTCTGAAACGAATGCCTCTGAGTAGTGGGATGTGGATGAAGTGCCCTGAGAACATCTCCGTATCTCTTCATTTAGCACCCCCCTCTTGGCAAACTCCAGACTGACCATGCCTTCTGGAGCAGAAGCGATCATAGATACTCATACGATCTCCCACGAGTCTGGCAATGTACACAGCAGCCATAGTCCCTGAACCTCGTCGTCGAACTTGACTCCCATTGAAGATAGCTGGTCAACTACGCCCTGGAAATCACTCAAGTGATCTGTAATAGATGCCCCATCTTTGTACCATAGACCGATCATCGTCCGGATCAGGAATAACTTGTTTACCCCAGTCTTCTTCACGTACAAAGATTCCAGCTTATCCCATAAAGTCTTCGCGTGCTCAATATTGGCAATGTGGTTGTACACGTTCTTGTCAATGAACTGCCTGATATATCTGCACACCGATATATGCTCGAATTTTCAGTCCTCCTCAGATTTATCACTGGGCTTCTCGGATGCAAATACAGGCAGATGCAGCTTCTTGACAAACAACAAATCTTTCATCTTGCTCCGCCAATAGTGATAGTTGGTGCCGTTCAGGTTCACCATGCAAATCGGCTTCGCGTCCATCTCTCCTCTCTAGTTTTCCTGTCAACTCCTGACACCCTTTTGAATTCCATAACCTGGCTCTGATACCACTTTATTGGAAAAGAAATGCGGAAATCTTTGCCCAAACTAGAGAGTACCTGCGAGAGAACCAAGCAATACAATGCACGAACCAAAACACCAAAACAAACCACACAGACACAGAGAATTTTTGACATAAAAAACCCTTGCAAGAAAACTACGGGATGATCGGAGTCCAATCCTGAGAAGCCTTCAATAATGAAATAAAGGAGTACACCCTCTACAAACTTCTCCCAATCCAAATCGGATCCCCACAACACTTAGGAGCAAGAATAATGATTACAAAGCTACGAAGAACAAGGACGACGAGTAGATATTACCCGAACACGATCCACCTTCAAAATTGGCCTTCAATCCTCCTTCTTCTCTCCTAAAGTTGCAAAGGCACTCTTGCCTGTTTTCTTTCTCTTGTTCTTCAATGTTGTGTTGTGATTAGGGTTAGGAATAACCATGTATAAATCCCCTAATCCGCAGCAAAACCTGGACCGTAGGATACGATCCAACGGTGATTAAATCACCCTAAAAAATGCTTCAGCCCCGACATACAGAGTTCGGCCAGAACTCTATCCTGGCACAGAGTTCGGCCAGAACTCTGTGTTCTGCTTCCAGCAAGGTTCTGGAACAGGGAGGCTGAGTTCGTCCAGAACTCTCCCCTGGGACAGAGTTCGGACCGAACTCTGCCCCCCTCTCTCCAGCAGCTCCTCTGGCAGCTCTCGAGCTTCTTCGGCTTCTCCGATTGGCCTCGTCACCTCCCCGAGCTTCTCTGACACACAGACGACGCTCTTTGCACTCTGGGGTCTTCTCCACATAGGTTGGGAACCCCACGCACTCCAACAAAAACTAGTTTACTTTCTTCAACCTGTAACACTTTACATTCAAAACGTCTATGAAACCACTTAATACAATATATGAATTACAGCTACATCTACAAGTTTACTGTCTTCGACCTGTAACACTATATCAATCAATGATAAAGGAAAATGCCAAGAAAAGTATAGTATACCAAGCCATTTAACATCCTATTATAAAATATAGACATTATAAGACAAATAATTCAACTTTTTTCTTTCCATAAATACCTCTTTTGACATCAGAAACTAAGGACTTGGTTGTACTTTCAATACCATAAGTTAATTGAATAAGATTGACACCTATGGTAATCACATAGACAACAAAGACATACAGTAGATAGCCCAAGTACTAGAAACATAAAATACATATATTCCAAATATAAAGATTGGCACCTGTGCATTCACCTAGACAAAAAAAACATTAGATGGCCCAGGTACTAGAATCATAAAATACATGCATTCCAAATGAACAGGATTGGCACCTGCTGCAGTCACCGTAGGGTCGCATATAACTTCCACAGCTTGCAATAAGCATGAGGTAATACATTAATCTTTTAGGCAGTATACCAAATAGTAACAAAAATAATCACACTACAATGACTTGTTGGAGTGGGTGGGGTTTCCAACCTATATGGAGAAGACCTCGGTGTACGACGAGCGCCGTCTGTGTGTCAGAGAAGCTCGAAAAGGTGACGAGGCCATTCGAAGATGGAGAAGAAGGTCGGGAGCTACCAGGGACCATTCTAGAATAGGGGAGGCAGAGTTCAGGCCGAACTCTGCCCCAGGCAGAGTTCTGGCCGAACTCTGCCCCCTTGGTTCCAGAACTGTGCTGTCACAAAAATACAGAGTTCTGGCCGAACTCTGTGTCGACGGGTCCAGATAAATTTTATGGTGATTTAATCACCGTTGGATCATATCCTATGGTCCAGGTTTTGTTACGGGATTAGGGTATTTAAATATGGTTTTTTCTAACCCTAATCACATGTGTAAAATAACACAACATTGAAGAAAAAGAAAAAAAGAGGCAAGAGTGCCACTGCAACTTTGGGAGAGAAGGAGAATTGAAGGCCGTTTTCAAAGTAGGATCGTGTTCGGGTAATCTCTACTCGTCATATTTGTTCTTCGTAGCCTTGTACTCAATTATACTTGCTTCCAAGTCTTGTGGGAATCCATATTGGATCGGGAGAAGTTTGTAGACGGTGTACTCCTTTATTTTATTAGTGAAGGCTTCTCAGGGTTGGACTCCGATCGTCCCGTAGTTTTTTTCCGTAAGGGTTTTCCACGTCAAAAATTTTCTGTGTCTGCATGGTTTGTTTTGGTGTTTGGTTCGTGTGTTATATTGCTCAGTTTTTTTGCAGGTACTCTCTAGTTTGGGGAAAGGTTTCCGCGCTTCTTTTCTAACACAATATTGAAGAAAAGGGTTAGACTCCGTTTTCGAAGGAGGATCGTGTTCGGATAATCTCTACTCATCGTCTTTATTCTTCGTAGCCTTGTAATCAATTATTCTTGCTTCCAAGTGTTGTGGGGATCCGTATTGGATCAGGAGAAGTTTGTAGAGGGTGTACTCCTTTATTTCATTAGTGAAGGCTTCTTAGGATTGGACCCCGATCGTTCCGTAGTTTTTTTCGTAAGGGTTTTCCACACAAAAATTCTCTGTGTCTGCGTGGATTGTGTTTGGTGTTTGGTTCATGCGATGTATTGCTCGGTTCTCTCGCAGGTACTCTCTAGTTTGGAGAAATGTTTGCGTGCTTCTTTTCCAACAAAGTGGTATCGAAGCCAGGTTCTAAAATTCAGAAGGGTGTCAGGAGTTGACAGGAAAACTAGAGAGGAGAGATGGACGCGAAGCCGGTGCACAAGGTGAATCTGAACAGCACCAACTATCATTATTGGCGGAGCAAGATGGAAGATTTATTGTTTGTCAAGAAGCTGCATCTGCCCGTATTTGCTTCTGAGCGACCAATTGATAAATTCGAGAGGACAAGAAACTCGAGCACATACATGTGTGCAGATATATCAGGCAATTCGTTGACAAGAACGTGTACAATCACGTTGCCAATATTGAGCACGCGAAGACATTATAGGATAAGCTGGAATCTTTGTACGCAAAGAAGATCGGGGTAAACAAGTTGTTCCTGATCCAGACGATGATGGGTCTGCGGTACAAAGATGGGGCATCTATTATGGATCACTTGAGTGATTTCCAGGGCATGGTTGACTAGCTATCTTCGATGGAAGTCAAGTTCGACAACGAGGTTCAGGGACTATGGCTGTTGTGTACATTGCCAGACTCATGGGAGATCGTACGAGTATCTATGATCGTTTTTGCTCCAGAAGGCGTGGTCAATCTGAAGTTTGTCAAGAGCGGGATGCTGAATGAAGATATACAAAGACGTTCTCAGGACACTTCATCCACATCCCACCACTTAGAGACACTAATTTTAGAGAGCCGTAGAAGGAACAAAAGTAGAGGTCCAGGTGGTGGCAGAGACTAGAGCAGGTGGAGTCCAAGGGTCGGTATGAAGACTCAGAGTGTTACCATTGTGGCAAGAAGGGCTACATCAAGCGGAAATGTTTTGCTTGGAAGAGAGAGAAGAAGGGCGACAGTAGAAAGCAAGATGAGAACACTACAGCGACGACTTCGATACAAAGAGACGATGTGATCATTATAGGTGATGAGGTTATCATAAACCTCGCATACGATGACAATTCTTGGCTGGTGGACTCAGGGGCTTCAACGCACGTATCTTACAATAGAGCACTATTTGCCACTTATACGACAGGCGACTGTGGAGTGTTGAAGATAGGCAATAGAGATGTGTCGAAGGCGGTTGTCATTGGAGATGTACATTTGAGGACGAAGACGGGTGTAATTCTTGTTCTCAAAGATGTTCGTCATGTCCCTGATATCCGTTTCAACCTGGTATCGGTTGGAAGGATGGATGACGAGGGATTCTTCAGTCTCTTGGGGAAAAGTTAGTAGAAGCTTTCCAGAGGTTCGATGCAGATTGCCAGAAAAAGCAAAAAGTCCAGTCTCTACTATATGGAGGGGAGTGCACAGGGGGCACAGGAGGTGAACACAGTTTCTGACGCATCTACCGAGTTGTGGCACAGGCGGCTTGGCCATATCAGCGAGAAGGGGATGAGCTACTTGGTGAACAGGAAGGTGATTCCAGGGATCAAGTCTACAAAGTTGGAGAAATACACGCACTGCTTAGCTGGAAAGCAAAATAGGGTCTCTTTCCAAAGTCATCCAAGTTCAAGGAAGCCAGCGTTGCTCGAGTTGATTCACTCGGATGTCTGCGGTCCTATGAAGGTAAAATCTATTGGTGGTACTTCTTACTTTGTAACTTTTATTGATGACTATTCCAGGAAGGTTTGGGTCTATGCCTTAAAGACCAAGGATTAGGTGCTGCCCACTTTCAAAGAGTTTTTGGCCTCTGTTGAAAGAGAGACGGGCAAGAAGTTATCGTGTGTTCGGTCCGACAACGGTGGCGAATACATTGGTCCCTTTGATGCTTATTGCAGAGAGCAAGGGATACGCCACCATAAGACTCCGCCCAAGACATCTTAGCTCAATGGTGTAGCGGAGCGCATGAACAGGACACTGATGGAGAGGGTGTGGTGTTTGCTGTCAGAAGCAAATTTGTTAGGCAGTTATTGGGGTGAGGCTCTTCTCACAGCTGTTTATGTTATTAATTTATCTCCTAGTGCTCCTTTGCAGGGTGATGTGCCTGACAAAGTATGGTATGGCAAAGAGCCGTGATACAATCACCTGCGAGTGTTTGGTAGTAAGGCTTTCGTGTATGTACCGAAGGACGAGAGGTCCAAACTTGAGCCGAAGACGAGACGGTGCATCTTTGTCGGCTGCGGTCGGGATGAGTTTGGATATAGACTCTACGACCTAGTGGGAAGAAAGCTCTACAGAAGTAGGGACATGGTATTCGTCAAGGATCAAACCATAACCAACACTCAGGATTCTGAGACGTCTTCTGCGGCTGAGAAATTGCCTGAGTTAGAGTCATTTTGCTTCAAGCAGTTTCCAGAGGACATCGCGGATGATCTAGTTATGGGGGAGCCAGTACATGGAGTTGCTCCCAACCTTGATCATCAACCTGCTGATGGTTGTTAGGGTGTCCCGCAGGAGGATGAGCATGCCAGAGAGGCAGTTCCTGAAGGGGAGGAGGCTGGGGAAGACGAACACGAATATGAGTGATGTAGGCTATACAGGAGGAGATGGGTTCCTGACACGCTAATTCTACTTACGAGCTGGTATGTTTGCCAAAGGACAAGAAGGCTTTGAAGAATCGATCGGTGTTCAGAGTGAAGCAAACGGATGATGCTACTCGCCCCTATACAAAGTGAGGCTGGTACTTAAAGGCTACGTTCAGCAAAAAGGCGTAGATTATGATGAGATCTTTTTACCGATCGTCAAACAGTCGTCTATTCGTGTGGTGCTAGCATTGGCAGCCAGTTTCGACTTGGAGGTCGAGCAAATGGACTACGGTAATCTTAAGGAGGAGTTTTACATGGAGCAGCCAGAGAGATTCTGTGAGAAGGACAAGTCATATTTGGTCTGCCGGTTGAGGAAGAGCTTGTATGGTCTGAAGCAGGCTCCGAGGCAGTGGTACAGAAAGTTTGAGTTATTTATGGGGGAGCATGGTTATGCACGAACGACGTTGGTCTATTGTACATTTATGAGGTACTTTGCCAAGGATGATTTCATCATTTTATTGTTATATATTGATGACATGCTATTAGTGGGTCGAAATGCCACTAGGATAGCGGAGTTGAAGCTCCAACTGGGCGCATCTTTCTCTATGAAGGATTTGGGCATAGCAAAGACTATTCATGGGATAGAGATCAGCCGAAAGAGAGAGTCCAAGCTGCTACACTTGTCCCAAAAGAAGTACATTCACCGGGTACTTCAGCATTTTGGGATGGACGGGTCGAAGAAAGTGAGTTGTCCCCTTGCGGCCTACTTTAAGCTCACTGAGGAGCAGTGTACATCTACCGAGGATAAAAAAGAAGATATAGAGCGGGTTCCATATGCCTCAGCTATGGGAAGCCTTATGTATGCTATGGTGTGTACGAGGCCAGACATCGCTCATAAAGTTGGCACCATTAGCAGGTATCTTTCAAATCCTGGAAGGGTACATAGGAGTGCGGTCAAGTGGATTCTACGATACCTTCAGGGCACTGCCGATTGGAGACTTTCTTTTGGTGGTGACGAGCCAAAGCTGTTTGGATATACCGATGCTGATATGGCTGGAGATGTAGACACGAGACGATCTACTTCGGGCTATGTGATAATGTTTACTGGAGGAGCGGTATCGTGGCAGTCACGGTTGCAGAAGTATGTTGCCCTGTTGACGACAGAGGTAGAGTACATTATAGCAACAGAGGCTTGTAAGGAGTTACTATGGATGAAAAAGCTATTACAGGAAATAGGGCTGAAGCAAGAGCAGTATACTTTGCTTTGCGACAGTCAGAGTGCTATTCACCTTATGAAGAATCAGACCTTTCATAGCCGGTCCAAGCACATCGAGACTCGGTATCATTGGATACGAAATGTGGTTGAGAAGAAGGACGCGAAGCTTGAGAAGGTTCATACAGATGATAACGGAGCAGATATGTTCACCAAGATTTAACTAAGGGGAAAGTTTGAGTTCTGCAGATAGATCGTCGGGATGACGACCTCCTCCACATAGTTGTGAAGGGGATGAAATATTGGAGTGGGTGGGGTTCCTAACCTATGTAGAGAAGACCCTGGAGTGCGACGAGCGCCGTCTTTGTGTCAGAGAAGCTCGGGGAGGTGACGAGGCCATTCAGAGATGGAGAAGAAGCTGGAGAGCTACCAGGGACCATTCTAGAACAGGGGAGGGCAGAGTTCGGCCAGAACTCTGCCCCAGGCAGAGTTCGGCCCGAACTCTGCCTCCTTGGTTCTAGAACTGTGCTGTCACAAAAACACAGAGTTCTGGCCAAACTCTATGTCGAAGGGTCCAGGCAAATTTTATGGTGATTTAATCACCGTTGGATCGTATCCTATGGTCTAAGTTTTGTTGCGAGATTAGGGTATTTAAATATGGTTTGTCTTAACCCTAATCATAAGTGTAACACAACACAACATTGAAGAAAACGAAGAAAAGAGGCAAGAGCGCCATTGCAACTTTGGGAGAGAAAATGGAGGATTGAAGGCCATTTTCGATGGAGGATCGTGTTCGAGTAATCTCTACTCGTCGTCTTTGTTCTTCGTAGCCTTGTAATCAATTATTCTTGCTTCCAAGTGTTGTGGGGATCCGTATTGGATCGGAAGAAGTTTGTAGAGGGTGTACTCCTTTATTTCATTAGTGAAGGCTTCTCAGGGTTGGACTCCGATTGTCCCGTGGTTTTTTTCCCGCAAGGGTTTTTCGCACAAAATTCTTTGTGTCTGCGTGGATTGTTTTTGGTGTTTGGTTCATGCGTTGTATTGCTCGGTTCTCTCGTAGGTACTCTCTAGTTTGGGAAAAGGTTTTCGCGCTTCTTTTCCAACATGACTCACGACATTGACTCAAATTTGATTAAACTGATGAGGATCATAGTAAAGATTTTGCTATTTGTATTAAAATAAATCAATAGTAAACAATTGTGATTACCAAAGGTCCAAAGCCATTGTACGATATTCTTACCACCTTCTCAATTTTCCATGTCAATGAAATGTATACAAAATAGAAGTAAACTATTTAGCCACACAACAACCATATATCCCACCTAATGAAATAAAAAGTGATAATCAACATAAATTTTTCAAAGCAACAAGTTTAGAAACCAACACTGGACATACAACACATACATTCCAATTTTATTACTTTGAACAACAAATACTGAATTAATAATTTTATATTAGAGCCTTACAGGATTCATAAAAGCATATAAGTTGACTTTATAACAACTTATACATGAGCAAATCTCAATGTCACATTTCAGATATAAGCCAGAAGTTATATTATGACCAAAGTAGCAATCAGGAAAACAAGGAATGATGAAGCAGTCCAAATACAAAGCAGTCAAGGTAGAGATGATTCAAATGCTACTCATAAACTTCACAATCATTCTGGTAAGGATCAAATTTGAGAGATGCTCCTCTAACAAATACAGAGTTGTTCAAGATCAAATTCTGGTAAGGATCAAATTATGATTGTTTTAGCTACATGTTCAAAACCAACTTGAACTCATTCTAACTTCCAAGATGAATAAAATGTAGTACAAGAAACATTAAAATGTACTACAATTTAATTTATGAAATTTTTTATCAAATCTCAAAATTCTCACTAATATCCTATGAGTTCACAATTTTGTTACTGCCACTTGTTTTTGCATAACGATTTCCAAACCCATAAATCATGTTGTCTCTATTACCAAACCAATTATTTACCAAAACTCATTGATTACCTCTGTTCCACCCAAATATAGAATATTTTACAGAGGTCATAATTGTACCATTGATGGTCAGGGTGAAGTGTGTTGGACTTAGTTCAAGGAAAAACAACTCAATTGCACCAGAGGACCCCTTGTGTAAATTCATACGGTCTGAAGACATAGTAATTTCAAACGTCACTCTACAGAATTCTCCTTTCTAGACTCTTCATCCTTATGTCTGCAACAATGTAGCTGTTTCTAATGTTACCATCTTGGCCCCTGTTCTTGCAGCCCGAAATACGGATGAAATTGATCCAGGTATAATTTGTATACTTTATTTCCTTATCATCCTTTAACTAAAACTTAAATAGAATACTGAAAACCCCCTCAACATTTCCTCGGCAATAGAATGCGTAGCAACATTGTTTTAGGTTCCTTTTGCCTCTTTGCTTTCAGCTTAACTATCAATTTGGCCCAAAATATCCTTTATAAACATATCAAATAATAAAATAAAGGTTTGATTACCTTATTACTTTTTCAATGTCATAGGCTCTTAAATCTTCATGCTTTATATGTTAGTAAAGGGTATTTTGATCCTTCTCTAAATTTTATTGGTCTAACCGATAAGGGTATGGCAGAAGGAACCAAAATAATATTTCATGACTTTCTATTTTAAGGGGTTTACAGTATTTTATCTTAAAAGTTTATAGCTTCATCGCACCTCCTTCTTTGTATTTTTCTTTTGGTTGTGAGAAGTTCTAAGCACGCGGCGATGGAATGACAAAGATGACAACTTGATCATTTTTATTCTCATATAAAAATTATGGTCTCTATAGGTGGTGTACACATAGTTACGTAGGTTATGATATAGGAAGCATTGATCCACTTCAAAAACCTGTGGTGTGTTCATCTCACCTCGTATTGGATAGGTACTAGACGTGGCACTGTGACTCCAAAATATACTAGGACACACCAAATTGGTACCACGTTTGTATTACCGTGCCCATATCTTGTCGTGTCACACTCGTGTCCATGTAACATTTTTATATATAACAAATAGTATAAAAATCACTAGCTAACAATATCAAATTTAGCATCCATATCCGTTGCTTCTATATTATATTTACTTGTAGTGAGTATTGGTTTTTTCATATTTCTTTAATGAAGAAGATTAGGTAGCCTCTGGGAAAATCTATTGCCTAACATGTTGGACTACTTTTTCTTTTCTACGTTTTGTTGTTTCTTTTGCACGATTCAAAAGCATTTGCAAATTATGCCCTATATAATGCTATTTTATTGTCTTAACCTTTGTCTACTGCTTGCAGATTCTTGCGATAATATGGTGATAGAAAATTGCTACATACATGTAGCAGATGATGGAATGTCAACTAAGAGTGGTTGGGATCAATATGGGATCATATATGGCAGACCATCGACTAACATAATTATCTGCAATGTTATTGTTCGCATTGTGGTCAGGTAAATTCACTTTTTCAAAATCACCTAAACCCTTGTACACTTTCCTGTACAGTTTTTAGCAAAATACAAGATCTGGAAAATCCTAACTGGTAAATAGGCGTGAGTAAACTATTCCGATTTGTTCTTAAGGAAAAATCTATTTGAGTTGGACAAAAGAGATTTAATTACACCTATATGGATCGGGCAACATTTTTTATAAATTTTACAAACTTAAGTTTAGGCCACAAGCTCAAACATGTTTATGTAAAGGTTTTTAAATTTTAACAAACTATTCATGGCTGAACTTCATCTCAACAAATTGACTAACGAAAAATCAATGATGACCTATAATGCATAGTATCTACATAATCTGTGCAATTTATTGATATATAATATAATATTTTCCCTCTTCTGACTTGATTAATATATCCATTCAGGTACGGATATAGGAAATTATTTTATGTTGCTGTATATAGATGTAAAAACAACCTCCTCTCTAGGATAAGAAATGAACCAGTTATGTTTGTTCCATTAAAAAGCCAAATCTGGGAACACTGACTTATTAATAAAATAAAACAATAGCCATTGCATCCAAAAATTAAAGGAGCCAAAGTTCAGGAACCCTGATTTATATATGAAGCTACACGCTCTGAAAACTAGTATCATATCCACCACCCTTTATTAACGTAATCAATCATCAATGCCTGCATCATATCCACCACCCTTCATAGGCTCAGAGGATTAACCTAATCCAGCATCATTGCTTATGTCGAAAGCCACCTACAATTGAAAGATATATGGAGCAATTTGCATATCAATTTACCCATGAAGATACCAATGGATATATTGTACCAGGCTTAGAAGAGTATCCTCCATCTTTATTGTTGTCTCACTGATGAATAAAGATAGCATTAGGCAACATTCTGTATTAGGATTATAATTATTGTAATAAAAGTAATTATATTACCGTGTCACGACCCGCACCCTAGAGTAAGGGTACGAGACGTGGGTACGTCCAGCCTACGCCGTAGTATCGGCGGTTGAACGCTGTCCTAGGTCAATCATCTAACAATACATAAGGTACCTGTACAGTATATACACTCCGAATGGAGGTGAGATAGCAATACAATCTCAATCACATCTAAGGTAGAGCAGGATAAAAGATAGCTAGATAGATAAGAACAGAATGAAATCTACAGAGATACAATCCAGATAAGTCTAAGATAACATCTCCATAACATCAGATAAAACAAACTCCCAGTATATATATACAATAATATATCAATGAGAAAGACTAAGTAAGAGTCTAAGCTAGCAATCTAAACCACTGGTGGTAGATCCTCTACTGCAAGTGGGTCCAAGTCACAAGTGATGTCTAAAGCTGCACCATAATGGGTAGACACCGGAGCCTCATCATTCACTGTAAAATTTTCAACAGGTCCAGTCAGGACAGGAGCGAGCACAGTACATCTCAACAAATCATAGCAGGTTAGGATATATAATCATGCTAGAGAGTAAGATACAAGAAACTGAAGGAAATAACATGATGAAAAAGGAAGAATGTAAATAAATAGCTACAGTATATAGAGAACTATCAGTGACTAGTGATTCAGAGCACAAGACGGTTATGTAAATGGTACGATATTGTACACAAGTAATCTACAGAGGTTGTACAAGAGTAATCTACTGGATTGATTACATAACCACTTCTACTCCCCTGCCCCAATCAATACACAAGGATCTAGCCAAGTTATGTTATATTGTACAAGAAGGTCATGTGAATACTTGATTATACATCATTTCACACGTTTCGTACACGAATGTCACGAATACAAGGAGTACACGATGCTCACGATAAAGTACACGAACACGAATATCCGATGTATCCGCTAAGAGGATAACATCGCACGACAAGATCCATATAGTACTAATCCGTGTTTCCAATGTGTCAGCATCATGTAAAGTAATCTAAAGCAGGAAATATACTCCTAATGCAGGATATAAAATAATCAGAGAATGTACTCGCCTGTATCCTGAGTATCTGAAGAGTATCTACTGTCTGAGGAGTGGTGTCTATCTTCTATAGAAAGTACAAGTCACTATAAGTCTAAAATGATATAACAGACTTCTACAATGCATCTACATGAAGTTTGGGGTCAATCTGGACTAAAGTCAACTCTTGGTCAACTCTAGTCATCTAGACTAGTCAAACTAGGTCAACTAGGTCAAGCCTAAGCCAAACAAGTCTCACTAGACTAACTAGTCTATTCTAGGTCTAACAAGGCTATACAAGTCCAATCTAGACTCTATACTGGCATTCAAGCCACACCCATAGGCTAAGAGCCCTAGTCTAGGCTATTAGGCAATATCATGCCTAAAACCAACCATAACACACATATACATAACAATATATATATCTAAAATATAATACACTCATTGATAAATTTATATAATCTAATATAGAAATACACATTAACATATAGGCTACCTATATGTATACCACACATACACACACACACACACACACACACACACACACACACACACACACACACATATATATATATATATATATATATATATATATATATATATATATATATATATATATATATATTTATATAGGGTGTCAATGTGTGGTGTTAGTAACATACACTTGTGTGTGAGATAGACATGTGTGTGAGATATGGCATGAGGGTATGAGGGTGAACCTGGAAACAGTGTATACATTTGTGTGATATCCTGATTCAGTGAACACTGGAAAAACAGTGAAGTATAATATGTAAATAGTGGCATAGTGTGTATAACCTGGGAATCAATCTATTTGCAAACAGTGTACATATGTCAATAGGAAAAATAGGGAGGGAATCATTCTCAGGTTTAGGAAATGAATTAACAGTTGACAGGAATGAAATGGATTGACAATTTATCATGAACATTTAGCTAAATACCCAATCCCTGTGACAGTTAAACATGAATCAAACCATTCATTTCAGTTCAGTTAAAGAAGGGAAGAGCTAGTTCTCAGGTTTAATGAGAACTAACAATCATTCTATTACAGTTTAATAGGAATGAATTTAATCTCAGGTTTAGGAAGGAAAAACAGTGAATACATTTGTGTGCATACAACAATGTATAACCTGTGAGTGCAATAAGAGGATGTGTGAAATCTTGAAATCAGTGTAATAATAGGGACTGAAATACAACTCAGGAAAATAGAAAAAATCTGGAAACAGTTACATGTAATGAACATCATTCGATTTCAGTTAATAAATAGGAATGAGACCAAATCAACCAATGTATCAGTCGAATACAATTTAAAAGCTCAACCCAATGCCAAAAATCCCATTTACAAACAAAAGCCTAATTCGAATTGTAATATTTAGCTATACATGAACTAACAATCATGTGAGAGTAATTTAACAGTGAAAAACATCAATAAAACATGGATTAAATAACAGTTTAATAAGGAAAAATCAAATTCAGTTAAGATACTACTACCCACATTCTAGTAATGTGACTACACAGGGATGTGAACTAATCAAAAGTTCAGGAATAGAACATGGGATTTAACATCCATTCAGTGAACAAAATCAGATTTAGGTAATTAGGAAAACAATGACAGTTATATATTCATTCCAAACCAATTTCCAAATCCCATTCAACAATGAAACCTAAACTAACATGAATGACATGAACCAGTGAACTAACAATGTAAATGGATCAAATAAACTTTCAATAAATCAGTTTAAAATAGGAATTCAAAGTTAGACATTAATTTCAGGAAAAACAGTATGATTCAGTTTATCATTTCAGTCCATTCACAACCCAAATCCCATTACTAGATCAAACAACCTAATCTAACTTGTAAAACCTATCCAGTAGGAACTAATACACATGTGAGAATCAAATATGGCAAATAAACATTCAGGAATCAGTTTTAAAATAGGAATGAAACATCAGAAATTAAAAGCTGGAGCTATGTATCAGTCTACATATGGAAACTTGAATTCAAACATCAAAACCATGTTAATATACAAAATAATTGGTTTGTAATTAATCTAGCACATGTGTACGTATCACAGGGGGTGTTTGTGTCCAACCAAGTGGACACAAACGTGTCCAAACAACCAAACATACATAGACACGAAACTGGGTACAGGCAGTGTCGTGCACGCGTGCACATCACTCGTGGACACGACACAGTGCACCACGTGTCACGTGCACCTACCTATGTGTTCGCCTAGGGTAGGGCTAGGTACTAGGGTGCCTGAAACGTGTCCACGTCACGTTTCGTGTCAGATTTTAAGCCGTGTCAGTGGCTAAAATCGCGAGTGCACAGCACGCGCGGGCGGCCGGTGCGGTCAGTGCACACACAAATACGTGTTCGATACGACACGAGGACTCGTGAAACTTGGAGAGCCTCGTGTCAGTGTCTGCCCCTAAGTGTGTGTCAAATATTTCGTGTCCAAGTGGCGTGTCCAGGGAGTATTTTCCCCCGAGTAGCAGGGGACTACTGTGCGTACGGAAACCGCGTGTTCACGTGTCCATTCATACACGACATGACACAATAGTCACCTCAGTCCAACAGAAATCGATAAGCGACCCGCTGTGGCATTTCATCAAACACCTAGTATGCTCACTGATACGTGTCCGATACGGACACGTATTGGATACGAAAACTAACAAGGCCTATACCAACAGTTAGGGTAGACCTAGGGCTTCCTATTCATGCAATTAAAACACTATTTTATGGAGAGGATAGGAATTTACCTAGGTGTGTAAAATGGTTCAAAAAGCCTCAAAGAGAGTTGTTCCTCAAGCTATCCAAACTCCTTCAAATTGCTCCTTCACTGAAATTTCTCACGATAGCCATCAAATGTACAGAGATTAGAACCTATTGCAAGATATTAGAAGGAAGAAGGAGTTGAAATGGAGAAGATAGGGATTGGGGAAGAAAGGGTTTACCTCTATTTCCAAACTTGCAAATTCTTAAAGGAGGCTAGCCCTAAGTTTGAGGAGACATTAAATAGGGGTGTGGAACCCTAGGTGGCTGGCCATAAATGCTAGGGTTAGGGTTTTGGTTTCACTAATTGGGTTATGGGCCTCTATGGGCCTTAAGCCATAAGTCATGGTTTATGAAATCACAAGTCATTAACCAACCTATTCATTATCTCTATTTCCCCAATTTAATTCTAATGACTAGAGTATCATTAACTTAGGTTAAACTAGGGTTTCATAATCTAACCAAGTGGTCATGACTAGGGTTAGCTTGTAGGACAGTCTCCAAAGTCACTATGAGTCAAAGTCAAGAATATCACTAAATTAAATTATACTAAAAATCACTTAAATTCCAATAATTCTAATTAATACTAACTAACACTAACCATGGTTAGCTAAGACTAGCTATGACTAATCTGGGTTAGGTCCAAACTAAGTTAGGCTAATCACAATACATGACAATCAATTAAATAATTTTAAAATCACACCATTCTTAATAATATATTTAAATTCTAAATAATATATATTAAATTCAATTAAATTCAAAATGACAAAAATACCTTCAAACTGGAAATGATAAATGAAACACCCTAATCAGATGGCTAGGCTCTAGGTCAAGCTGTCTCTAGTGTTTCACTAGCAGCACATCAAGATCATAAGTCATGACTTAAAACAATTTTTAAATAGTTTAAAAAATGATTAAAAATCACCAAAAATTATAATATGAAAAAAATATCAATAAATAATAACTATAATTACAAAATTTTAAAATTACCCTCATCTAGAAAACTGGATGTTATAATCCTACCCACCTTAGAAAAATTTCGTCCTCGAAATTAAAATGATCGTACCCCTTCTAGGTCAAACCCCAACAATCAAGGTCTCAGAACTTAAACAAATCATACGATTAAAAAGGACGACATACAGGGTCATGGCATATGGTGGTAGTGAAAGTCTCATCTAGGTATATTAGTTATGCTAACCAAAACTGTCATAGGGTATCAAAATACACAAGCAATCTAGGGTGCTAAAGTAGAAAAGTTACAGAAACAACAAATCATCAAGACTATAAGGCAGCCTACCATCCTATATGAAAACTGGTACTTATCAAAAATAAAATAAAGATAACTACCAATTATCTAAAAAGGGGTACAAAAAAAAATCAAAATCAAAAGTTAAAGAATGAGAGTCAATTGCATGGAAATCCAATCACAATATATATATATATATATATATATATATATATATATATATATTTTATTTATATATATATATATATATATATATATATATATATATATATATATATATATATATATATATATATATTTATATATATATATATATATATATATATATATATATATATATATATATATATATATATATATATATATATATATATTTTATTTATATATATATATATATATATATATATATATATATATATATATATATATATATATATATATATATATATATATATATATATATATATATATATATATATAGAGTGTTAGAGGGGGAAAAACTTGCATTATGTAAATGTTATGTGGTTTGTGTGTGTATGGGTGTATGGGGACATGTTCATATGGCTAGATGGTAGGCATGTGTGTATGTGAAATGTACATGAAAGAGTATATGAAGATTTGGGTTTCAAAACAACGGCTATCTAGTTACACTTCTCATGGCATATTATTTAAACAATCTACAATACACAACCTATTACTCATAACATGCATGGCTAACCGTATATATATGTATATATAAAGAGGTAGAGATTTAGTTATGTATCTATATACATTATAACATGTATGCATAAACTATATATATCTATATAGATTTATGAACATAACATGGAGATGAAGGGTTAGGTTTACATGGCAGTTGTGAACATTAGTGTAGAGTGGCAAGTGTACATGGATTAAAACTTGAAATGAAGGGTTCAATCATTCAATTTAGTTCAACATTACATATTAATCCGAAATTGAACTACACATTTGAAAGCAGTGTAAAAATGTTAACATGTATTCAGTTTTCAGGATTTTGGAGAAATTCGAACATCAAAACCAACCCAACGTTTACCACAACCACAACCTAACATGTAAGAGTATGAAACCTAACATTATATCCCTACATATAACAATGTATACGGCTCAAAACATTACATTTAAAAAAAAACTGCAAATTGACTAATCACTTAGAATTCAGGCTTAAAGGGTTAATATGCACACAGTCTCAGATTTGACAAATTCAAACACAAAACTCAACCAATTTTTTTAAAACTTGAAACCCTGTATATAACATACATGTGCAGTGATGTAAACAACGACTAATAACAGGAAATTTACATCTAATTTATGAATTTAATCTGAAAAATAGAGAACTAGTCACTGATACTGTACTATATTACAAATATTGGAATTTTGAGAAATTAACATCAAACATATTAATATGCATTTAGATAGGTTGGTAATCAAGTGTAGCATGCATACGTGTCAGGTAAGTATCTGTGTCCACTATATATATATATATATTTTAAGGTAATACAAGAAATAATGGCAAGAAGAAAATAATGATAAAATCTGTTCAGCTTATCTATTTAAAAGAAGGAACCATTTTGAAACCAGAGCTATAATATCAAATCCAAGTTAAGGTCTAGCAAAATAATCGATTCATGGTATTAGAAAAAAAATATAGCAAGAAGTTACACTAGATTTATAATAACAGCTAAGCTACTCCTACTCATACTCCTACTCCAAAGTTATTTGATGGTGGAATACAATTTATAACAACAGAATAGTACGATAGAAATGATATGATTAAAAACCTTCTCAAGATACAATCTGATAATCATATGCGTCTGTCCAAAATCATGTTAATCAGAGTCCTCGCCATGCCAGTAAGCAAGACTGCGATAAACGATAGATTCCATAACTGGGGCATGCACCTCTATAATCATGTCGTCTGGAATTTTTGCTATGCCGACTAGTATAGCTGCGAGAAATTCCAAATCTCATAACCAAGATACGTACATCCGAAGTCAGGTCTCTATGTTTCTTCCATGCCAGCTAATATGGCTGCGATAAACTACAGGTTCCATAATCAAGTAGACGTTTTACCATCCCTGTTATTCCTGTCAACATATGTTATCAGAAAATATCGTAACTCAGGCTATAAAATTTATCTCGATAGGAAAATCAAAATCAACAACGATCCATCAAAATCAAATTCAATAATCAAGGAGTGAGAGCGAACAAAACAAGGGAAAGGATTTCAAATTGAAGTTTAAATAAGATTCTTAAAGGTCGTCCCAGGAATCTTTCAAGGAATCCTAACTGTGATTGAGTACCTTCAAAAATATATCCTAATCCTACTGCAGGCTGTAGTGATACTCTAGTTCGAATACCACTACATAAACTCGACCTGCATAGGCCACTACTAAAAACGTGTCACGACCTGCACCCTAGAGTAAGGGCACGAAACGTGGGTACGTCCAGCCTACGCCACAATGTCGGTGGTAGAACGCTGTCCTAGGTCAATCATCTAACAATACATAAGGTACCTGCACAGTATATACACTCCGAATGGAGGTGACATAGTAATACAGTCTCAATCACATCTAAGATAGAGCAGGATAAAAGATAGATAGATAGATAAGAACAGAATAAAATCCACAGAGATACAATCCAGATAAGTCTAAGATAACATCTCCATAACATCAGATAAAACAAACTTCCAGTATATATATATATACAATGATGTATCAATGAGAAAGACTAAGTAAGAGTCTAAGCTAGCAATCTAAACCACTGGTGGTAGATCCTCTACTGCAAGTGGGTCCAAGTCACAAATGATGTCTAAAGCTGCACCATAATGGGTAGACACCAGAGCCTCATCATTCTCTGTAAAATTTTCAACAGGTCCAGTTAGGACAAGAGCGAGCACAGTACATCTCAACAAATCATAGCAGGTCAGGATATATAATCATGCTAGAGAATAAGATATAAGAAACTGAAGGAAATAACATGATAAAAAAGAAAGACTGTAAATAAATAGCTACAGTATAGAGAACTATCAATGACTAGTGATTCAGAGCACAAGACGGTTATGTAAACGGCACGATGTTGTACACGAGTAATCTACAGAGGTTGTACACGAGTAATCTACTGGATTGATTACATAACCACTTCTACTCCCCCGCCCCAATCAATACACAAGGATCTAGCCAAGTTATGTTATTGTACACGAAGGTCATGTGAATATATAATTATACACGATTTCACACGTTTCGTACACGAATGTCACGAATACACGGAGTACACGATGCTCACGATAAAGTATACGAACACGAATACCCGATATATCCGCTAAGGGGATAACATCGCACGACAAGATCCATGTAGTACTAATCCGTGTTTCCAACGTGTCAGCATCATGTAAAGTAATCTAAAGCAGGAAATATACTCCTAATACAGGATACGAAATGATCAGAGAATGTACTCGCCTGTATCCTGAGTATCTGAAGAGTATCTACTGTCTGAGGAGTGGTGTCTGTCTCCTATAGAATAGTACAAGTCACTATAATTCAAAAATTATATAACAGACTTCTACAATGCATCTACATGAAGTTTGGAGTCAAACTGGACTAAAGTCAACTCTTGGTCAACTCTAGTCAACCAGACTAGTCAAACTAGGTCAACTAGGTCAAGCCTAAGCCAAACACGTCTCACTAGACTCACTAGTCTATTCTAGGTCTAACAAGGCTGTACAAGTCCAATCTAGACTCTATACTGGCATTCAAGCCACACCCATAGGCTAAGAGCCCTAGTCTAGGCTATTAGGCAATATCATGCCTAAAACCAACCATAACACACATATACATAACAATATATATATCTAAAATATAATACACTCATTGATAAATTTATATAATCTAATATAGAAATACACATTAACATATAGGCTACCTATATGTATACCACACATACACATATATATATATATATATAATATATATAGAGAATAGGAAGTATAATGTGCTCATGTATTCAAGTATGTGTGTGTGTGTGTGTGTGTGTGTGTGTCTCATGAGAGTACAAGAGGGCATGTGTGTGTATGAGTGAGAGTGTCAAGAGAGTTGTGTCAGGAGTGTCACATGAGGGTGTCAATGTGTGGTGTTAGTAACATATACTTGTGTATGAGATAGACATGTGTGTGTGTAAGATATGGCATGAGGGTGTGAGGGTGAACCTAGAAATAGTGTATACATTTGTGTGATATCCTGATTCAGTGAACACTAGAAAAACAGTGAAGTGTAATATGAAAATAGTGGCATGGTATGTATAACCTGGGAATTAATCTATTTGTAAACAGTGTACATATGTTAATAGAAAAATAGGGAGGGAATCATTCTCAGCTTTAGGAAATGAATTAACAGTTGACAGGAATGAAATGGATTGACAGTTTATCATGAACAGTTAGCTAAATACCCAATCCCTGTGACAGTTAAACATGAATCAAACCATTCATTTCAGTTCAGTTAAAGAAGGAAAGAGCTAGTTCTCAGGTTTAATAAGAACTAACAATCATTCTATTACAGTTTAATAGGAATGAATTTAATCTCAGGTTTAGGAAGGGAAAACAGTGAATACATTTGTGTGCATACAACAGTGTATAACCTATGAGTGCAATAAGAGGATGTGTGAAATCTGGAAATCAGTGTAATAATAGGGACTGAAATACAACTCAGGAAATAGAAAAAATCTGGAAACAGTTACATGTAATGAACATCATTCGATTTCATTTAATAAATAGGAAAGAGACCAAATCAACCAATGTATCAGTCGAATGCAATTTAAAAGCTCAACCCAATGCCAAAAATCCCATTTACAAACAAAAGCCTAATTCGAATTGTAACCTTTAGCTAAACATAAACTAACAATCACGTGGGAGTAATTTAACGGTGAAAAACATCAATAAAATAGGGATTAAATGACAGTTTAATAAGAAAAAAATCAAATTCAGTTAAGATACTACTACCCACATTCTAGTAATGTGACTACACAGGGATGTGAACTAATCAAAAGTTCAGGAATAGAACATGGGATTTAACATCCATTCAGTGAACAAAATCAGATTTAGGTAATTAGGAAAACAATGACAGTTATATATTCATTCCAAACCAATTTCCAAATCCCATTCAACAATGAAACCTAAACTAACATGAATGACACGAACCAGTGAACTAATAATGTAAATGGATCTAAACATAGCAAATAAACTTTCAATAAATCAGTTTAAAATAGGAATTCAAAGTTAGACATTAATTTCAGAAAAACAGTATGATTCAGTTTATCATTTCAGTCCATTCAGAACCCAAATCCCATTACTAGATCAAACAACCTAATCTAACTTGTAAAACCTTTCCAGTAGGAACTAATACACATGTGTGAATCAAATATGGCAAATAAACATTCAGGAATCAGTTTTAAAATAGGAATAAAACATCAGAAATTAAAACCTGGAGCTATGTATTAGTCTACATAGGGAAACTTGAATTCAAATATCAAAACCATGTTAATATGCAAAATAATTGGTTGGTAATTAATCTAGCACATGTGTACGTGTCATAGGGGGTGTTTGTGTCCAACCAAGTGGACACAAATGTGTCCAAACAACCACACATACACAGACACGAAACTGGGTACAGGCAGTGTCGGGCACGCGTGCACATCACTCGTGGACACGACACAGTGCACCACGTGTCACGTGCACCTACCTATGTGTTCGCCTAGGGTAGGGCTAGGTACTAGGGTGCCTGAAACATGTCCACATCATGTGTCGTGTCGAATTTTAATCCGTGTCAGTGGCTAAAATCGCGAGTGCACAGCGCACGCACGCGGCCGGTGCGGTCAGTACACACACAAATACGTGTCCGATACGACACGAGGACTCATACAACTTGGAGAGCCTTGTGTCAGTGTCTGCCCCTAAGTGTGTGTCAAATATTTTGTGTCCAAGTGGAGTGTCCAGGGAGTATTTGCCCTCGAGTAGTAGGGGACTGCTGTGCGTACAGAAACCGCATGTTCATGTGTCTATTCAGACACGACACGACACAATGGTCACCTCAGTCCAACAGAAATCGATAAGAGACATCAAACCCTAAATTCCTATTCAAACAAAATCAGAAAACGAGAAAGAAATGCCCACTGTGGTATTTCATCAAACACCTAGTATGCTCACTGATATGTGTCCGATACGGACACGTATTAGACACGAAAATTAACAAGGCCTATACCAAAAGTTAGGGTAGACCTAGGGCTTCCTATTCATGCAATTAAAATACTATTTTATGGAGAGGATAGGAATTTACCTAGGTGAGTAAAATGGTTCAAAAAGCCTCAAAGAGAGTTGTTCCTCAAGCTATCCAAACTCCTTCAAATTGCTCCTTCACTGAAATTTCTCACGATAGCCATCAAATGTACAGAGATTAGAACCTATTGCAAGATATTAGAAGGAAGAAGGAGTTGAAATGGAGAAGATAGGGATTGGGGAAGAAAGGGTTTACCTCTATTTCCAAACTTGCAAATTCTTAAAGGAGGCTAGCCCTAAGTTTGAGGAGACATTAAATAGGGGTGTGGAACCCTAGGTGGCTGGCCATAAATGCTAGGGTTAGGGTTTTGGTTTCACTAATTAGGTTATGGGCCTCTATGGGCCTTAAGCCATAAGTCATGGTTTATGAAATCACAAGTCATTAACCAACCTATTCATTATCTCTATTTCCCCAATTTAATCCTAATGACTAGAGTATCATTAACTTAGGTTAAACTAGGGTTTCATAATCTAACCAAGTGGTCATGACTAGGGTTAGCTTGTAGGACAGTCTCCAAAGTCACTATGAGTCAAAGTCAAGAATATCACTAAATTAAATTATACTAAAAATCACTTAAATTCCAATAATTCTAATTAATACTAACTAACACTAACCATGGTTAGCTAAGACTAGCTATGACTAATCTGGGTTAGGTCCAAACTAAGTTAGGCTAATCACAATACATGACAATCAATTAAATAATATTAAAATCATACCATTCTTAATAATATATTTAAATTCTAAATAATATATATTAAATTCAATTAAATTTAAAATGACAAAAATACCTTCAAACTGAAAATGATAAATGAAACACCCTAATCACATGGCTAGGCTCTAGATCAAGCTGTCTCTAGTGTTTCACTAGCAGCACATCAAGATCATAAGTCATGACTTAAAACAATTTTTAAATAGTTTAAAAAATGATTAAGAATCACCAAAAATCATAATATGAAATAAATATCAATAAATAATAACTATAATTACAAAATTTCAAAATTACCCTCATCTAGAAAACTGGGTGTTACATACCGACATCGATATTAATCAGTAGATCATTGGGGTTTAAAAATCCATCTAATATAGGAAATACATACCGGTTAGAGACTTAGAGTAACATGTTTTTGCTAGGGATTTCAATTAATATACACTAACAAATTACCCTTCCGATTATCAAGAATTGTCACAAATTTGCAATAGAATAAACAAAATTATCAAAATATCACATTCTCATTCTATATCCTAAAATAACAATGATACTAGGAAAAATTAAAGATGTTCATAGAAAGAACTATCTATTTCAAGAACAATAAAAAGGCTTATTTTTCTCTTCATGTAGTGTATCATTTCTCCTATTTTAAAGCAAAATGAATGACACATGAAAATCTCATATCACAATGGCCATACTACATGAGATATCTAAAATCCACACAAGAAAAATTCTTATGTACTTTCTTGATATTATCTTAGAGCTGCAAAATTAGTCTAGATCTAAACAATTGTAGCAACAAAGACATGAAAAAAATTATCAACTCATAATGTTTTGCCCAATTTTAGATCTAGAAGTTTTAAATCTAAGTTATAAGAAGAAAAAATAATTAAAATAGTAATTTTGCAACAATTTTATCACTTGCTTCTCCCCAATTTTATTTGATTACGCCCTCAAAAAATGCTTTTATCATAAAAAAATGAAGAAAACCTTTAATTCTAACAGGACATGCGTACCGATGGGGTCACGAAGGCCTCATTGTAGATGAGGTCCGGCCACCAGGGGTTGGACTTCACCACTCCCCACACCACATGTCACAGATCTTGAGGCCCTAGATTTGGAAGACGATGACGGCAATTAGAGGAGGAAAGGATGGTAGTGGTTCTCTCCTGACCAAGCAAGAGAGAGTAGAGGAAATATGAGTGAGGAGAGAGAGAGGAGTGGGAATTGGGAGGGCTTGTCTAAAATATAGGGGAGAAACAAAAATCTTGGAAAATGTTAAAGGCCACCCTATTTTTACTAAGGACAACCCTTCTACTAAGGGCAAACATGCCTTTGTATTTTTTTACTAAGAGCAACCTAAAGTTCACAAGTTTACTAAGGACAACCATGGCTGGCCTCTCTCTTCCTCTCCTCGAGCTCCTCCTCAAACTTCTTCGCCTCCTCCTCCTCCTCCTCCTCCCGCAGTCCCCTCCTCGTCTCTGGTGCAGACCCACCCCCTCCGTCAACTCCGACGACGACCGCGGTGCCACAATCGCCATCTCCACCATCAGCATAACCACCACCTCCGCTCCATCCCCTGCTTGCTTCTAAATCTGCCAGCGCCGACCTGAGGGATACCTCCCCGACCTCTATGCTCCATCCAGAAGTCGCGACGCCTCCAACGGACTAGCGCGAGTGCCAAGCCCCTGGCCTCATCGACGAACCTTGCCGTCGACTTCGTGAACCGTAGCAACCTACAGTGACTGCAGGGCTTGCCTGCAGTCCTGTCTTCACTTTGGACTGCAGGCAAGCCATGCAGTCATTGTAAGTTTGAAATTTAAAAAAAATCTAGGACTGCAGGCAAGCACTGCGGTCCTGTGTTCACTTTGGACTACAGGCAAGCCCTGCGGTCCTCGATTGACAGAAGCGGAGTGGTCCTTAGTGTTTTCAAAATGTCAAACTTGTAATTTTTTTAAAATTTTAAGTTGGTGGCCCTTAGTAAAAAGGGGGTGGCCTTTAACATTTGCCAAAATCTTTGGGGAAATAAAAGTAACTTTATACTTTTTTTAGTCATTTGTAACGGCTAATATTGTTACTAAAAATAAACCAAATAAAAAAATATAAAAAATACATTTTAGTAACACTTATTATTGGACTGTTGTCACGGTAATCATCGTGACTAATTTACAACGGTTATAACCGTTACAAATTGGAAAAAAATATTACAAATTATACATTTTGGTGTAGTGAAAACAAGAGGAACAAGTTTCTGTATTGAACTTTTATATCTAATTACGAACAAAACATAGTACAATGTAGGATTTTAATGTGATACTAGGAGTAGACTTTTATTTTTATCTGAAAACTTTATCGATGGAGCGAGTGGTAATTCTTTAACTCTGTTGACGATCTGACGACGATCTTAGACTCTCTGGAAGTCTGGGTAGCTCTAGATGCTAGAGCATTTTTTGAATGTTCAACAAATGGAAGCTTTAGGCTTTTTTAACGAGTGGTATCGAACTTCGGGGGGGGGGGCTAGAATGAAGGAATGACCCTTTTATTTATAGGCAGCAAAATGATCTGTTTATGCGTGCATATATGATGCACGTATGGAGAACTTTACACGCAGGGATGCCACGTGGATGATTCTGTTGGGCGCATGAACGATGTGCCCAGGAATTGGAGCTGAATTTATTTGAACTTCACTGCTGAGCTACAGTGGAGCTGACATATAGTAGTTGTTAAGATTCGGTTGTTGCTGAGATCTTGGGTGGTTAGGACCCATTCTTGAGCAGAACTGAGTCAATGACACGTGGCGTATGTCTATAGCTCAAAGATCTCGGATTTGGCAGAGAGTGATCTGTCAGGATGCGCCTAGGATCTGGCACATGAGAAGACTTGGTCCATGACTTTTAGGAGTAAAAAAAACAAGTTTGGGCGTATGGCTGTTGAGGCGCATACAGATCTTTGGGCGCATGGCTGTGGATCTACATACGGAGTTTTGGGTGCATGACTGCGGAGGTACATGCGGAGTTTTAGGCGCATGGCTGCGGAGGCACATGCGGGTGGTCAGTCGACCACATGGCGGAGCACAGCCGTAACTGAAAAAAGTGTGATGATTGTATCTCTTCTTCTTCTGTAAAAGCTGACTTTTCTAACTTCGAGACATGTGTTGCTGTCATTTTAGTTACTCCAGCATTAAATGCTTCGATCGGTGGCGAGCTTAGGTAGGCGCATATCCGTACATTTCTGGGCACATCATTCCATGTTCCACTGGGCACATCGACATAAGGCGCATGGTGCTACAGGGCGCATGGCATATCTCTTTTGGTCAGTCTTTGTTGAGTCTTTCGATGCATTAATAACTCTTTTGACTCCGCTGAATTTGAAGTGGCAGATTCATCACCATAAATGCAAGTTTATTATACTGACTTTGGGAAAGCTGCCACTTGGCGCATGGGTTTGATTTGTCCTGACCTATAAATAGCAACGCAAAGAGAAAATTTATTTCTCGTTTTACTTCTCTTCCCAAATGGAGACAAATTCGATCGTTCCTTCTCCTTGGCGAGACGCTGCACTGTAGGTTGCAGATCTCTTCGTTCGAAGAAGCTTTGACGATGAACTCTTTCAGAAGACTGAGATACGTTGAGTTTGCTATGGACACAACATCTTATGTTCGACGCCCTTATCGACAGTGTTTTACTATGAGATGGCATTGGGTGCCTGTTGCATCCAAAGATCGAGGTCGTCGTGCCCCGACTTCTATTATGCTGAAAGAGCCACCGGGTTTGGATTGATTGCCTGTTAGTACCACATTTCTAGTGTGAGGGCATTTTTGTTATTTTTGGGGTAATTTAAATTTATTAAAATTTATTAGAATTTTTGGGAATTTTTAGGAATTATTTTGGAATTGTTTGGACTAGGTTGACTTTGACTAGTGTTGACCCTTGTAGACCAACCTAGGAGCTAACCCTAGTTCGTATGGACTTGGTTAGGATATATGACTCTGGTCTAACCTAGGCTAATCTTTGGTTTGGTCATTAGAACCTAATTAGTAATAGAAATTAGAAAGTCATAAGTCATGGCTTATGATTTAGAGTCCTTATTAATCAAATCAAACCATAGCCTATGTAACTTGGCGCAAAGCCCAAAAAATTAACCAAAACCTAATCCCTAGGAATGATGGCCGGCCACCCCTATCCTCATTGGGATCACCACCATATTTATACTCTCCTAAAATCTAGGGTTGCCTCCTTCTTAGGAAAGCTCAAGTTAGAAAAACAAGGTTTGTTCCTATTCAATAAATTCCTAGAATTCCATTCCTCTTCCTTTTCCATTCAAATCTTTTCCTTTAGGTCCTAATCTACCTATTCTTGCTGTCATTAATGTTTCATTTTAGTTTGAAGTGATTTTTGTGGATTGGGACATCAAGAGGAGAGCCATTGAAAGAGGGATTTTCTTGAGAAGTACAAGCTTAGGTAACTTTCTATACACTCCATAAAATTTCGATTGGTCTTCATGATTAGGGAGCCCTAGGAGTCCCCTAAGTATCAGTATAGGTTTTGTGTCGGGTACCTTGAGTTTCGTGTCCATTTGGACACGTATCAGGTCTGTAGCCTAGGTGTTTGTCGAAATGCCACTGAGGGCATTTCGGGTTAATTTCTAGAAAGTAATTGATTGGAAAATATTGTTTTTATGTTGCTTACATGTTTCCAGTAGACTGATATGATTTTCGTGTCTGCTCGTGTCAGATTCGTGGCTTGGACACGGCAGCACCACATCCCGCACGTATCTCCTGCTACTCGGGGGCTCCCCAGGATACGACACTGCATGTTTGGATACGAGATTTTGGAGGAGTCTCGGGGCACCCACTGACACGCCATGTGTCAGATTTCGTGGGCCTACGTGGCGTATCGAGGAAGAAATCCTTGACGTACAGGAATTTGCCTGTGCAGTGCGTACGTATTTTTGACCACTGATACGGCATTGTAGCGTCGGACACGACACACTAGGACACAGTACAGGCTGACCTAGACCTAGCCCTAGTATAGGTGTACACGTGTGTGCGAGCACGAGGCCTAGTTTGGCCTGTGTCGTGTGCACGACACACGTGTACATACGCACGAGCCTGTGGTCTACACAGTGTCTGTGTGTGCACTGTTTAGTGTTATTCGTGTTTGGACATGTTTGTGTCCATCTTGGTGGACACGAACAGGTTGTGGGACACATATATGTTGTGTTTATACACTACCAACCTCTGTTTTTGTATTTTATATTGTTTTGACTTGTGAATTCTCGAATTGCCCAATTTCCTGATACATTGTTTCCTGAGAAATTCCAGTTTTTAATATGATTTTGTACACCTGTTTAAAACCTGATTAATACTGTTAAATGATGGTTTAGTTTCTAAATATAATTCTCCTATTAGTAGTCTAATTGTGTATTGATTTTCGGGTCGTTTGGGTTGTGGGAATTTGGTTTGGCATTGAGAAGGTATGGCCTGAAATGTTAATTCTGAACTGAACATTGGCTCCTGATTTTTCCAGATTTTTGAACCTGAACTTTGCCATATATTTAAACCTGTTTGATATTGCTAAATGTGTGGTTTAAAACACTAAATTGATTCTCCTAGTTGTGTTCTAACCATGGGTTGAGTTTTGGGGGATTTTGGTTGTGTTTTGAGTTTGGAATGGGGTTTTGAATCGAGTAGGCTGAAAACTGAACTGATTTGTGAATGTAATAAAATGGTTTCCTTTCCTTCACATTCCTGTACACTCTAGCACATCAGCACTATTTTTTTTTCTGTGGCACATTGCCTATATTCCTGAACTGTACACACTGATTTTAGTTTCTGTGCACATACACACACTCCACTTCACTGTTCCTATGTCACTCTCTCACCCTCACTCAATAACACACACACAGCCACACATACACACACTATTGAATGCTTGAATGTTGTCACTGCCTTCCAGGCTCACACACTAATTCACACTCCTTTTCACTCACTGCTCACAGTTTCACACCCTCCTTTTCAGTCCACTTTTTATTCACTCACTGTTCCTTTCTAACACACACAGCTACACATCTTTCACCATACTATTTTTCCTATATTTCAGTCACACATCACTCTTCTAACACACACACTTGCACTTAGTTAAACACATTACTCTTTTTCTCTCTCTCTCTCTCTCATTCTCTCTATATTTCCTAGTCTTCACATATGTAGGTTTAAATGTCTAGAATGTAGGCATATATAATATATGTGATGCTTACCTATATACATATTTGTTGAGCTATACATATATGTAAATGTATAATGTGATGTTTTCTATTAATTGCCCTACAACCCATGTATGTACATATATGGGTATTATGTAGGTTTGCCTTATAACTTGTGTAATTGGTCTAGATAGCCTAGTAGTGTTGTGTGCTAGCTAGTATAAGTTGAGTGACCTAGTATAGACTAATGTAGTCTAGTGTAGACTAGTTGACCTAAATTAGACTTGGTTGACCTAGTTTGACTTCTAGGGTTGACCAAGGTTGACCAAGAGTTGACTTTGGCCTAGAATCATGTAGAATGCATAGTAGGACTTCATTTTACCATTTTGGACTTGTTGTGACTTGTGCTGTTCTGATTAGGAGCCAGACACCACTCCTCGGACAGTACTTTCATATTGGACACTCAGATACCAGGCGAGTTCATTCTCTGATCATTTCATATCCTGCTTAGAACTATTTCCTGCAGTAGATTACTTTACTTGTACTGTCACGTTGGTCACACGGATTGGTACTATATGGATCCCTTCTTGAGATGTTATCCTTAGGGAGCATCGGGTACTCTATGTTCTATGCGTTTCACTTACATGACGTATCACTATGCTTCATTGGTTCTTCGATCACTTGTGACATATACTCTTATGATCACAGAGTCTTCCTGGAATCCTTATCCTATTTATGGGTCTACTATGTATCACCCTTCGGGGGCTTACCACCCTTCGGGGGCTTACCACCCTTCGAGGGCTTATCACCCTTCGGGGGCCTTATATAGTATCATAACATAACCTGGTTGGATTCTTGTGTACTGATTGGGGTACGGGGGAGTAGAAATAGACATGTGAATACTATCCAAATAGTGTAGTATCAGAATCTCTTCCATAGTGTAGCATCAGAATCTTCTATGCCATTTACATGTCTATATTGTACTCTGACTCACTAGTCACATGTTAGCTCTCTATTTATAGTAGATATTTCTATTATAGCTTTCTCTCTCTGTTTACATACTGTACTTCTTTCAGTACTTGTATCTTACTTTACTGCATGATTATATCTTCTAACCTGCTATAAACTATTGAGATGTACTGTACTCGCTCCTGTCCTGACTGGACCTATTGAAAATATTACAGAGGACGAGGAGGAGGCTGGTCTGGATACTTACTACGGGGCAGCCTTAGATGACACCTGCGAGCTGGACCCTTAGGAGGACCCAGCTCTAGCTGAGGATATCACCCCGATTGCCTAGACTAGATTAGTTAGGCTTATCTATCTTTTATGTAGTCTTGAGGCATGTTTTAGCTAGACTTTATTTGGAGTTCAGAGTTGTATATATTCTTTCATTCTGTATCTGAGACCATGTACTTCTGGATATTGCTGGGATTATCTTAGACTACTTTTCATCTATTTATTTCCTTGAGTTCTATTTCATATCGTGCTATCTCTTCCTTAGTTGTGATTGAGTTTTACTGCTATGTCACCCCCATTCGGGGAGTATAAACTGTTTAGAGAGATATTGCTAGATGATTGTTGACCTAGGACAGCGTTCTACCGCCGACACTGCGGCGTAGGCTGGACGTACCCACGTCTCGTGCCCTTACTCTAGGGTGCGGGTCGTGACACGTTTTTAGTGGTAGCCCATGCAGGTCTGCTAGAAGTATAGTGGTATTCGAATTAGAGTATCACTACAGCCTGCAATAGGATATAGGACCTTAATTTTAAGGTACTCAATCACTTTAGGAAAAATTCTTTTATTGCCATCTAAATCCTTTTTGTCTGCTGATCCTTTGAATTATAATTGTTCGCCTTTGTTATTTCGCTTCTTTATCAGAAATTGATACTCTTGTTTGTCTATCTTCAGGATGGTAGAGACTCGATCACAGCGTGCCATTCATGAGGATGCTATAGAGGGGACTGCTACCTCTCAGCCAGTATGGCGAGGCCAGGGCACTACAGCTCCTGCTACCTCAGCTCGTATTGAGACCTTGGCAGCCGCAGCAGGGGATATGCATCCACCGGCTCGAAGGCAGGACCCGGTCATTCCAGAGGATCCCTTTCTGCAGCCACCGCCTACAGGATACATGGACGCAGCTTAGATGTTCGTATATTTCCAGCAGTTCATGGACCGACAGCAGACTCGACAGGACAGAGGCTTAGAGTTGGCCGTCACGACAGCCGCAGCTCGACCAGTAGTGCAGCAGCCGAGGACACCGGGGATCGAGCAGTTTCAGAAGATGAGGCCCAGAGACTTTCTGGGAACAGAGGGGATCCTATATGCCGATGAGTGGATCGAGCATATAGAGGAGATCTTCCGCTTGGCCAGGATACCAGCAGATCTTCAGATCGAGGCCGCAGCTAGCCGGATGCGAGATCTTGCTCGTACCTGGTATCAGTCAGACCCTAGGGTGGGGGTAGCTGGGCAGACTTGGGAGTAGTTCAAGGGCTTCTTCAAGAAGAAGTTCTTCCCAGATTCAGCACTCAGAGCCTTGGAGTCGCAGTTCGAGAGCCTGGTCCAGGGGAGTCTCTCAGTGGAGGAGTACGCCGGGGAGTTCGGCCGCCTCGGCAAGTTTGTGGAGGGCTTGAGCGAGACGGCGAAGGCCCAGAGGTTCCGGAAGGGTCTAGTCAAGGAGGTCAAGTCCTTGACCAAGGGCAACCGGGATGCTACGTTCGAGGAGATCTTGACAGGAGCCTTGCTAGCAGAGGATGATCTTGAGCTTAGGCTTAAGAGGGGGAGAGACCCAGTTGGGGGCAGCAGCAGCAGCGGGGGCCAGGCCAAGAGGCCCCATTTTCAGCACCAGCAGCTGAGGTAGTTTCAGCCGCAGCCGATCCAGCAGAGGCCAGTTCACCAGCAGCAGCAGCCGAGGCAGCACCAGCAGGGTCAGAGACAGGGTGGTACTTGTACCTACTGCAAGAAGCCTGGGCACGTCTTCAATGAGTGCCGGAAGAGGCTGGGCCAGTGCCTGGTGTGTGGCTCAGCAGACCACCAGATGAGGGAGTGCCGTATGGGACGAGCAGCCCAGGAAGCAGCAGTCAGAGCTCTAACAGGCCAGCAGAGGGGACCAGCCCTGCCGACGCAGCAGCAGAGGTTCGTCCAGCACCAGCAGCAGGCCAGGGGAGGCCAGCAGGGATGAGCTTTCGCCATGGCAGCTGGAGATGCAGAGGTGATAGGAGAGCTGATTGCAGGTTTGATTCTTCTCGACTCCAATCCAGCATTTGCATTATTCGATTCCGATGCTTCGTATAGCTTCATATCAGTATCTTTTGCGATTAGACACGATATCATAGCTGAATCGTTGCCTAGGACTTACAAGATCATGATCGGGGGTGGCATTATCCTCGTGAGTGATGTTTGTAAGGGTCGGAGAGTAGTTTTGGAAGGATGTAAGTTGGAGGTGAGCCTGCTCGTAATGCCATTGCTGAACTACGATATAGTACTAGGCATGGATTGGTTGAGCAGGAACCATGCCAGCATTGATTACAGAGGGGGTAGAGTTCTCTTCAGAGCACCGGGGGAGCCAGAGTTCGAGTACTCCAGACGTCAGGCAGAGCAGAGCAGCAGAGTCTTCTGTGGAGTCTCGGTCGAGGAGCAGACGATTCTATACCCCTTGATAGCAGAGTATATGGATGTTTTCCCAGGGGAGTTGCCGGGATTGCCACCAGACAGATACATAGAGTTCTCGATAGACTTGGTTCCAGGAGCGGAGCCCATCTTTCAGCATGTCTATCGGGTGAACAACAGTGAGCTGGTGGAGCTGAAGAAGCAGGTGGATGAGCTACAGGACAAGGGCTTCATCCGTTCGAGTTCGTCGCCATGGGGTGCACCAGTGTTGTTCGTGCCGAAGAAGGATGGGTCAGTACGCATGTGTATTGACTATAGGGCACTCAACAACCTTACGATCAAGAACAAATACCCACTGCCGCGGATCGACGATCTATTTGACCAGTTGAGCGGAGCTTGGGTTTTTTCCAAGATTGATCTGAGGTCGGGATATCACCAGGTGAAGGTGAAGAGGGAGGATATTCCCAAGACCGCTTTCAGGATGCGGTACGGGCAGTTCGAGTTTTTGGTTATGCCATTTGGGCTAACCAATGCACCAGCAGTGTTTATGAACCTTATGAATAAGGTGTTCCACCAGTATCTGGATCAGTTTGTGGTGGTGTTTATTGACGACATCTTGGTATATTCCAAGACTGAGGAGGAGCACGAGGAGCATTTGGGGATCGTACTGGAGACTCTCAGGAAGGAGCAGCTTTACGGAAAGCTCTCCAAGTGTGAGTTCTTCTTGGATCGGGTGGACTTCTTGGGGCATGTGGTGACTGGAGATGGTATCTCAGTTGACCCCAAGAAGATTGTAGCAATTGAGGCATCACTACAAAAAAAGTGACCTTTTGGGACAACAAAAAAACGTCATAATAAATAGGTTTACCGTCCCAACTACTATTTGGGACGGTCTTTAGGACGGCAATGGGTGGTCTTATTAGGGTGGCATGGCAAAAAGTTAAATGACGGATATTTGCCGTCCCAAATACTTATAAAGGACTGTTAAACTCCCGTCCCAAAAGGTTTCAAAATTACAAATTCTGCAGGACAGTTTATAAATCTGTCCCAAAAAATACGTCCCAAAAACTTAATCCTCCTCCTATTTGTATATGAAATATACAATTAAATTTTATATAGAACAAAAATCACACAACTATTTAATCGCAAATGCATTATGGTAGCTGCAACATTAAGACAAGAAATTTTTATAAAACATTTAAAAGTCATATCCAACTGTTTACAAAATAAAACAAAAGTTTACATCACGTCGAATCTTTCCCCCATAACATAAAATTCATATCCCATTGTTTACAAAATGAAAGTTTATATCACGTCGATAGCCGCATGTGCATGTCAAACGCACAATCTGCAGCCTTCTTTGGAGCAGCCTTCTGTGAAGGAGTTACACGACAGCAGATGGCTGTCCTCGAGAGAATCGCCAATTCAGTGAAAGCCTCCTTATATCTCTTCAGAACAATTTCTAAAGCAACACCATCCACAACAAATGCCAAGTCCTGTGAAAACAAAGAAATAAGGACAAAGTTCTTCATGGGAGTAAAAGATTCAGCTGAAGTATGACTTGATAGTTTTGAGAGAAATTACAGATGCAAAAGGGCATGCCAAATTGAGAAAAGCGAACCAGCATACATGACCATGGGTAATGTGAACACAATGAAATTTTGAACACCTAAACATTTAATAGATACACTGATAAAAAACAAAAGGCTGTCACACATTTAAAAAAAAAGAACCGCTAAACATGAAGTTGATAAAACAACAATGACAGTTTTAAGTGTACAATCAAAGAGCTACAATCACCTGAATTTTCTCTCTTTCTGTCAGCTCTCTCGCTAAATGTAAATTTAGTCAGATACTAGGGGGAGAGGGAGGCTAAACAAAATGATTCATTGTTAATTTTTTTTAATCTTTGAAACAATTTAAGGAACTTCAGATCGCATAAAACAACAATTGGTTTGCTCAACACATGAAAGATGGCAACAATATTCTTGTACTCCACAAATCAATTTGGTACATACGCCCTTTCCAGAATACCAATTTTTTTAGAAGGAAGCAAGAAGCAAAAGTGGAACCATATACAAACCTTGTGATCAGTAGAAGTTGGCAATCAAAAATGGAAGGAAAAATGGAGCACCCCACCCCAATGTTTCTGAATGACAATAAATTGCTCTCATAAACAAAAACAAAAATTTAAACAATGCCGAAAAACATCGAAAACCTCCAATGGATGGAAAAAGGGAGCACCCCACCCCCAATGTTTGTGAATGACAATAAATTGCTTCTTAAACAAAAAAACAAAAAAACAAAAATTATTTAAACAATGCCGAAAAACCTTGAAAACCTCCAATGGAAGTAAATCATAATAACATTCCTTGCCAGACAAATATCATCTATGTTTTCATTCCTTGCCAGACAAATATCATCTCTGATATGGCAACATGTGCTTATGGGAAGCTAACTTGAGTAATTGATGAGGGGTTTTTTGTATGTGGAAGTATGAATATATGACACTGTACAAGTTTACTAGTGAGTAATTATTGTAATGTTACAGAGAGTACGATCAGCTTCATGAACATGACCAGCTACGGACACTGCAAAATATACTAGTACATGTCAAAATATTAATATGTCAGTATCACCCGTGTTTGAATCCTGTTGTGTCGACACGGAGATTTTGTTTGGCATCGAAGTTCATAATACTATGAGTTTGGATTCTTTTCTCTATGGAATTGGTAGGGAAAATTCCGGGGCAGTGATCTCAAGCGTTGTAGTTGTTATGTAACTTGTATATACTTTAGTAATTTAGAGAAAATGAGATAACTAATATAAGTCTGCAGACAATCAAGCATGGAAAAGTAAAATATTAGAGCAGTCCATATTCATTCATTTGCCTGAAGACAAAAACCAGTATTGTTTCTTTTTAAGTAGTTTTGCCGACATATAAGTTGTTGCAAATATTAATTGTGCACTTCAATTTGTAGGGAGTTGGATGGTAGTTGAATTAAGAATCATAAATGGTTGGAGAAGCCCCAAATGATTTCAATTATCATTTGATTGTGACTGCTAGCTAGCTAGCTACATGCTATTGCTTTCTTCATTAGGTGCTTGGTTTCTAGCAATCTTAGATAAAAAAAAAAGCTATTTTCCAATGATTAAAACTGTACTCTGTCCATGAATGGCTTAGCAATTTGACGAATGGAAATTATATATAGCACACAAAGTACTTCATCATCCAAACAATTATGCAGTTATTAAGTTGTATTGTAATTAGCTAAAAGTTCTGAAGATATTTTAATGCACCAACTTTGTGTTGATTCTTTAGATATAAAATAGCTTTTGGGGGAATTGTTTGTTAGGAAGCAGAGAAAATAAATATAAGGGACAGTTTACTTATCAAGGAAAAGAAGACAACAAATGATATGTAGATATCAGTACCTCATATTTCCTTCAAGGCCACGGCCTCGTCTTCCAATATTGTCCAGCTCCCAAAGTGGTGGCTTACCCCGGCGAGGTTGAAAGTGTCCTAGGAACACCGACTTGAATTCCTACAATCAATCAGTACCTACCTGCTATGACACCCAAGGAATATATTGAGATATGCATGAACCAAGAGACTAAAATGAGTGTCATGTAGATTGACAGCAACTACTTATAAAATGATTTCTTTCAATTCTAAACCTTTTTGAGTGCATATACAGTTCTAAATGATTTATAACAAAATTTGAGCTTGAAGAACTTACAAGGTGGGCATTAATATCTTTCAGTGTCTGGCCATCCTCCCATATCTCCAATATAATTGTTCCAGCTCTGCAGCATTAAGATAGCACAAGTGTGTTAGAAATGAGGTCCTTACCACATATTACAGTAATGTGAGGAAAATAAACTCAAAAATAATCACATTGATATTGGGAACCTCTTCCTTTGATATTGGGAACATATATTCCTCAAATCACATACTGCATTCCTTTGATATTGTGAGCATCTAATACTTGATAAATTAGAGTGGTAGTAGAAAATTAATTCCATGGCCAAGAGGGACAGGTTGTCATGTATCTGGACTGTGCACTACAAAGTTCATGAGCGAGGGAAAAACATAACATTAACTAGAACTTGAAACTAACATATAAAAGGCTGCAATGAAACAAAAGTATAACACAGTTGTAATTTGGAAAAATATTTATTGGCTCTGGAACGAGAATGCTTGCATGTTGAAATGTCATACATTTTTACTAAAAAAATTGGTTGGTTGTTCATTATAATTGATTAAGAATACTGGGAGAGAATAGACCAACAAGAGCATCTTTTTAGTAGGTTACTTTCTGTCCGGGTATGTTATATTAGGAGGTCCCATACTAGCGGAGACTTAACTCATGAGTCTACTTACAATAATTTTGATAAATGAAAAGAAAAAACGAGTATACTTTTTTTTGTGGGAGTTAGCAAAATAAATTGGGCTATGTGCCTAGTAGATTCAATTCGCATCCCCTATAGCGTTGATATCTGCCTAGTAAATTCAATATGCCTACTAATTTAATAGGTTCTGCATACCCTCAAAGTAGCTCAAGAAAGTGGTAGAATTAGGTTGTAAGAGTTATCAACCCAACAAATGGGGGAACAGACATTATTTGTTTCTAATGTTTTTGTTTCACTAAAGAAATTGTGAAAGGTGTTTATTTGCTGTTATTCTATAATTTCCATGTAGTCTCATGATGACTGTTTTTATAGCATTTTTGCACAAGCAAATGCCAGTGTCTTGTTTTTCCTTCAGGCAATACCTTTTTTCTATACCTTTATTCTATAATTGAATATCAAATGCAAAAACTTCTTCAGAAAGTTTATAAAGTTTATATATATTGATCATAGTCTTACATTTATTTGTACCCCTACGCGACAAGGCATGGATTTGATCACAAAGATATAGTGCATTATACTGATCACTACTGATTAACTTAGTCTTCTAACACTATTATGTTCTTCTTCCAAAAGTAAAAAAGAAAACCCTTTGTTTTTTATCCTCTTCGAGGTATCAGGCTTGTACTGATTCTACCATAGGAAACTTGAAACATCATTTTCTGCCAAGTATAGTTGAAACATCATTTTTCTACCAAGTGCAATTGAAACATCATTTTTTCTGCCAAGTCAGAATTTGCAACACAAGTCTCATCGTTTTCAAAACTATAAGAATAAAAAGAACATGTATTGAAGGTTTTGGGAAGGCAAAGGTAAAGAGTAGGAATATATGCCCTTGACTGATTGGCATACACTCCACCACACTGGTCTAGGCTTGGGTAGCTACTTAAACATTAGCCTCTATAGCTTTAGCGGGTTCTCAAAAAATTTCTCACATAACTCTGGATTTGAGTCCTCTGATCCAACCATATATAAGCTGATGGATGAGATTTTCCTAGTTCCATATAAAATGCTCATTTTGAGACTCTTTAAGTTTCGTTAAAGAACATGAACATGCTATTCATCACTCCCAGAGAGAGACTGCACCAAAGCTTTAGATTTTGTGATGAGGCACACTTTAATTTGGTTTTGTCACATATTTATGAAAGTGCTACTATTTTGTGATATCGAGCACATCGAATCAGTATCGGCCGATACCATAAACTATGTGACATACCAGGTTAAGTATATAAGCCAAGATGGAACTTGTTAGGATGTCCTGTATTCGTAGAAGTTATGCATTATCTGTAGCAGGGAACTTCTTCCCAGGTTGAAGCATTTTATCTGTCATGCTTGAAGCATGTTATCCAGCAGGGAACTTCTTCCCAGGTTTCTGCATCAGGGATGCATTTTATATGTTGTTATCAACATGCAGGGAAGCATTTTATCTAGATGTTTGCAGCAGGGAACTTCTTCCCAGGTTTTTGCAGCAGGGATGCAATTTGATGATTATAATTGTTATTGCAGAATGCATATCAAGTACTAGAAATTTATATAGACAACATTTTGAAAAATGCTAATAGTGTTTGGCGAAATTGGAAGGGCGAACTCTGAAAGATTTGCGATAGAGCTAAAACTGTTGCAGAGCGAAAAAGTATTTGGTAGAAGATATAAAGAAAGAAGATTGGCAAGCTTTTGTTGATTTGCACTCTACAGATGAAGACAAGTCCGTCACGATTGTGGAAGGAATGCAAGAAAAAAAGTTAAGATATTACGTACAACTGGCCAGAAAGGTTGTGTTAGGGTAGCGGATGAACTAGTAAAAAATTTAATAATCTATTATCTATTATTTTCTTCTATTTCAATGCAATATCAAAATATGTTAATAACCAATTTTGTGTCTTGATGTAGGAAAAAAATGAGTCCTACAGGTGAAGTCAGTAGATCTGTGTTATACTTGGCCACACATCTAAACACTAGTAAAAATGTTCCTACGCGTATTACCCAATCTATGAGCGAGTTCGAATACCTAGTAAGCTTAACTTTCGACTTCTTTCCTCTCGTTATATCTAGCAAATATGAATACTTAATAGCCATATTTGTCTTCTTTTATCTTGTAGGAAAAAATAAAAAGTCTTATAGATGAAGATCCATATTTAGGAGAGATTTAGACAATGATGTTGTTGCAATGGTTGGTGGGATTCTAATTAATTTTCATATTTGTTTATAATTTCTTACAAGTTCATACTGTATAATTACTTTATCTTCTTCTGGAAATTGATCAGGTATTGGGTCGTGATTGTAAGGGTTATGTACATGCAATGGATCAAGGTGTTTCAAAGATGGAGATTCGTGCTTCAGCTGCAAGCCGGGAGATTGCACGTAGAGAAGCAAATAAAATGATGCTTTGCTAAATCGGATAGAGAATCTTGAACAAACAGTAGCCTTCCTACAGACTGCAGGATGTAACACTCCTAGATGAAGTCAATCTTCATCATAGTTGCACACTCCTAGTCCTTCTGGGGTCAGTACTTGTTTAGCTCATTGAATCTTTCTAATTAATACAAACGGTTGAAACTAAGAAATCAGTAAAACTTACATTTCTATCATATCTGGATCTATGGTTTTGTTAGTAGGATAGTCTTCTGTGTCTCTTCGTCTAGCTCATTGACTCTATATAAGTAATATGTAGTATGTGATGTACATATTCGTTTATGAAGCAGTACCCACCATGTGACAGGTTAGCAAATTTATTTGCTGATTTTGGGTAAAAGATTTTAACCCCATCATATGTCAATAAGAGAGTTAAGGAGCCTAACAATAGTGCAAGTGCAAGTATGACATCTTCTGACCTCTAGTACATTCAGAGCCCTTTTCAATGGGTTAAGTAAGGGCATAAACAAAACTAATAAATCTGACAAACTGATTAGACATATTAACTGAAATAGAACTTTTGACAGTGAAACATTGGTAAGAAAGAGTAGTTGACCACCATATTTTACTTCCCAGTGCATACATACCAATCAACAAAAAAAACAATCAGAGCATTACTTTTTTTTATCTCAGGATATTAATGTTACAAATACTAGTAATTAGAAATAATCAAAATACAAAAATTCTTGAATTATCAATATTGTTATGTCATAGCACCTCTCACGATTACAAGAATTTATTAATCCTTCAAAATAAATATCCACAAATTATCTTTTAATACTGACATTATCTCTTATGTTAAGCTCATTTGTCTTGTTCCCTCACTGTCCATATATAAGGCTATCTTTGTTGTCTTTGTCAACTCGAGCTTGAGTCTAGTTCTTCCCCTACCTTGAGTGTACTGCATAACTAATATAATTAACTGGTAACTATGAGATCAATAACTAGTAACGACAACTCGAGCTCGAGTTTTGCCCCTACTTCGAGTATATTGTAAGTAACTAGTACCTAATATATTTAGCTGGTAAGTATGAGATCAATAGACAGTAAATATAAATTAGCTAGTAACTATATGAGTGCATGTTGAGCTTTCAAGTTGAGCTTGTTTATGCTAGAGCTGAATATTAGTCAAGTTTGGGTTGCTTACAATATAATCTAAAGATGAGGGTCCAAGCTGAGTTGGAGCTTGTGAGATGTGTTGTTGATTTGCAGCAACCTACTCCCCATATTTCCAACATCCTTCCCTTCTCCCACTCTTTTGTACCTATCAACATCATGGTCATCATCCAAGCATTCTTCTTCATCCACATCCATGAATCTGCATGTCTTTCTTACCCACCATCTACAGTTTCCACCGCAAGTGTAAGCCTAGCTGGCTAGTTGATTTTAACATGTTGAGATGTGCAACTGTGTACTCTTAAAATTTTGACCGGTAACTTGAAGTGGCCTATATTATTTTATAATTTATGGTTCTATTATTTTACATGATTCTATTTGTTTGACATTTTGGCTTTGATAGCATGTTTAGCTTTCATAACATATTTTTCAAATGGTACTCAAAGAGAATTTGTTGAAGGATCATCTACCCTCATTTATTACTGTGAATCCAAATGATCCGAACCACAAATACCATAATACCACCAGTATTTTATGGCCATAATACTACCAATGCCCATTTCCAATCATCGGTCGTTTTTTGGCCACTGGAGTGCAGTTAAATCAGTTTGAACTGGATTGGGCCATCCAATCGTCCAATTTTGGGATAAGTTGAAAGCAAAATCATCCGTCAAATTATAACACTAATTTCATTTCTAACTGAGATTTTCTTTAGATACAAGGTGGAGTTGTACACCAGGAAAACATGTGCAATACATGGCTAAGAGCTGCATCTTTAGCTACAAGGTGGAGTTGTACACCTGGAAAACATGTCCAGGCAATTGTAACCAAAAATTAACCTGGATTCATATACAATATTTAACTTGTCTTGGGTGAAGAGAGTTAAGATACTCGTTTTGGGTGTATATATTAAGTGAGCTAGAAAAGTACAAGTCCATACTTATGTTTAGTATTTCAATGGTGATACTGATCCTCCTATATATGACTTGTGGTTCTATACTTATGCTTCTTTTTATGTTTTTATACAGGGACATGATCAACCAACCTTGCCCGTAAAGACTTGTCTTTTGAAGAATTTTAGAGAGAAAGCCATTCCTATTGGACGTGTGAATACAAATGCACTGCCGAATGATGAAGCTTATAATATCATTATCGATGAATTTTTTGACGGCAATGAGTTGTTGTTCGATAGAGGCAGAAAGTTTGATGATATTATTGTTGGGGAAATGATTAATTGGTCCAAATATTCAATTCATTTGTGATGTTTTGAATTTTTTTGTAATGCACTTAAGACTATAAAGCTAGCAATAACATTCTCTTTTTTTTTTGTTCTTCATGAGAAGTAAGTCATTGTGAGCTAGCAACATTGGGGTTACTTTTTGTTTCTTATGGAATATTGTAAACTCAATACATTTACTACTTACAATTTTGATTGAGTTCCTTTCATTGTTGATGTTTATATGAAATTTCATTTTTAGATGTATTTTAGTTTTATATATATGATGAACAGGTTTAAACAACTTTTGATATGGATGAATTGATTTTTTTTGAATTTTGTTTCCAGAAAAATGACAGACCTTAATTGTTGAAAAGGAAAAAAAAAAGTGGTTGATCCATCCACAGGTTATTTGTCAATTTTAGTCCGTTATTTTTATTTGACAGATAATAACTGTCATTTTTTTCAGATACGAAATGACAGTCCAAAACTGTCGTTTATATTTTGGGACGCGCTAGTAACGACGGATGTTCTGACAGATCAAAACTATCGTTTAACATGATTTACGACAATTTTGGTCTGTCGAAAAATACTTGTTTTGGCGTAGTGAAAGTATCATATTTTTGCTTCTTTATACTTGATAGTAAAACATAAGCAATCTTGACTGGTCAATTTTTTCTTCTTCGGTTTCAGTCGTTTTGCACCAGAATTGGAGGATTTGGATTGTCGAAACTATCGAAAGCGACAAATGCAAAACCAACCATACCAAGGTTTGAGTATTTACCGATACAAATACGTATTATCGGTATCATAACGCAGTCAATTTACAAAAGAAAAAAACAAAAAGAGAAAGAAGTACAAAAAAATCAATACAATGGTTAGACACAAAATTTAAAAGACCTAGTCTTAGAACAGTCAAAATATATCCATATAATAAAAGATCTAAAAAATAATAGATTTAACACACACAAAATTAAAAGAATTGATCATCACCTTGGTGCCTTGAGTCCTGGAACTAGGGTTTTCCCATAGTTCCTCTTCAGAGAAAGGATGATGCTGTATACAAATATCACAAACCAAAGATCAATTCAAAACCCTAACCCTGATCAAAATTGCAAACCCTAATAGATCTGGAAAACTCACACGTTGATTTTCTCACACTTCTTTCCCTTCGAAATCTTCTTGTTCCAGCCGTAGATGATTTAGAAGCTGTTGGGTACCCTAATTGACACACGAATAAGAGAGAGAGAGAGAGAGAGGGGAAGACCCTAATTTACACACGAATAAGAGAGGGGAAGCCAAGAAAAGAGAGAGAGAGAGAGAGAGAGAGAGAGAGAGTACCTTCTTCACCGGTGCCCTTGTGGTGCTCGGTGCTTCGTCGGAGCCGGAGTTTTGACTGTTGTGGCGGGCAATGTGCTCAACATCCAGGAAGAGAAAGAGGGAAAATAGTATTCCTTTCCTTCGTTCGTGTTGAAATAGGAGGCAGACTTGGAATCCTGTGAATAAAGAAGGGGGATTAGTCTTGGCCTTTGGATGAACAGACGAATTTTGGAGATCCAACGGTTAGGAGTAATATTTGATAGGGTAAAAGATTTCCAAAGAATTGGTTTAGGCCGCCAAATAATTGCCATTCCCGCCGAGATTATTTCGAACGGTTCAGGATTTATTTGCGACGAAAATATTAATAGTCCCAAAAAATAGATCCATTTTCCAATCTCTCAAATAAATTTATCTTTTGTTACAAAAAAAAATATAACAGTCCCAAATATTAATTTTTTAGGACATTTGAAACTAGTGTTCCTAAAAGTGTTGTCTCAAAAGCTCACTTTTTTTGTAGTGCATGGACAGCGCCGACTTCAGTTGCAGAGATCAGGAGTTTTCGGGGGCTGGCAGGATACTATCGGAGATTCGTACAGGATTTCTCCCGGGTTACAGAGCCGTTGACTCGGTTGACCCGGAAGGATGCTGAGTATGTCTGGTCAGAGGAGTGTCAGGCAGCTTTTGATGAGTTGAAGAAGCGGCTTACGACAGCTCCGATTTTGACATTGCCTTCAGGATCAGGTGGTTTCACTATTTATAGTGATGCTTCAGGAAAGGGGCTGGGTTGCGTCTTACAGCAGCATGGGAAGGTGATTGCCTATGCTTTCAGGCAATTGCATCCCCATGAGAAGAACTACCCTACCCACGACCTGGAGCTGGCAGCAGTGATATTTGCTCTGAAGCTGTGGAAGCATTATCTGTATGGTGAGAGGGTAGAAATCGTCACAGATCACAAAAGCTTAAAGTATGTGTTCACTCAGAAGGAGTTGAACATGAGCAGCGCAGATGGCTAGAGTTGATGAAGGATTTTGACATCCTACTTCAGTATCACCCGGGAAAGGCCAACGTGGTTGCCGATGCCTTGAGTAGGTATCCGACAGCCATGTGTTTGACCATGGATCGACATTTGCTTGCAGACTTGGAGAGCCTTGGGATTGAGGTGATCGTGCCCGGAGTGCAGATGCAGCTATGGGGGATGCAGATTCAGTCAGACTTGGTGGAGAGGATCAAGTCGGCACAGTTTGAGGACGTTGCTCTGCGATGTCTCCAGGAGCAGGTTCGAACAGGATTGCTAGAGGGCGAGTTTTCTCTTACTGAGGATGGTGCCTTGAGGCACGGTTCCAGGTTATATGTGCCCAGCGGAGACCTCAGAGAGCAGGTTATGCAGGAGGCCCACAGATCTCAGTACTCTATACACCCAGGTGCCAACAAGATGTACCGAAATCTGCGAGAGCATGTTTGGTGGTCAGGGATGAAGCGAGAGGTGGCTCGCTTCGTGGCTAGGTGTTTGGTCTGCCAGCAGGTCAAGGCAGAGAGGCAGAGGCCCGGTGGATTATTGCAGCCGCTGTCCATTCCCGAGTGGAAATGGGAGCATATCACTATGGACTTCGTATCAGGATTGCCGCGCACACCAGGAGGGAAAGACACGATTTGGGTCATCGTTGACAGGTTGACCAAATCGGCCCACTTCTTGCCATTCAAGGTGGGTACGTCTACAGAGAAGCTGGCGGAGTTGTATATACGACAGATAGTCAGGATTCACGGGATTCTAGTTAGTATCGTCTCAGATCGGGATAGCCATTTTACTTCCCATTTCTGGAGGAGTCTGCAGACCAGCTTGGGCACTCAGCTCAAGTTCAGTACTGCATACCACCCCCAGACGGACGGACAGTCTGAGCGGACTATTCGGACACTTGAGGATATGCTGCGGACGTACGTCCTAGACTTTGGAGGTTCCTGGGAGGATCATCTTCATTTGGTGGAGTTTGCCTACAATAATAGTTTCCAGGCCAGCATTGAGATGTCACCTTTCGAGGCTCTATACGGGCGTAGGTGCCGTACACCCTTATCCTGGGATGATGTTGGTGAACGAGCTTTACTGGGGCCAGAGATGGTTGTTGATGCGGCCGAGAAGGTGAAGCTCATCAGGGACAGACTTCGCATGGCACAGGACAGCCATCGGCACTGGGCCGATAGCCACCGGAGGCCCTTGGAGTTTGAGGTACCGATTAGAGTAGGATTAGATTTAGGTTTCCTTGTTTGTGATTTTTGATCATATTTGTTTATTATAATTAATTGAGACCTTGCTTGTGATTAGGTCGGAGACCAGGTTTTCTTGAGGATATCTCTGACTTGTGGTACGATACGTTTTGGTGGAGGCAGGAAGCTTAGCCCACGCTTCATCGGCCCTTTCGTTATCAGCGGGAGAGTCGGTGACGTTATATACAGGCTAGACTTGCCTCCAGTACTAGTAGGGATCCACAACGTATTTCATGTATCACAGTTGAGATGGTACGTGGCTGACCCTAGCCATGTGCTCGATCATTCAGAGATAGAGGTTGGGCCTTCTCTCAGCTATCCAGAGCAGCCAGTGGAGATTCTGGATCGACGGGAGAAGGTTCTGAGGAACCAGGTGATACCCTTGGTGCGAGTCGCATGGAGGCATCATTCTCCAAAAGAGTCTACCTAGGAGCGGGAGGATGAGATGCGCGAGCGCTACCCTTATCTTTTTGGACCGTGAGGTATGCTTTCTATCCTTCTCTTCAGTTGTATTTCGCCTTTCAATTTCGAGGACGAAATTCTTTTAAGGAGGGTAGATTTGTCACTACCATATTTCTAGTGTGAGTGTATTTTTGTCAATTTTGGGGTAATTTAAATTTATTAAAATTTATTAGAATTTTTGGGAATTTTTAGGAATTATTTTGTAATTGTTTGGACTAGGTTGACTTTGACTAGTGTTGACCCTTGTAGACCAACCTAGGAGCTAACCCTAGTTAGTATGGACTTAATTAGGATATATGACTCTAGTCTGACCTAGCCTAATCTTTGGTTTGGTCATTAGAACCTAATTAATAATAGAAATTAGAAAGTCATAAGTCATGGCTTATGATTTAGAGTCCTTATTAATCAAATCAAACCATAGCCTATGTAACTTGGCCCAAAGCCCAAAAAATTAACCAAACCCTAATCCCTAGGAATGATGGCCGGCCACCCCTATCCTCATTGGGATCACCACCATATTTATACTCTCCTAAAATCTAGGGTTGCCTCCTTCTTAGGAAAGCTCAAGTTAGAAAAACAAGGTTTGTTCCTATTCAATAAATTCTTAGAATTCCATTCCTCTTCCTTTTCCATTCAAATCTTTTCCTTTAGGTCCTAGTCTACCTATTCTTGCTGTCATTAATGTTTCATTTCAGTTTGAGGTGATTTTTGTGGATTGGGACATCAAGAGGAGAGCCATTGAAAGAGAGATTTTCTTGAGAAGTTCAAGCTTAGGTAGCTTTCTCTACACTCCATGAAATTTTGATTGGTCTTCATGATTAGGGAGCCCTAGGAGTCCCCTAAGTATCAGTATAGGTTTTGTGTCAGGTATCTTGAGTTTCGTGTCCATTTGGACACGTATCAGGTCTGTAGCCTAGGTGTTTGTCGAAATGCCACTGAGGGCATTTCGGGTTAATTTCTAGAAAGTAATTGATTGGAAAATATTGTTTTTATGTTGCTTACATGTTTCCAGTGGACTGATGTAATTTTCGTGTCTGCTCGTGTCGGATTCATGGCTTGGACACGGTAGCACCACTGCCCGCATGTATCCCCTGCTACTCGGGGGCTCCCCAGGACACGACACTGCGGGTTTGGACACGATATTTTGGGGGAGTCTCGGGGCACCCACTGACACGCCATGTGTCAGATTTCGTGGGACTATGTAGCGTATCGAGGAAAAAATCCTCGACACACGGGAATTTGTCGGTGCAGTGTGCACGTGTTTTCGACCACTGATACGACGTTGTAGCGTCGGACTCGACACACTAGGACATAGTACAGGTTGACCTAGACCTAGCCCTAGTATAAGTGTACACGTGTGTGCGAGCACGAGGCCTAGTTTGGCCTGTGTCGTGTGCATGACACGCGTGCACACACGTACGAGCCTGTGGTCTAAACAGTGTCTGTGTGTGCACTGTTTAGTGTTATTCGTGTTTGGACACGTTTGTGTCCATCTTGGTGGACACGAACAGGTTGTGGGACACATATATGTTGTGTTTATACACTACCAACCTTTGTTTTTGTATTTTACATTGTTTTGACTTGTGAATTCTCGAATTGCCCAATTTTCTGATACATTGTTTCCTGAGAAATTCCAGTTTTGAATACGATTTTGTACACCTGTTTAAAACCCAATTAATACTGTTAAATGATGGTTTAGTTTCTAAATATAATTCTCTTATTAGTAGTCTAATTGTGTATTGATTTTTGGGTCGTTTGGGTTGTGGGAATTTGGTTTGGCATTGAGAAGGTATGGCCTGAAATGTTAATTCTGAACTGAACATTGGTTCCTGATTTTTCCAGATTTTTGAACCTGAACTTTGCCATCTATTTAAACCTATTTGATATTGCTAAATGTGTGGTTTAAAACCCTAAATTGATTCTCCTAGTTGTATTCTAACCATGGGTTGAATTTTGGAGGATTTTGGTTGTGTTTTGAGTTTGGAATGGGGTTTTGAATCGAGTAGGCTGAAAACTGAACTGATTTGTGAATGTAATAAAATGGTTTCCTTTCCTTCACATTCCTGTACACTCTAGCACATTAGCGCTATTTTCTTTCCTGTGGTACATTGCCTATATTCCTGAACTGTACACACTGATTTCAGTTTCTGTGCACATACACACACTCCACTTCACTGTTCCTATGTCACTCTCTCATCCTCACTCAATAACACACACACAGCCACACATACACACACTGTTGAATGCTTGAATGCTGTCACTGCCTTCCAGGCTCACACACTAATTCATACTCCTTTTCACTCACTGCTCACAGTTTCACACCCCCATTTTCAGTCCACTTTTCATTCACTCACTGTTCCTTTCTAACACACACAACTACACATCTTTCACCACACTATTTTTCCCATGTTTCAGTCACACATCACTCTTCTAACACACACACTTGCACTTAGTTAAACACATTACTCTCTCTCTCTCTCTCTCTCATTCTCTCTATATTTTCTAGTTGTCACATATGTAGGTTTAAATGTCTAGAATGTAGGCATATATAATATATGTGATGCTTACCTATATGCATATTTGTTGAGCTATATATATATGTAAATGTATAATGTGATGTTTCCTATTAATTGCCCTATAACCCATGTATGTACATATATGGGTATTATGTAGGTTTGCTTTATAACTTATGTAATTGGTCTAGATAGCCTAGTAGTGTTGTGTGCTAGCTAGTATAGATTGAGTGACCTAGTATAGACTAATGTAGTCTAGTGTAGACTAATTGACCTAAATTAGACTTGGTTGACCTAGTTTGACTTCTAGGGTTGACCAAGGTTGACCAAGAGTTGACTTTGGCCTAGATTGACCTAGAATCATGTAGAATGCATAGTAGGACTTCATTTTGCCATTTTGGACTTGTTGTGACTTGTGCTGTTCTGATTAGGAGCCAGACACCACTCCTCGGACAGTACTTTCATATTGGACACTCAGATACCAGGCGAGTACATTCTCTGATCATTTTATATCCTGCTTAGAACTATTTCCTGCAGTAGATTACTTTACTTGTACTGTCACGTTGGTCACACGGATTGGTACTATATGGATCCCTTCTTGAGATGTTATCCTTAGGGAGCATCGGGTACTCTATGTTCTGTGCGTTTCACTTACATGGCGTATCACTATGCTTCATTGGTTCTTCGATCACTTGTGACATATACTCTTATGATCATAGAGTCTTCCTGGAATCCTTATCCCATTTATGGGTCTACTATGTATCACCCTTCGGTGGCTTACCACCCTTCGGGGGCTTACCACCCTTCGGGGGCTTATCACCCTTCGGGGGCCTTACATAGTATCATAACATAACCTGGTTGGATCCTTGTGTACTGATTGGGGGTACGGGGGAGTAGAAATAGACATGTGAATACTATCCAAGTAGTGTAGTATCAGAATCTCTTCCATAGTGTAGCATCAGAATCTCCTATGCCATTTACATGTCTATATTGTACTCTGACTCACTAGTCACATGTTAGCTCTCTATTTATAGTAGATATTTCTATTACAGCTTTCTCTCTCTGTTTACATACTGCACTTCTTTCAGTACTTGTATCTTACTTTACTGCATGATTATATCTTCTAACCTGCTATGAACTGTTGAGATGTACTATACTCGCTCCTGTCCTGACTGGACATGTTGAAAATATTACAGAGGACGAGGAGGAGGCTGGTCTGGATACTTACTACGGGGCAGCCTTAGATGACACCTGCGAGCTGGACCCTCAGGAGGACCTAGCTCTAGCTGAGGATATCACCCCGATTGCCTAGACTAGATTAGTTAGGCTTATCTATCTTTTATGTAGTCTTGAGGCATGTTTTAGCTAGACTTTATTTGGAGTTCAGAGTTGTATATATTCTTTCATTCTGTATCTGAGACCATGTACTTCTGGATATTGCTAGGATTATCTTAGACTACTTTTCATCTATTTATTTCCTTGAGTTTTATTTCATATCGTGCTATCTCTTCCTTAGTTGTGATTGAGTTTTACTGCTATGTCACCCCCATTCGGGGAGTATAAACTGTTTACAGATATATTGCTAGATGATTGTTGACCTAGGACAGCGTTCTACCGCCGACACTGCGGCGTAGGCTGGACGTACCCACGTCTCGTGCCCTTACTCTAAGGTGCGGGTCGTGACATTGCCAACCTGTGTTCTGCTCAATAAATGCTTCTTTGGCCAAAGCACTCGAGGAAGTCATTCGCTCTGAGAAGGAAGAGTGATGTGCCTACACTGAGGCGTCAGGATGATGCGCATGTGAAGTGATGCGCCTACTTGTAGTTTAGGCTTTCTTCTTTGTACTAGACTTTTGTTGTATTTGGACATGTAATAGAGTTTTTATATGGGATAAAAAATTAATCTTTATGTGCCTCTTCTTCTTGCTGTCTTCTGAAATAATGTGCCAACATTTTGTCTTTGAATTGTTTGGCGTATAATGTGTTGGGGCGCATGGCATTTTGGGGCGCATAGGGGTTCTGACCTTTAGATGCGTCTGAAATTCCATACTTCTACTAGACCCCCTTCAAAGTTTTCAAAACTTTTTGCTGAGTTTTGGAATACTTTGAACCAAGAAGCATGGTCAGTAGATGCTCTGGAAGCATGGGCGTGTTGGTGCATACTCTTCTCGATTAAATGTCAAGAAGATAATATAGAAGCATGAAAAATACAAGATAATGTATCCCACATGAAGAAGACAAAAGAAGTTATGCGCCCACAGAACCAAAGGGAGTCTATGCGCCCACATGATCGAAGAGGGGCTATGTGCCCACATGATCGATAAGGAGCTATGCGTCCACATGATCGAAGAGGGTCTATGCGCCTACATTGTTTTCATGTAGATCAAACATGCACCCAAGTGTAGGCACATAAACTCACTTCCATTCTATGTGTCCAAGACAGCAGATCCCTACGACTCAGTCAAACTCTACGATCAATCGTGCACCGAAGCATGCGGCCACGTCAGTCTCCACGAGCAATCGAGCACCGAAGCATGCAGCCACGTCAATCTCCACGCCAACCCCACGATCTACCTACGATCATCCAGTGTCCATGCGCCTACACCCTATGCGCCCAAGGGGGTGTTATGCACCCACAGTAAAATCAGTATATTTTCCACCTGTGGGCGCATAATAGTTATTTCAGTGCCAGACGACTATAAATAGAGGGCGTCCCCCTCTACAAAGATAAACAGAACGGAGAGCATTTTAAGAGCCAAATTGTTGCCCTTCTTGCCAGTGAGCCGAGAGTTAGCAATTTTTTTAAGTTTTCTCCCACTTTTGTAATCGAAGTGTCAACGGAGTAAAGGAGCAACTGTCGCTCGATCTCCATCGTCCCATTCCCCAGATTTCTTTTTTTACTCGGGGATCCTCAGCGCAAGATCTCTCAGGTGTACTCGATTTGTGGTGCTTTACGCCAATAAGAAAAGACATCATTTCTTTTTCTTTTTTGTGTGTGTCTACAAAAATGACGACTCTGCTGGGACTACCTTTTCCTCTGACGAGAAGGTGGTGACGCAATCCGATACCGATAAAGTAGGGAGTACTCAGAAGATGTTGATCGTGAAGTTCGATCAGCAGGCGTTCGAAGAGATGCTCTCGAGGGACGGCTCTACTACGTCAAAATCAGTGAAGCCAAACAAGTCTCGCAAGACTTGGCTTCCTGCCAGTGTTGTAGAAGATATGCAACCGAAGAACTCTGTCACGTGGGTGCATAGGCCTTCCATGTGGGCGTATGGAGCTCCCATTTGGGCGCATAGCTCTGCCACAAATGCTCCTGACACGAAAAAGGCGCATACCATTCCGGGATGTACTAGTCCAGCGACTTTCCTCTTGTGCAACCAACAACAGAGTGTTCAACACTCGAAACTTGGCAAAGGAAAATACTATGATGCCAAGAATCGAAGTGTTCGACGCTCTGGACAAACTCAGCGAGGCTCACAAACGAAGAAGGCGAAACTGGAAAAAAATAGTGCTTCTTTCCAAAGTATGCGCCCACATTCATGCACCCAAGGTAGTATATGGGCACATAACTCTAGCCAGGGGACTTCTGTCTTTGATAGGCTATGCGCCCAGGGCCATGCGCCCAAGGCTATGTGCCCAGGCTCTGATGACCCATTCTATACGCCCACATCCTGGTGGGCCAGGCATGCTGCTAGGACTTCAGGGAAGCATGTGCCCAAGGGCATGTTCCAGGGTCTATGCGCCCACAGCAAAAAGACGGACCCCATCGCGTATAGCACGGGGCTGTCTTCAAGTTCATTATGGAACTTAGGTGTGGGGGTTGCCCCTACACGTGAACTAAGTTCGGATGTGCCAACTTCCCTTACAAGTCCATATGCAAAGCTCGGCGATGCATGCGACATGGGTTTTAAGAAAAAACTCCCTTCCGCTGATTTACGCAACATGATAAATCATAAACGTAAAGCGAGGGAGGATACTGCAATTCCTGGCGTATATTTGTGCACCAATATTACCATCAACTGTTGCTGCTCGAAAGCAACGAAAGTGCCTCAGAGGCAGTCCGTGTTTCGACAACTGCATCGCTCTGATGATGAAAAGCCGCTATGTGTTTCATCCAATATAGCTTCGTAGGGTCCTCCTTATGGGAGCCCCAATCAAAGAAGGTGGACTACTAACCCAACCTTTTCTCTCAGTTCTGCGAACAGAAGAAGAAGTCTGCCTACATAGAGCCAACGAGCTGTTACATCTGAATGAGTCTATATGGGTACTCGGTCAAGGACTCCCAAGCTGGGGGTGATGATCCTTCAGCTGGGGGTAGTATTCCCTCAGAATCTGAAGCAGATAACCTTTACACCGGGGGTTACCTTCTAGATGACGATGATCTATTCGAGTCTGACGGTGACTATCTACCTCCCCTGGCTGAAGACGAGGGTCTTTTCAACTCATAGACAGACAATATCAATACCAGTTGTACTATCTCCTCTATCCATCCTTGCATGTTATATACATACATGGCGGATAGAGAGAGACCTGAAGAAGCTAGTGATCAGACCAACAAGCGGCTAGAGTGTCTTGAAACAACATTTGCCAAGATCACTGATATGCTTACCAATATCATGGTAGTCCAAATTGCTGGGGCTGTTCTTCCACCTCAACTGAACGTCTCAGCACTTGTTAGTCTGGCTCATAGCAACAACCCTCCTTTACTACAAAAGGAGTATCATTCCGTTGCGCCTCCTCCAAATCTTGTAAATGCTGGGGTGGTCCTTCACCAACGATGCCTGACAACCGTACAATAGCAGTTTCTTAACATCTGCTCAATCAGTAGGATGCAATTGATCCTCTTGTTGCCCGTCTCGATACCATCTCACACAAAGACGAGCTTCAAAAAAATGGAGATATTTCAACCTTATCCTCCTGAATGGGTGAATGCTACTTGCCCTCCAAACTACAAGCTACTGACGCTAAATTTATTTGACAGGATGACTTCTCCTCGCCAACACATGACATACTTCAACACGCAGACTCTGTAATTACCAAGGGACGATATGTTCTTGTCAAAGCTATTTATTAGCACCTTGCAGGGGGTAGCTTTTAAATGGTTCTACAGTCTGCCTGACGGTTGTATTAATTCCTTTAAAGATTTGGTGAGGTTATTCCTCAACAAATTTTATGAGAGTGGCATGCATATTAGTATGTCCACCCTCATCGAGACCAAGCAAAGAAGGACTGAGTCTGTTATTGCTTTCATCGAACGCTTCAGGCGACTAGCATTGAAGATGCCCTTCGGTATACCAGACTTAGAACTTATGGATACTTGTCGACATAACTTCTATCCTGCAGTGAAGTTCTGTCTGGGTATACATGGCCTGCTTTCATTAGGGCCGCTGATGCTGCTGAAAATGACGTCCCTAATCTGGAATTACTGGGGTTAAAGACACCCAAATCTGAAGACAAAAGCAAGTACCCCCAAACTAAACCTGTCCGTGGGGGTAAAGGGAAAGAGGTCTTGAAGGTCGACACTTCCAAGGGAGCTTCCAATTCTCAGGACGCTTCTGACAAACCTAGTGATATTTTCTCCTTTGACGAAGATGATGTTATTACCATTTTTCATATATTGATGAAGGGTAATAAATTGACACTGCCTCCACCACGACGTCCTGCGGAGGCGAACTAGCTCAACGATCCCAAGTACTATCTTTATCATCAGTACGTGCACCACTCTACCAAGGATTGTATCGTCCTAAAAAAGAAGGTACAATAGCTTATCGATAGCCAAGTGATCAACCTCGAAGCTGAAGACAATGTCGTATCTTCTAACATAATCTCTCTTCAATTTGGTGACTTCCTCCCACTGAAGTCCCAGACGGTGTAGTCCTAATCCCTAAGGTAATAATGGAAGTCGTCAACCTGCCGCCAGCTTGCAACTCAACCTTGGTGCCACTCACGACAGAACGTAGTGAGATCATGTGGGTCTATCCAGACCTTATGCAAGAAATGACACAAGGGGTGGTATCTTCCAAAATAAAGAGGGAAAAGAAATACCAATTATGCCATATGGTATCTTCTCCCATTTACGAAGTTCTATCTGGCGAGACGCGATCTAGAAAGGCCTACCTATGGACTTATGACCCCGCACAAGAAGATGCAGTACCTTCTCAAGCTCCTGCTGCCCCCGCAAGTTCAGAAGCTGGTCCATCTAAGTCCTCAACTACCGACAAAGCTAAGCAGAAGGAGACGTGATTTGACAAGTTTCTGAAGGCACCGACTTCCGAAGGCATGGATCGGCCTTACAACTTTGACATACTGGCACAGCTGGCCAATACACCTGCCAGGTTGTCTTTGTTTGATCTATTGCGACTCTCCAAAGTGATGCAGAAGGCCTTATGTGAGGCATTACTACATGCCGACTCTTATCTCGCTGAAGTCAAAGCCCCCGCTGAAGATCCCGTCTCCTGTCCTCACTATCACAGCACTATGGAAGTGGTACCCAACATCACCTTTTCATATAAGGACACATACTACTCAAAAACAATAGTCATGATAGACCTCTGTACTATACAGGATATATCGGGGCGATTAAGGTAGATCGGATGCATATCGATCTAGGTTCCTCCCTCAGCATCATTCCTAAAAGTTTACTCCAAATTCTAGGGATCCCTCTGCATAAGCTATCTGCAACCAATACAACTATCATGGATTTCAATGCTGGGAGAAGCCACCCGCTGGGCAAGATCCGTCTCAAGTGCCAGATTGGTGATCTCCGAACGGAGGTTTCTTGCTATGTAATCGACGCTAATGTGTTCTATAACGGCTTTTTAGGATGTCCATGGATACACGAGAACATGATCATTCCTTCTACCCTTCACCAGTACTTCAAGTACGTCAACAGCGATGGCATCGTGAAGACGGAGTTTGCCGATATCGATCCTTTTAAGGGTATTGAAGTCTACTATGGAGATTCGGTACTTTACAAATCTCAGCCCTCCTAGGATGACGGCAGCGAAGCTGATGATGAAGCTGAAGTGAGTTCATCCGCCAGTGATGGTCCCCTGATTATTCGAGTCAAAGGACGTACTACTCCAAAAAGTACTCCAAAGCCTCTCACAGTCTGGGTCAAAAAGAAGAATCCTGATAAGGTCAAACCATTGACCATTACTCTCCGCAAAATAACTCGGGTGGAACCTGCAGAAGTCCATCCTCCCAATCCTGAAGAGTTACCCTTTGTGGCAAACTTGGCCAAGTCTGTGGCTCCTGTTCCAGACAATGATCCCCTCAATGAGTATATAAATACTCAAAATAATGTACCTTCAGTGGATGATGTTATCCCTGAAGAAGAACTTGCATATTTTCAAACTAAAGGTTTATCTTTGAATTACTCTAATGTCTACCAATCTGTAAACCAGTACATAGATATGATATACGCCCTAGAGCATAGCATAGGACCACATCTCTACATGCCGATCACGACATCTCGTCTGCGGGAAAAAGTCTGGCCAGAAGATATCCACTACTTCATCATTCCAGCTAGAAAGAAGGGTAAAGAATTGATTATCTTCGGTCGAATAATTGGTGAAAGAAAGTTCGTTCTGGACTCTACTTCTCCCAATCACAACACTGAAGCTGACTATGATTCTGGAAAAATACAACTTTACCAATATAGTTGGCAGGCCAAGAATAACATCCTGAACATGGGATATGATATAAAAAGTGACCAGGGACTAAACTACGGTCAAGGGCAACGATTGCCAATATGTCACTTTGCTCCTCCCGGCAAACCCGAAAACTATTATCAATAAAATAGTTTTGGTTTGGGTTACGTTACTCCTCCAACAACTCCTGAAGGATCAGACGTCGAAGCGGATCGTTGTTCTCATTCTTCTGATTCCTGCCTCTAGGATTCAGACTCCAACATTGGAGATATATTCAAAACAACTTTGCCCGTTAACATGGTGTCAGTTGACCAAATTGCAGACGATGTCCAATCGATCGAGCTTGAACAATGGGCTTAAAAGATGGATACTAAGTGGGAGTTACGTTTCGAACAACGTGAACCACCTACTGAAGATGAAGTCGTCCAAGTTAATTTAGGAGATGAATCATCTCTTAAACCAATCTTCATCAACAAAAGTCTGTCTGGCGAAGAACAACAATCTCTTATACAGCTTATAAGAGAATACATTAACGTCTTTGCATGGAGCTATGAAGACATGCCAGTCTTGGACACTAAAGTTTCTATGCATCGCCTAAATATCTCATCCAAAGCTAAGCCAGTGAAGCAGCAGCAACGACGATTTCAACTGATATCATGGAGGCTATCGAGAGTGAAGCCAAGAAGCTTATTTCAAGCGGGTTCATTTACGAAGAACAATACCCTGACTGGGTCGCTAACATTGTGCCAGTTATGAAAAAGAATGGTAAAGTTCGAGTATGTATCGATTATCGCAAATTGAACTCTGCATACCCGAAAGATGAGTTCCCTCTACCGATCACCGACTTAATGATCGACAATACTTGCGGCTTCGAGCGGATGTCCTTCATGGATGGGTTCTCAGGCTATAACCAGATCAAAATGTTCCCGACGATGAGAAACACACATTTTTTCGAACACCGTTGGGGGTATACTGCTATACGGTGATGCCCTTCAGATTGGAAAATGCTGGGGCAACATACCAGCGAGCTATGAACACAATTTTTTGCGATCATTTACGTAAAATAGTGGAATGCTACGTAGACGATATCGCAGTTAAAAGTTGTCTCAAGGGCAACCACCTCCAAGATTTGAGAACGGTGTTCGAATTAATGCGTGCACACCAAATCAAGATGAATCCAACCAAGTCTTTTCTGGGAGTCTCCAGCGGCAAGTTCCTTGGTTTTGTTATCACTTCAAAGGGTATACATCTTGACCCGAAGAAAGTGAAAGCTATCCTCGATATGCATTCCCCAAGAAATATCAAAGAGCTACGTGGACTTCAAGGAAGGCTAGCCTACATCAGACGATTCATTTTAAATCTTTTTGGAAGGTGTCAACCGTTTACTCAACTGATGAAGAAATGAGTATCTTTCGTATAGACTGAACAATGTTAACGCATATTTGATGACATCAAAAAGTATCTCACAAGTCCCCCAATATTGGTGGCTTCAATAATGGAAAAGCTCTTCTTGTTATATGTCCGTGCTATGGATCATTCCTTTGGTGCCCTATTAGCTCAGAAGAATGAAGGCAGCTATAAACAGGCAATCTTCTACCTCAGTCGTACGATGGTGGGTGTCGAGCACAGATACACACCTGTGGAAAAGGAATGTCTTGTACTGGTACTTGTTATCCAGGAGATACGCCACTATGTGTCTGGGCAGACTATCCATATCATATCTAAAGTTAATCCTCTCAGAATACTCACGACTAAATCGGGTTCTCTTAATTTTCGTTTAGCTACATGGGCAATGCTGTTGACTCCATACGATATGCTGTTCGTCCCTCAGAAGGCAGCAAAAGGCCAAGCGTTAGCTGATTTCCTAGCAGCTCATCCGGTGTCAGAATTTTCCAAACTCTACGATAAAATTTTGGATGAAGTAGTGGAGTCTAACACCGCAACTGAAAAAATCTCCATTTGGCGAATGTTCTTTGACGGTGCATCAAGAACAGGACCTAAAAGAAATATCGTGGCCAGAGTAGGCATCGTGCTTGTGTCACCCGACCATCTGGTTATACACCGTGCATATTCTCTCATAGAACCTTGTACTAACAACGTGGCCGAATATAATACCCTACTGATCGGCCTTCAACTGGCAAAACAACTGGGAGTTTACTATCTAGAAGCTTATGGCGATTCTAAGCTAATAGTTAGTCAGGTCCGAGGGGATTATGAAGTTCATCACGAAGACCTCATCCCATATCACAAAGCAACAATCGAATTGGCTTCTACTTTCGCTGGATTCTTCGTCGAGCACGTGCCTTGATTACAAAATATAGAAGCAGATGCTTTAGCCGATCTTGCTGCTTTCTTGACCGTCCCTACTAACACTCAGCATTCGATCATAGTGTCTGGTCGTAAGCTATTCTGTGTGAAAGATGCCTTGCATATTCATTATAGTTACGCAATAGAAACAAACATCAACGTTAAAGACTGGAGATTTCCTTTCATAGACTACGCCATCTACGGAATCCTCCCTGAGGACCCAAAGGAAGCAGTGTCTGTCCAAAGGCGATCCCTCAGATTTTACTATGATACAGCTACCAAAATGCTGTACCGATGCTCTTACGATGGGCTACTGTTACGATGTTTATTTGACACGAAAGCTAAACATGCACTCCGTGAGGCTCACGATAGAATTTGTGGTACACATCAACCAGGCCCCAAATTACAAGATCACCTCAGACGAATGGGTTATTATTGGCCCACGATGATAGCAGATGCTGTTAAATATACAAAGAAGTGTAGGGCTTGTCAGTTCCACGCCGACTTCATCATCAACCTTTGTAGTTTCTACATCCGATGGTGGTATTTTGGCCTTTTGAAGCCTGGGGTATGGACGTCATAAGCCCAATCAGCCCGCTATCCTCCAGAGGACATCGGCTCATCCTAGCTATAACCGATTACTTCTCCAAATGGGCGAAGCTATACCGCTCGTCGAAGTAAAGACGTCAAATATGATCAGTTTCATCAAACATCACGTTATTTATCGCTTCGGCCTACCTCACAGGATCATCCATGATAATGGTCCACAATTTACGAGCCATGCATTTTATCGATTCTGTGATAAGAATCGAATCCAGAATGTAGCCTCTACTGCTTACAATCCAGCGGCTAATGGGTTAGCAGAAGTCTTCAATAAGACTATCATTAAACTTCTTAAGAAGTTCATGTCTTCAAACAAGCGTGATTGGAATGAGAAGCTCGGCGAATGTCTCTGGACCTATCATACAACGGTTCGGACTCCAACAGGCAGTACTCCATTCTCTCTGGTTTATGGGAGTGAAGCAGTTCTTCCCCTAGAAATCCAGATTCCCTCTCTTCGGGTAGCCTTAGCCAGTGAGTTGACTGTCGAAGAAAGTTACCGTCTGCGACTACAAGAGCTGAAAGCGCTAGACGAAAAATGCTTATTAGCTCAACAGCGTATTGAGCTATACCAAACACGCCTTTCCAGAGCCTTTAATAAAAAAGTGAAAGAAAGAATCTTTCAAGTTGGTGATCTGGTCTTAGCAGTGAGAATACCAATGGTCATGACGCATAAGACAAAAAAAATTCCAGCCTAAATGGGAAGGTCCTTTCGTTATAGAATCAGTATATTCTAACGGTGCGTATCGACTAACCAAGCCTGATGGTGACTTGCTCATGATGCCGATCAACGACAAGTTCCTGAATAAATATTATGTGTAACCTTCATAAACAACGTTCACATATACCCTGTTTCAGTCATATAAATATATAGTACAATTTTTATGTGATTCAAAAAAAATCATCTAACTATTATCTGTATTTCAAGAGTCTTGAATACGCCATGGATAATAGGTCTTTTAAAAAGATTCCAAGTGGAATTATCTCCGTTTTGGACTTTGTCCAAACTCGGTCTGACGAAAACAAGTCACGTCCATATTACCTCTGAACTGTTTTTCGATAATTATTTCTCCAGTGGAATAATTAAGAAATGTTTTGCCACATCCATATAACATCTGAGCAAAGCCTTCACCAAAGATAATCACGTCTATATTACCTCTGAATTATCCACTCCTACCTAATATTCTATATCCTTCCACGTCCATATTACCTTTAGTTAAATATAGAACATTCTCTGCTATTACGTCCATATTACCTCCATTAGTCTTTCAACTTATTATCTATATTCAAGAACCTTGAATATAAAATGGATAATAAGTCCACATCAAATTCCCTAGCGGAATACCCACCAAAAATATTCTTACTACGTCTACATCACCTCTAGTTCTAATATTTCACAAGCTTCATTCATGAGCTTTGAAAGCCAAAAGATTCTTTATTAAAAAAGTCTACCAGAAGACGGAGAAAAGAAAAAGATACAAGAGTCTTGATGGCTAAAAGAGACAGTTACAAACAAAAGACTTAAGGGATACACAATCGATTGATCTATCCCTCAGAGCCTTGATTTCAGCTTGAGATTTGACGGTGGCACAACGACGTGCTTCTTCCTGTCGAGCAGCTTCAGCATCGAAAGGAATCAGTTTCATATGCTCCTCTTCCAACTTCACCAGCTGAGCCTTCAATTGGTCTAAAGTTATGGCAGTTGCAGCAGCCTGAACCACGTAGTCTTCCTGCTAAGATGCAACTGTTCGCAAGTCAGCCTCAAGCTGAGCAATCTCTTCGTGAAGCTGCACAATATGGTTGTACTTTTCAGTGATCTGGATGGCCAACTTATTCTTTGAGGCAATATGAGCCCTACCGGTAGCATCAAACTGTTCATACTGATCAGCCAGCTCGCTGATCTCTTTAGCTAGAGCCTCTTCCTCACCTGGAAAGTAGCTTTCTCCTCCTCAATAGCCACAATCAGAACAACGTCCTCCTCAAAAAATGATGATGTTGGGCTTCGCTGACTGACCTCTCGGATTTTGGCCACTTGATTTTCCACGTCAGCCATGACCTTCCTTAAAGCATTAGCTCGCTCTTCATAGCCAATAATGCTTTCAAGAGCTGTCACTTGGCATTCAGCAACAGCCTTCACAGGCTCGAAGGCAGAATTTTGGTTCAAAACTCCAGGAAGCTTTACTTTCAAAACGAAGTAGAAAGCTCTTATGACTTCCTGGGCCATCTTATCATCTTCAAAAGAGGTCGTTGGAGATGAAGCTTATTGAGGATCTTCTATCCCAGGAAGAGATACTTGGGAGGAAGCTGAACCTGACAAATAAAGCAATACACATATCAGTAACAAAAAAAACTTACTTAAAGAAGGAGTTGTAAGTTCATAACTCATGTCGGCTCAACATCAACTGGAACCGCAGAAATAAGAGCAGACCCAGGTCGCTCATTGTCAACATCTGCCAAAGCAGCATCAGGCTGCTCGTCTTCCACGGTCCCAGCTAGACCCGAAGCAGATTTAATAATGGCCGCCTCAATAGGCCGATCAAGAACTTCTTCAGTAACCGATGCCAGTTTACTGGAAGATCCAAGGGCAGCTTCCTATCTAGCCCTGGTATCTGGAGCAACCTCTGTGCTTTGTTATATTTCCTTGTCTATAAGAAAATATACGATGGAAGTCAGCCTCACAAGTTGCACGCAAAATTGAAGTCAAAAAATCTCATCCGAAGAAAAGTACAATAGTGACATACCCAGAGGAGGGTGAGCTGATTGGACTTAATTTTCATCCAAGTCTAATCATAGCTTCTATCGTAGACATATCCCCCAAAGAAATATCATAGGAGGGACTGGCTTTCTGATCGCCATCATGGTCTGAGCCTTCGCCTTGATCATCCCTTTGCTCAAGCCTTACAACTGAAGAAGACCCGCCTTCATCTATCGGTTGAGGATGAGCAAAGGACACTATTGTTATGTCCACCTCTTCAGACGAAGAATCACTTGCCGCAGTCATGACTTCAACGTCCTGCGCAAAGGACAAACGCAATGGTGAGAAAGCTTCTAACGGTTTGGCCAAACCGATATGGAGTCTAGGAAGGAATCTACCTCCCGAATGGTAATGGCTCGCGACGCCATTCCACCCCTCTCGGTCTGCCAGAAAGATCTTCTAGGAGGAGGCGAAAGGGCACTCACGCCCGTGACCTTCTTTCTTCCTCAGGAGACAACAACCTTCTTCCTTTTGGACCGTGGAACCAGCTCAGTGGAAGCTTTCCTCTTATGAGGAATGTCAGGAAGAGGTTCTTCAGTATCCTCTCTCTGAGGTGCTATAACAACAGGCTCCTTAAGAACAACTCTCTGCTGTGGCACTGCAGCCGGCTCAGCTGATGGTGCGGTGCCTTCCTTTCTGTGATCCCCCATTGTGTGCACTTGTCCAATATCAGCAAGAGTAGGGGCAAGCCTAGTCCCCGATATTAAACTCTGCTCATGATCATACCGAGAATGAAGGGTATTGACCTGAATATAGAACTTGGCAGCAGCAAAGAGCATGTGGGTTTCAGGCTTATCTTCTGGCAGGGTAAAAATTGACTCCATATATTTAGCGTTATAGTAGCCCCATGCACGTGCCTCGTCGATCAGGCTTCCTATCGATTGTAGATGAGGGCTGGGATTGCCCAAGAGAAGCTAGCTGTAGCCGAACTGCCGTGTAAAGCGACTCGGCAGATAAGGCTCCAGGAAAGTGTGGTTCCTATTCCTGAGCACCAGATGGAAAGGCCTGATGGACTGGAGCCAACGAAACGCCCTAATAGTAAGGCTAGTAGTGAGTGCTCCCTCATCTACTAGAGTGTCTCCTACACGGCCACTACCAGACGAAGGCGACACTCTGAAGAATTCATAATTCTGCAGGAAACTCAAAGCCTTCCTACAAACAGGCACCCATATGACGATCCAATCTGCATCTTTGAATCTTCGAAGAAAGGCTTCTCCCGCCAAAGAGTCTTCCATCAGCCCAATATTTATTAATCTGGGACAGTGCAGCACCAGCCATCCCATCAGATAATGAAAGAGAAATTCAGTCCTAAGAAAATCCTTTCTGCCATCGGGCGTCACTGCATTCACAATGAAGTGTCGCAAGCCTCGTTGGATGGCGCATACTAGGTATGGGCATACGGTTCCAAGACCCGCGCTTCCGACCTGGCCTGAACCGTAAAATGTCCAAACAAGCCGGTTTCTAAAATTTGAAATTTAAACGAGACAGGGCCGGGGCGGGTCGTGTGACACTAACGGGATAGGGCGGGTCCTATTATCAAAATAAACGGGGCCTCGGACTGACCCGTTTCTCGGGGTATGTATTTTTTTTATCAATTTTGGATTTTTTTGCTATTATAGTTTATAGATAATAGAACAAGTTATTGTTTAGTAAAAAATTCTAGAAATTTGGGAAGACATAAGACTTGTTTTGTTCTTATAGATAATAGAACATATGTAAATGTTTACTATTCTAGAATTTTTAAAGCTTTTTTGGGCCCGTTTGGATCCGCGGGTCGGCCCGGTTCAGACCCGTTTCAAACGGGTCGAGCCCGTTGTGGTTCTAATATTTTTTTGACCCGTCCCGTCCCGTTCCGCCAATTAACGGATCCGGTTCGGGTTCATAAAATTTGGGCCCGGCCCAATCCGTGCCCACCCCTAGCGCAGACCATCGCAGGAAGTAGGGCAAGCTGGCATCCAAAGGCCAGCTTTACAGCCGGAAGTATCATACCCCGGCTTATTCTTTCAATAGACCCTGAACCACCAGGGACTACACAATCGCGAAGCCATGTGATCAGGAAAGCAGCTAGCACCATCTTTTTTGACAGTTTGAACTCGACCTGCCTGAAGAAATGATAAACCTAGAAGATCCCCTCGGGATCATCACTATCTTTGGTGTCTACAGCCCCGTGATCTGCCATCAACTACTTTATCTTAGATTTCGCCGAAGGCTTGCGAGTCGAGAAAGAGACTAGGCCGTCTCCTTCTTCTCTGATGAAGATGTAGTTGGTCCAGGCCCTCGTATGGGGAAGGGACCCCTCAGTATTATTCTTCTTTGTGACCTGGTGACAAATGAAGAGGTGATAGAGTAACTCTTTGTACACCTCCATCATCTCAGAGTTCTCCCTTTTCAATTCCAGGAGCTCCTCATCACAGGAGACGTATTCTTCGTATGGCTCAGTCCTCCAGGGAAGTTTTGATATCGCCTATATCTCATGAAGAGCCAGACCCATCTCCCCACGTGTGATAGTTGTACAACTCCACCAATGAGATAAACATAGGCCAGTTAACCTTTATGCCATATTTGGTGGCTCTAACGGCATAAAAAGGCCGGTAGCTTTTAGGATGGCCTCGTAAGTCGAGAGCACCCATCCAGTAAGGACGCTCCAGAATGGGACAGAGTATCTCTAACCTTCCATCCGTAGCTTCTCTCCTGGATATGACTCCTTCTTTGACAGCATCAGGTTGGAGAGAGTCTCAGCAGCGTAAGGGTGAAGATCAGTTGGGACATTGTTTATTATGGTCCCAGGATGTAGCCCTCTTGTGGAGTAGGATGTGGAGCCCTTGACATACTTGAAAGTATCCTTCTTCCAGTCACCAGAGTTGAATTAGATCCTGCCAGAAATGACCCCATGCAGTTCAGGGGTCAGGCCTCATTTCATTTGCCTCCGTACAGCCAGATCGGTAAACGCTGACAGAGGGTATTGGCGCTTCATCCATGGCAACCATATCCTTTGGTTATTTAACCTAACTACCAGAGGGTCTTCTATACATATCGTCTCTTCGTCCTTAAATCCCAGGCTATCACCAAACAGAAAGTACGGTCTCTTAAAGCTCCACGCCCCTCCGAGTGTGAACTTCTCATTATTCATCATATGCTTCAAGAATATTTTGTCCTGCTCAAGCATAGCGATCACCCGCACCGAAGGCTGGTCATGGATGATTTTCACCTGAGCTTTTGTGACCATTACGGTGACAAGGCTTGAATCCAAAGCATGGCGGGCAGAGCCAAGAGGAATCCCACCAAGAGCCGGGACAACCATGTCAACTACGAAGACATAAGGAAAAGTCAGACTTAGAATCTACAGAAAAGAGCTAAGTACTGAGAAATTCTTTGCGCCCTGATGTTATGCACCCAAAGGGGCTGTGGGCGCATAAGCACAAGTTCTGTGTGGGCGCATAAGCACAAGTTCTGTGTGGGCGCATAAGCACATGTTCTGTGTAGACGCATAACATGAAGTGTGTGGGCGCATGACACAACTAAGTGCCTAGGCGCATAACAAACAGAGTGCGTGGACACATGCATTTGTGAGCGCATAAGTTCGCTCACAAAAGAAGTGTTTGCTTTGGGCGCATATCAATAGTTATGCGCCTATGCAGAAAAAAGTTCGAGCGTCACAAATTAACACTCGAGACTTCATTTTTTGAGACATTGCCTCACCCAGGATAGGGTCCTGAACCAGATGAGATGCTGCCAAAGGAGGAGAACTAGCTGCTGCAGCCTTCTTGCTATTTGCAGACTTCTTGGAAGTCGAAGCAGCCTTGGGAGACATGATTGCTCGAAAGAGAATAAAAGAAAAACTCTTTGACAATTCAGAGGAAAAATAAGAGAGAATGAGCTTTCTCTCTCTTCAAGGCCTATTTATAGGCATGAACGGAGGGCTAAGCGCCCACATGGTCTATGCGTCCACACGATCTATGCGCCTGCACAGAGACAGTCTTTTGCAGATTATGCACCTGCTATTTGCTGATGCAGACTACGCATAAAGAGCGAACCTTTTCAAATTCCATTCCAAAACGAGCCTATCGCTTCAGATTTCCAAGAAAGATCTCAACAGCCATATTTCGACAGCCTGACAGACACCTATGCACCCAAAGGGGGTCATTCCTATTATGTGCCCATGAAGCTGGTGGAGACATTTTTTTGCCATACTTCTTTCAAAGTATTCCAACACTCGTTCGAGTCTCAAAAACTTTGAAGGGGGTATTGTAGAAGCATGAAAAATACAAGATTATGTATCCCACATAAAGAAGACAAAAGAAGCTATGCGCCCACAGAACCAAAGGGAGTCTATGCGCCCACATGGTCGAAGAGGGGCTATGCGCCCACATGATCGATGAAGAGCTATGCGCCCATATGTCGAAGAGGGTCTATGCGCCCACATTGTTGTTATGCAGATCAAACATGCATCCAAGTGTGGGCGCATAAACTCACTCCCGCTCTATGCGCCCAAGACAGCAGATCCCTATGACTCAGTCAAACTCCACGATCAATCGTGCACCGAAGCATACGGCCACGTCAGTCTCCATGAGCAATCGTGCACCGAAGCATACAGCCATGCCAATCTCCATACCAACCCCCTGATCTACCCACGTTCATCTAGGGTCCATGCACCTACACCCTATGTGCCCAAAGGGGTGTTATACGCCCACAGTGAAATCAATGTATTTTCTACCTGTGGGCGCATAACAGTCGTTTTAATACCAGACGACTTTAATAGAGGGCGTCCCCCTCTACAAAGACAGGCAGAACGTAGAGCATTTCAAGAACCAAATTACTGCCCTTCTTGCAAGTGAGCCGAGAGTTAGCAATTTTCTTAAGTTTTCTCTCACTTTTGTAATCGGAGTGTCAACAGAGTAAAGGAGCAACTGCCGCTCGATCTCCATTATCCCATTCCCCAGAATTCTTTTTGTACTCGGGGATCCTCAGCACAAGATCTCTCATACATACTCGATTTGTGGTGCCTTGTGCCAATAAGAAAAGAAAATGTTTCTTTTTTTTGTCCACAGATAACGTCTTGTTTTACGAATGATAATGATAATCTTTTGGATGATATGGAGCTGTCAGTTTTACGAGGCCCAAAACGTCTACTGCTGACGTCATGTCTCAACGGTTCACGTGCGTGGCAGAGCCTATAGAGAGGGTCTTTTGCTTTTTTTCTTCTTTTTCCCTAGAGGTTTCTTCTTCCTCTTCGAAAAACCCCAGCTTTAGTGAGATGGCCCCTAAGACTCCCCATGGCGGTGCTGGTGAGGCAGGGGTAGAGGTAAGAAGACTGTCGAAGTTGATGTCGAGGAGTCTCCGGCCGTCGAGATGACGTACGCCGATGTGCGACTGGAGGTGATCGGTGGGTAATCTGCTACCTTGGGATCTTTTGCACAGACACTTTGTTGCACGCTTTAAACCGTTCGCCATAGCGATTGGGTGCGGCTATGTGAGACTCACCCTGAGGATGCGCCTAGGCTTCTTCTTTTTTGTATTGACGTGCATGGATTTTGATCCTGATGATGCTCCGAAACTTTCTTCGCATACGCGCATAGATTTTAGTCCTGATGATGCACTGAAGCTTTTCTGCTGACGCACATGGACTTTGGTCCTGATGATGCGCCGAAGCTACCCTTCCAATGCATATGGAATTCAGTCCTGTATATGTGCTTTGGTAGGATTCATTCTGTGCACGTAGACTTTTGTCTACATGATGTGCCCAGGCTCTTGATGTGCCATTGTTTTGCATGTGCTGATGCTGAGTTGTCACGACCCGCACCCACTGTGAGGGTACGAGTACGTAACAGTGCCCAGCCTACGTCGCAGTGTCGACGGTAGAACGCTGTTCTAAGTCTCTAACTAACCATCAACTCATGCAGTATATAATGTACTCATCATGATCAACTCCGAACGGAGGACAAGTATAAGATATTGTAACTCAATCACAGTCTAAGCACGATAAGACAACACAGAAGAATAACTAAGAAATAGAAAGACAACCATACTACTGAAATAATAACTATATTTCAAAAATCTAAAATACAACACAAGTCTCAAATCAATACAACCAATCCAAATAAGAACTAATGCAAGTCTAAAACCGTATCCCGATCACTGCTAAGTGTCGAGACCAAAGGTGCCTAATCCCTCGTCCGGTCCATAATGAGTAGGGCAAATGTCCTCAGGGCAAACATCTGTAAAATTTCAACAGGTCCAGTCAGGACAGGAACGAGCACATCTCATCTAGAAAACCCAAGTAAATGATAGAGAACTATAAAGCAGTTATAGACAGTTGTATTAATGAACATGGCAGTTTATATGCAGGTGATGGTATAGAAAGACAGATAAGGTACAAGGAAAGTAGGTAACTAAAACAAGAGAAGAATCATGGCAATAAAGACTGTAAAGTAGAAGCTAGCTGAACCAGGGTAACATGATATAAGTCCAGACAGTAAATGTAGACAAGTATAACTCCAATGTAAGTCCAGTACAAGACGAATCTAATACAAGATGAATCCAGTACGGGACGATTCCAGTCATAGTGATCAATAATTCCAGGGTGAGTCCAGCCTATACTCTAACAGTATGTTTTAAAATATTGAGGTCGACATGTAAACGGCTATAGGTAATCCGGCACATCACACACCTGGCCGAGTGTGAGATGGCTATCATTCCAGTTTGATTCCAGCATGTGGGGTGATTCTAGAATTGGGGTATATCTACATGTCTTACTCAAGTATTTCCCCTCCCAGCAAGTACAAGTGAATCCAGAATATGACATGAGAATCGAGATGAGTCCAGCCAAACATGATGATACCAGCAAGTGATTCCAGGGTGATTCCAGTAGGTGATTCCAGTAATAGAAGCCAGACATGATGATACCAGTAATAGAGGCCAGACAAAATGGTATGTGTGTCGCATACATGAATCCAGAAATATCCATACGTGTTGTAACAGAGAATCATATACAACTAATTAGAACTGAAGTACAGTAATTGACAAGTAAATGAGAAAACTATCAGAGAATGTACTCGCCTGATACTCTGAAAAGAGTAGTGTAATATCAGATGTCCGCAACAGAGTTACAATGTCCTAAACAGAGGAATACAGGTTATAACATGTCCAGAATGGTAAATTAGAACATACAATGCAATCTACATGATTTCTAGGTCAAACTAGGTCAAAGTCAAACTTGGGTCAACCGTGGTCAATACTTTAGTCAACTAGGTAAATCCTAGTCTAGTCAAGTCTCACTAGGCCTAACCAAGCCTAGACTAGCACTCTAGCAACATCGTAAGTCACAGAGAACACACATACCATATCTAGAAGTATATATATACACAAGTACAACTAGCACATATATAAGGGCAACACAATTAGATATGTAAGGATCACAACTTAAAAGTTAACAAGTGAAATAAGAATGTATACATGAATCAATAGTGTGTGTGTGTGCACATTACAAGGTAAATGGCATGTGAATGTAATGGTTTACACTAGTGCACATACCACATATCAATGTCCAATTTAACTCAAGTTTACATATAGGTCCGAGGGTTTAGTTTTAGGCATATAGTTAGTAACATGTGAAATCAAGGCTAGTCTATACATACATTATCTATTGAAGTTGCATTCATTTCATCATAGGCATTTTTTACATAGACATTTTTTATTTACATATATATATACATTCATGCATATTATAATGTACATTGGTACATGCATACATATTTACATACATCCTTACATAAGTACATACTTGCATACATGGGTACATGGAAATGTAGAGAGATTGAGAGTGTGCATGTGTGGGTATACATGTATGTGTATAGTGTAGTAAAGGTATAGGCACATGTATAGGGCTAAGGCAATGTGCATGTGTGTGTGGCTTGATATTTGAAAACAATGTGTGTGACAGTGTGTATGTGTACATATGTATATAGGTGAGTGTCAATGTGGGTAAATCTCAGGCTTTAAATAACCAACAATGTGTGTGAGTGTGTAATCAAAGTAACAGTCTAGGGGGAGGTTAGTTTCCTGTGTTCTCAGGATATTGCAAATGTGAATACTCTTAGGTTTCCAGCTTGTAGTGTGTAGATACATCGGCTAAGGTTGTGTGTGTTTAGGAAAACAGAGAATAGGGTTCAGGTTTAGGCATGTGGGTGTGTAGATTCGTGAAAGGGGCAGTTCAGTCTACATTCAGTTTTCAACATGTAAATTGAAACCAATCCAACTCCTATGAATCCCAATATTATCTAAGCTCGAGCCTTCAATGCTTTCACACATGTAAACCAATCAAACACACCCCCAATGTCACTGCACTCCCTGAACATACAAACCTTACCAAGAGTGAAACTGAACTCTAATCATATTATTGCTACAAATACTTTATTCAAAAAGACACACACCCATATGTATGTGAAACTGAACACTATGTGAGTGAGTGAATGAGTGTCAAGAGTGAAGTGTCAAGTCATGGTGTCATAGAGTGATAGGTTTTAGGTTTCATCAGTTTCCAGTGTATGTGTCCACATTCAGATTCGTATAGTGTGCAAAATATCAAAAATCAGTAAATGAATGTGTGACAGTTTTCCAATAGATAGGAAAATATGAATGAGTGTGTGTGGCTGTGTGTTTCAAACTCAGATTTCAGTTGCACAAAATCTCAGGAAGACAGTATTCAAATGACAGTTTTCCCATTACAATGCACACATTCTAACCTATTCAAAACCCTAAACAACTCTCCACATGAAACCCTAACATCCCAAAAATATTCAGCTATATAACGTATGTAAAAACATGCAATTTAATCATTGAAATTGGTTTTTAAAACATTCGAAAACTAGGAAATGTTAACTGATACTGGACAGTTTCAGAAAAGGGGAAAAAAGTAAATTTAGATATCAAAATTAACCTAAATCATCAATTTAATGGTTGGTAATCGTGTGTGAACATAATATGGTGTTAGGGAAGTCATTCGTGTCCACAAAATCGGACACGAGCGTGTCCAAGGGAGAAAAAAAAATCAAATATCAGAAATCAGTGCACAGCACTCGTCGTGCAGAGGTGCAGAGCATCCTAGGACACGATACACGATACTAGAGAGCTCGTGCTCATGTCCTAGGGATCGCCATGGATAGGGGTGCGTGTCCAACAGCCTGTACCGTGTCCACGTGAAACGTGTCGCATGCACGAGACGTGTATCAGAACGTGTCTGTGCGCGCGTGTGCGAGTGTGCAAATTCAGTGCGGGTCGAATATCTCTCAAACCACTCGATAAAATTGTCTCAAATTTTACGTGCATGGTGTCAGTCATTGCCCGCACCCACACACCAATTTTCAGATGTTGGGGTGCCGTATCGTGTCCTGTGTCGACCCCGAGCACCTGGACAGTGCACGGTGTCCTCGTGCGTGAGGTGCGTGTCCAATTAGGACACGAAAACCAACCTAAATCATGCTCAGTCATATACATACATAATATACACATGATTAGCTACCCAAATATATAATTTGTTTTGAAAACTAAGAACAAAAAGTTCTAAAAGGCATTTTGTCAAACACATAAACATACACATAGACACATGTCCGATACGGACACCAAACGGACACGAAATCCACCCACATTCTAGGGAAGCTAGGGGACACCTAGATCTAGCCTAATATGCAAAGAAATCGAAATAATAATGCAATTTAAGGGGTTTTACCTATAGGTGCAAATAGCAAGAAAAAGCCCCAAAATGAAGTATTCCTCCTTGCTAGCTCGGATCCCCAAATTGCTCAAAATCTGGGATTACTCTCCACCAACAGTAAATAAACAATAATTAGATCCTAATGCAAAAGACTAGAGTTAAAAAGGAGTTAAAATGAATTTATTAGAATTTTAGGGAAATGGGGAATTACCTTTCCTTCAAAAATCTTGGTCAAGCACAAAAGAGGCAAGAAAAAATGGAAGAGGCATTAAATAGGGGTGGGAAACCCTAGGTTGGATGCCATGGGTGGGTTTGTTGGGGTTTGGGCTTAAGTCATGGGCCTATGGCTCAATTACATAAGTCATGAATTGGAAAAATCACAAGTCATTGAGTTAAGTCATAAGTCATGAAACTATTTCACTTAAACTTAATCTTTCTATTTCAAAACTAATTTCTAATGACTAAAATAGGTTAACTTAAGTTAGACTAGGGTCACCATAGCTAGGAATAGCTTCTAGGCTAGTCTACAAGGTCTCAACTAGTCAAAGTCAAAATCACAAGCCATCACTTAAAACAGTTTTAAATGATTAAAAATCACCAAAAATCATAATATAAAATAAATATCAACAAATAATAATTATAATTTCAAAAGTTCAAAATTACCCTCATTTGGAAAACTGGGTGTTACATGAGTTATGCATATTCTTTTTATCTCGAGGGGCTGAGTTCTTTTGCTTACACTTTGTTCTGTTGTACGGCAGTGTCAATACCGAAAGCAGAGGTGGTTGTGAAGGAGGAGATACCGTCCCTTTTTGTCAAAGGAGAGCCGGTGACCGTTAAGGGGAAGATAACTACAAAAATTAAAGTCACCATTAAGGAGAAGCCCGTGCCGGAAGCTAGTAGTACCGGCAGTTCTGGTCCTCTTGCTCCTACCGAGGATCTCAATAAGATAAAGCCTTTATATGCGAAATGGCTGAGGGAGTGGTATATGCCTCAATGTAACTGTCATCCCTGGCTGTAAGGTTTCGTCGTTTGTTTATAGCTGCCACTCTCAGGGAATAAAGTTGAAGCCAATTTTCTTTTCTTGTTTTAGTGTTTCCTATCTTTGTTCTTTGATGTCTTGAGATGTATTTTGCTTTTGTTTCTTTTCTATGTCAATGTAGTCTTTTATCGGACGAAGAAATAAAGAACTTTTGTTTGTTCAACTTTTGTGATGAACCTGTAATTTTTATGGACCTATTATCTTTTATACACCTTGGTTTCTAGGTACAGATAATAAGTTGAGAGAGAGAGGGAACTAGAATATTTACTCAGAGGTGATACGAAGCTTTGCAACTTGAATATAAAGCTTTGTCGGTACTTAGAAGAATCAGGTTGTTCTTGGAGATTTAAAGATTGAAGCTTTGTAACTTGAATATAAAGCTTAAGAATAGATAGAGAAGATGAAGAATGAATGAGTGAATAGAAATGGGAATTTTTTTATAGGTTTTTCTAGGACAATGTTCGGGCAGAACTCGGTAGCCTAACATTCATAATTTTGAACGTTGGTGATCCAAAAGAATAGGTTATGCTGCTGACCAGGAGAAATCCTAAGGGATCGAGTTCGGGCATAACTCTGGCCGAGTTCGGTTGCCTTGGTTTCTGGTCAACCTGAGTTGGTTTTTGGATGGGTTTGGTTTAAGTTAATCAAGTTTTGGTTTAGGAGAAATGGATCAGGATAGGTTTTAGGATTTGATCTTTCTAGATGTCAGTGATCCCGATGCATAAGTCAATATAGACTCAATAAAAGGAAAATACAGAATAAATGTGAAACAATTACGAAGACGACTTCTGCAAACTTCTTGTTTCTTTTCATATCAAGTTTGGAGTTTAAGTCAATTATCGAAATCGGGTTGACTATGGCTTAATGGGCCAACAATCTCCTCTATTTTGATAATTTGACAAAACTACGATTGATACATAAGAATGTTCAGTTTGATCTGAAGGTAGACTTGATGTAGTACTTCAGGTACGGTAGTAGCTTTAGCCATTAATATTGGTACTAGGGGTGTGCATCGGTCGGTGGTCGACCTATTTGGTCACAACCGAACTCGAACCGAAGTTAATCAGTTTGAAAATAATAACAGTCGAACCAAACCAACCAATTGGTTGGTTCGATTTTGAAACCGACCAACTTGGTTTGGTTTCGATCGGTTCGGCTATTCTATTTTAATCGAAAAAAATTTCATGTATATAAAAATATTTCACAAAGTAAATTCATACAAAAATGAACCCGAACCATCTCCTGTCTGGAAGATGTTTGTATGAGATATCAAAGTGGGCAGTAATCTTCTAAGTAAATTACTTGCAATAAATTTCTTCTACAAATCCAAAATAATTCTCGAAAATAAATCATAATCCTAATAGATTTATGAACTAAAGATAGAAAATAAACATATATTACCTGGAGTGGCCGGTAAAGACCTAGAGCGGTCACTACATGTAACATATATTTACACTATGGGAGAGAGAGAGAGTCACAAATTTTAGAATATGAACAACCGTCTCCATATTCCAAAGTCCAAGGACTCCAAACCGTAAGATGGATAAAATAGACCGGATATAAACCTAATTTTATACCGTTACTAACTGGATTCGGTTTGGTTCGATTTAAACGGTTTTGGAATGGCCAAACCATGAGCCGAACCAAATCGGACAGTTTTTTAAATAATCAAGTCGAACCAATCCGACCGGACCATCAGTTCGGTTAAAAACCAACCGACTCGATTTGGTTTGGTTCGATTTGGTCGATTCCGTCCAAATATGTACACCCCTAATTGGTACAATATAAATGCTCTCCCGTAATATATAGTCAAGTCTTGTTACTCCTCCGTAAGAAAATATATCAGCTGAATCTATCTAGATAAGAAGGAAATTTCTCCAAACAAACTTTTAGCAAAAAATTGTGAATAATTGTGAATAACATGGTTGTGAACAATATGCAACCATGAACAATATACAGCAGCAGTATATTTATTTTAAGTTAAGTATCCAATTACTCCCCCGTTTTGTCACATGAACAAAATATAGGAATACTCAGCATAGAGAATAGTAAAAACAGTAAGATTTAACTGAAATAAAATGAAATAGTGCTGAAAATGAGAAATACTTGCATAAACTGATATAAAGAAAGAGTTTATACATCACTAATATAACGGATAATGCTTGAAAGAAGCATTTATCATCACTAATACAAAGTCACAAAAAATAAAAATATAATTAGTGGTGAACTATCACGAGGAAACATATCCTCAATCATTGTCCTCATGATCATCAGCAGCAGCAGCACTGGAACGACCGATCGCAGCTGAACGGTTGGCATCATAACGGGCAGCAGCAGGGTCAAAGTATCGCTGAGCCTATGGATCATCAATCCAATAGCCAAGTCGGGTCGGATCACGAACCATAGGGACGGGTCCACTAGGGTTGTGAGCAAGATTGTAAGACATATCCCACATAGTGGTGGACATGGCCTGGAGCTAAAGAGTGGTACAAAAAACCATGGAACGAAACTGGTCCATCATACGAGTCTAAAGTGACTCAAGAGTAACACCACCGGGAGGAGGATGAGTACCAACAGCTAATGGGTCAACTGGAGGAGGAGCCGGAACAGCAGGAGCAGGAGTGGAACAATGATGCTCATGAAGATAAGCAAGAGTACCATCCTCACCGCAATCCTCGAGTCCAACCTCAAAGTACTGAAAGATGTAAGGGAGATACATCGCATAAAAAAGACATCGTAATTTCTTGCGACACCGTTCCATAGCGGCGATAATAGTCGTGGGTAGACTGAAGGGGGTGTAAAAGTGGAGATGGTAGATAGCTGAAATCTTTAAGATAGAAATCTCATCGATGGATGTATTATTTGGAATGATAGTGGAGAATACCATCCTATAAAGATTATAGAAATAGTTTTTCAGATGCTTAGGGCGAAGGGTGCCTTTCGGTCGAGGGTTTGGTACACAAAACGAGTCACGAAAGGAGTCAAAAGTTATCCCTTCGAGAAACTGGACAGGAGAGATATCCATCAGGGCTTCTCCAGTATTTTGAATGTTGAGTATGATGGCTAAGTCATCGCTATCAAACTCAATATCGATTCCACCAACTTTTGATTTTACTTTCTCGTTTGTGGCCGATAAATTACAATAGAACATTCGAATAACATAGGCATAAATAGAAAAACTAGATTGAACTAAATCTAGCAATTGATGATGTTAAAAAATGTTCACATGATCCAAAAATATTATGAAATTTATGGGACCACCCAGACAAAGTTTTTTTGATAGAAATTGTTGAAACACTCATTTGATGTCTTTTGAGACACAAATATAAATTCATCAAAGAAATCTCTATTGGGTTTGGAAGGAGTGAAAAGAGAAAATGAAGCCGCCTCATAAGGAGTAGAGGACGAGCCTTCATCGACCTTTCTTTTCTTTTTCGAAGAAAAATAAAACTTATGAGCCATGAAAAAATTAAAAGGAGCGAAAATAAATAAATTATACCGAAATCGAAGGTAGACAGTCGAAGAGAACTTCGAGAGAGCTCAGAATCTAAAGTTTGAAGAGTTGAGAAGCTTGAAGGAAGAAGATCCAATGAGCTAGGGTTAGGGTTTCGGTAGATTTTGGTGGCTGTTGTGAGGTTGAAGATGATGAGAGGGTGTTTAAATAGAGGAGAGGCTCGGTTGTCCAGCTTTTGTTTGAATTCACGCAGACCATGTTCGGTTCGAGTTTGGCCAGAACTTTGATCGAGTTCGATTACCTGGGAATTAGAACAAATGTTGGAAAGTGTGTGATAGTTTTTAACATAGATGCAAATTAATTAAAAATAATTGTGTTAAGATAAATATTAATATTAAATAATTAATAACACATAAATTGCTTCGAATACTTCAGGTTAGCTGTAGGGGATGGATCCCATCTAGCGGTAGTTCGAATACTATTACACCATGTCACTTTAGGCTATTTACACCTATGTGACAGAAGGGCCCTTTCGCCTTGTAACCAAAATAATTTTTGCAAATTCATAAGTATTAACTAATAATATTTAATTATATTACTTCAACATCCAGAATGTCTAATTCCCTTCCTATAAAGTTAAAATGATTCAGCTAGAGGTTTAGTGAAGATGTCAGCTAGTTGATGTTTAGTGTCAACAAATTCTATGTTAATGTCAACTTGTAAAACATGATATCTTAGAAAATGATGTCTAATTTCTATGTGTTTAGTGCATGAGTGACATATTGAATATTTAGTGAGATTAATGGAGCTAGTGTTATCACAATAATTAGGAATATGCTGAAATGACAACTGATAGTCTTCTAGGGTTTGTTTCATCCACAAAATTTGAGCACAACAACGTCCTACAGCAATATACTCAGCCTCGGTTGTTGATAATGCAACAGAATTTTGCTTCTTAGAAAACCAAGAGACTAAAGACTTACCTAGAAAATGACATGTGCCACTGGTACTTTTACGATCGACTTTGCATCCGACAAAATCTGTGTCTAAGTAACCTATCAGGTCAAACGAATCGATTTTGGGACACCAAAGACCAGTCGTCAAAGTTCCTTTATAAGATACGCTTAATGACGCTCACGTAGGATTCTTTAGGACAAGCCTGATACCGCGCACATAAGCATACAGAAAACATAATGTCAGGAAGACTAGCAGTTAAATACAGTAAACTACCAGTCATACCTCTGTACTTACGCATGTCAGTCGGTATGCCACTTTCATCTATATCAAGCTTTATAGATGTTGCCATAGGCATGCCAATTGGTTTGACATTTTCTATATAAAATTTCTTTAGCAAATCTTTTGTATATTTTGCTTGATTGATAAATATTTCTTGTGAACTCTGCTAGATTTGAAGACCAAGGAAGAATGTAAGTTCTCCCAACATGCTCATTTTGAATTCACTCTGCATACACTTAGGGGCTGTTTGGATAGAGGTAAGTCTTTGAAAGTGTGAAAGTGGCGCTTACATCATGATGAGTTACATGGCACTTACAGCAAGTGCCACTTTCTAAAATATGTTTGGATGTAGTACTTTTTGTCTCTTGTAAGTGGAAGAAAAATAGGTTTGGGGTTTGGATGGTAGTTGAAAGTGGAGAAAAAAAGAGTTAGGTTATTTGGATGGTGGTTGAAAGTGGATATTGGAATTAGAAATATAATAACCAATAATTAAATTAATTACCATAATAATAATAATAATAATAATAATAATAATAATAGTAATAATAATAATTAGAAATATTATTAAAATAGATTAAATTGTAATTATTATTATTAAATAATCTTTTAACCTATTATTAAACCTCTCATCCCATTATTAAACAGCTCATCCCACACTTCTTGTGAAATGAACGGAGGTCTTTCCCATATTTTCGAGTAGCTCCTCCTCCTCCTTGTCTTCCAAATTTTTTTAAGATTTTGGGCCGCATGGCAACCGTTGACAGCGTCGACGCTCTTCAATGTCTTCATTACCATCCTCCTCCTCCTCCTTTGATGCAAGAAGAAAAAAACATCAACGCCGGGGCAAACATTACAGCGTCGACGCTCTTCAATACCCTGCCGGTATGGGCGATGGAGGGCAGGTCAACCACGAGGTCGCCAACATCGCGTCGGTGCGCTTCACCATCATCATCGGTGCCATACTCGGCGTCGATGCCAGACTTGAATGGGGCGGGTTTGGGGTGGCGGTAGAGGATTGGAATGTGGTGACCGAACACTGTTGTCGTAGGATAGCAATTTTAAAACAATTCTGCGGACTTCACACCCAGTTTTGACTCAAAACTGACGGAGGTGAAAGTGGGGGATAAATGGGGGGACATGAACTGAGAACGGTCAGTTCATAGTTTTTTGAGGGAGTTTCAATGGATGAACCAAACGAGTGAACTCTGGAGAGTTCACTCCACTTTCAAAAAAATACTTTAAATCCATACCACTTCCAAAATACCAAATAGCCCCTTAGCAAACTCGTTACATAGTATCTCATTAGTTGATCCAAAAGTTATGTCATCTACATATATTTGCACTAACAAAATATCTTTGTCCAAAGATTTTATAAAAAGAGTTGAATCAACCTTCCCTTTTGAAAAATTGTGTTCAAGTAAAAAGGAACTAAGGGGTCATACCATGTACGAGGTGCTTGTTTGAGACCATAGAGATCCTTTCGAAGCTTAAATACGTGAACATGATTTTTGAAATCTTTAAAACTGGGAGGTTGTTCTATAAAAACTTCTTTTATTAACCATTTAGGAAAGTACTTTTGACATCCATTTGAAAAAGTTTGAAACCATGAAAACTTGCAAAAACACAAAGCATACAAATGGATTCTAGTCTAGCAACTGGAGCATACGTCTCATCATAGTCAATTTCTTCTTCTTGATTATAGCCTTGAGCTTGTGTGTGACTGAACCATTCTCATCTAGCTTATTTCGGAATACCCATTTGGTACCAATGATCGGATGATCAATGGATCTGAAAACAAGTTCCCAAACTTGATTCTGCTCAAATTGGTTGATTTCCTCTTGCATAGCAGAAATCCAAAATTTATCATTGAAAGCTTCTAAAACATTTTTAGGTTCAATTTTGGAAACAAAAGTAACATTAACTATTACCAGATTTCTTGTGCTTGAACGAGTACCTACAGCAATTGATACGTCACCTATTACCAGTTCTTCCAAATGGTCTGGCATAAATCGTAATCGTTTCGGCAGACTTTCCAGATAGGACGTGGATGGTATATCTTCTGGTATTGGCCCGGGGTTTTCTCTTCTTTTTTGTCACTATTATCATTACGTTGATTGTTCATCTCATCAAATTTGACATTTATTGATTCTTCAATAGTAAGTGACTTTTTGTTGAATACTATGTAGCCTTTGCTTTTTGTCGCATAGCCCAAAAATATGCCCTCATCAGCTTTCTTGTCAAAATTTTCCAAGTTGTCTTTTGTATTTAGTATAAATCACCTGCAACCAAAGATAGCTGATGTTAGGAGTTCTATCAATCCATAATTCATAAGAAGTCTTTTTAGATATGGGTCTAATCAGAACTCTATTTATTACATGACATGCTGTATAGACAGCTTCTGCCCAAAAATACTTCAGAAGATTATATTGATTAAGCATAAGTTTGGCCATATCGAACAGAGTTCTATTCTTCCTCTCTACAACGCCATTCTGTTGAGGAGTCCTGGGGTAAGAGAATTCATGCGATAATCCATTTGAATCATAATAATATTTAAACTCATGGTTATCGAATTCTCCTCCATGATCACTTCGAATTCGAGTAATCATGAATCTTTTCTCATTTTGCACCTTTTTACAAAAAAAATACAAATTCAGAAAAGGCCTTATTCTATTTGCAAGAAAGTAAACCCAAGTATACCGTGAATAGTTATCGACTATCACGTAAGCATAAAGCTTACAGCCAAGGCTGGGACTCTACTTGGTCCAAATAAGTCCATATGAAGTAATTACAAGGGTCTAAAGGTACTGACAACGTTTATTGATTTGAAAGATGATATAGATATCTTGTTCTTTTTATATTCGACACAGACCATATCTTTCTTTAAAGTTATTTCAGATAAGCCTCTTACTAGTTTCTTGGTAGACAATCTTGCAATAGTATCCATGTTCACATGTCCAAGACGCATATGCCATATCCAGCTTTTGAGTTGTGAACAAACACTTTCCTGTACTGTTAGTCTTCTCTGACAAATATAGTACATATATGTTGTCTTCTCTTATTCCCTTAAAGGAGATTATTCCACAAGATTTATCATAAACAAAACATTTATTCTTAATAAAATTAATTCCACAACCATGATCAGTCAGTTGACTAATGCTTAATAGGTTATGTTTTAATTTTGTCACTAAGCATACATCTTTAATAATAGGTGAGGGAGAAGTACCTATGTTGCCAATTCCAATGATATGACCTTTAAGGTTATTCCCAAATGAGACATAGCCTTCTTTCTTCATCGATAGAGTTGTAAATAATTTGTTATCACCTGTCATGTGCCTGGAGCAACCACTATCGAGTTTCCATTTTCTTCTAATAGGAGGAGGAAGGTCCACCTACAACGCTGTAAACCCCCTAAATTTTATATATGTATTTATTTAAATTATTATGGATTTATAGTATTTTTAGAAAATTTTATATAAAAGTGGTATATAGGAGCATATATACAGTTTTATATATATGTTATATTGCTTACAAAAGATTGATGGCAATATACCAATTGAGTATATCGAGTTTTAGAAATTTTTAGGAATTTTTCTATATAATTTATGGTAATTATTGATATATATATATATATATATATATATATATATATATATATATATATATATATGTATATATATATATATATATATATATATGTATATATATAATATATACATATATATATATATATATATATATATATATATATATACATATATATATATATATACATATATATATATATATGTATATATATATATATATATATATATATAAAAAAAAAAAAAAAAAAAAAAAAAAAATATATATATATATATACATATATATATATATATACATATATATATATATATATATATATACATATATATATATATATACATATATATATATATATATACATATATATATATATATATATTTATATATATATATATATATATATATATATATATATATATATATATATATATATATATATATATATATATATATATTTTTATATATATATGTGCATATATATACCTTTGTGTATGAATATATTTAGATATTTAATTATATGAGTATATATATAGTGAATTTGGGAAGTATATGTATATATATGGAATTATAGGAAATTATACATATATATTGAATTGTGTGTTTATAGTAGCTTTCATAAATAAGTATGTGTGAGAATATATATATATAAATATATATATATATATATATATATATATATATATATATATATATATATATATATATATATATATAAAGTAAAGTTAAGTTATAAAAAATAAGTGCACTGTGCACTTAAGGAAAACCCTACCCCCCCTTAACCGAGCCCGAGCACAGCCGTTTGAACGAAAATTTCGTGAGTAAATCCAAATCCAAAACAACCCAATTCTCCATCAATTTGAATCAAATCTTTTCCTAGTAAATCCTATATAGATTCTCTAATACATTAACACAAATTCAAATCCAAATTTCGCTCAAATCCTATCTAATTTCGGATTTAAATCCTATATACTCGAAAAAAACCAAAAAAATTGATTTCTTCAAAATTCCTCCTCGTTTCTACTCCAACCTTCGATTTCTTGCACCCGAGCCTCGTTGACGCCCCTGTGCAGCTATCCTGCCGCCTGCACCTCGCCGTCGACCGCCGCATCGTCGAAGAACGGAAGAAAACCGAGTCGTAAAACAGAGCACCCAAAAATACAGCAAGGTACCCTTCTTCGTATCCTAATTTCTTCATGCTCGTTCATTCATTTTTGCTTCTACGAACTTCTATGAACCCCACATGACCCTCTTCGAGATCCTCCAGACGAATTTTGAAATGACCCTCTGACGCGCTCGAAAAATCGAGACGAAGTTGAAGAAACTAATAGGAAACAGTCAAACACAACATAAACTAATAGAAAATTTCGAAATGACCCTCCGAACCAATAAAAAATTGTTTCAAAACCTCAACTTGGAAGCCAATTTTTAATCTGTACATTAGGGATTTGTAGAAACTAAAAGGAAACAGTCAAACACAACATAAACGAGGTTATAACGCACCTTCTGGAATCACTTTTCATCTAGTATATATAAAGTTACACGTGGTTAAAGTTTCATGAAAAACTGACATTTCTAAATCCAAAACTACAGGAAATTTATCGATACGGCGTGTGCCCCAACAAATTGGGCGACGTGGTCGTGAACTGAATGCATCGAAAGGCGCGTATCGATGTTGTCGACATGTGGGAACTGACGGAACCCAGTTTCGTTGCGTGTGCACGACGAAATCAGTGCGTATCCGTCGAGATACGCCCGTATCGACCCTTTATAAACTAAGCCACAACTTCGTGTACAGTCGTCAGATAGAGATGAAACTTGTGCCAACAGGACCAAATCAATTTTTTGGTCCTGTATGCCAAGTTTGGTTCGATTCTGAGAAGGTCGATCGGAACGCCTTTTTGGCGGACCCGCGACCCCATCTAATGGGCAAAATTATACACGGCCCGCCGAAATCCAACTTTGGACATACGGTTGGGTTCGACTCCTTAAACTGGACACATAGACATATAGTTTGATAACTTTAGAGACCGTAGACATTGGTACTATTTCGGTGCAAAGCGGGTACAACGGTGGACATCATTTTGACCCAAAATTATGATTTTGCCCCTGTTCTAGAATTAGACTTTTGGACAGGCATTTTCTAGATATATCTTTTACACCAGGAATATTCTTGATGTTTGTTTCAGCATTTGGAGCCGTTCGTGGATTTTGAGATTTATTGCTGAAGTACTTGATTGTTGGATTGACATTCCCGCACCGCCATACAAGATACCTTGCCACGATACTCTATGATTACTTTATTTTATTTTTTAGTTATTTATATTATGTTTTATTTATATACTACATGGATTATATTACTGTGCGTCCAAGTCACACTTGGTTGCAAGCGACTGTATCGGTCATTTTAGTTACGTTTATGTTATTTTATTGCATTGACTTAGCTTAGTGACCACCCAATTGATAATGAGGTATTGGTATATCTTATACGGCCTTGACACATGATCATCATGAGTTGTGAGTCACATATAGGACACATACTCGCGTAGTCGGATGGCCACCGATACGTATGAGACGTACGACGGTTAGGAGTAACTACCAATAGAATTGCATGCTAATGGACTTGGCAGTTACTAGAGGTTCCTATGAGTCATGGATGTGACCCTACTAGGCATTGGGTAGGGAGAACAGTTCCATAACTTATGGGACACGTATGTACTTTCCTATTCCTGATCCTGCTGGCCTTTGACATTCGATGAATGCTATGCTTTGAGGTCCCTGGTATCCTGGTGGGACCATACCTGAGTTTTCTGCAGCCAGAGTGCCCATGCATTGAAGGTTTGTTCTTAACTGCATTATCACTATAGAACTGGTAGGCACCCTATTGCATACATTTCTTTCTTTTCTATTATATATCACAGTTTATATGGCATGGTATTTTCTTGTATCGTATTACATCTCTCTGAGGACCTGGTTATCTCTCCAGGGTTAGAAGATTTCCTGCAGGAGTACGGCACGACACTGGATCCTTCATACATTGATGATGAGGCATCTCCTACTGATTTCTAGTTTATTTATTCATTGAGACATTTAGTGGACATTTTTATATCTCTTTTCTTTTTATTTTAAGGAGGTTGGACTCCGATCATTGAGACTATTTTTCATAGCTGTTTGGAGTGGGTATGTCCACCCGGCTATCTCTTTGATACACTCATTTATTATTTGAACTCCATTATCTTCTGTGTTGAGATTAAATGATTATATTCTGGCATTTGATTATTTTATATTTACAGCTTATGTACGTATACGAGGATTCCATATATTGGAGTATTCTTCGTATATGTGCAGCTGGCATGTCTACGTACTTGGTCCTAAGTATTTTGGGACTGGGGCGTTATATATTTTTGTGGTGGCATATGCAGGTCAGAATATATTGTTGGGTTACATGACTGTGCCCAACAAGCCTGCATATAAGAATGGGAATAGTATCTCATCCAGAACTACTACTTCCCTTGACTTCCAATCTTTTTAAATTCCTTTGATTACTTGAATTACCTCATATATAACCTTTCCTAATATCGTCCTATTCATTCTTCGTGCCACCAGTATGAATCTAAGAAGCGAACGCACTTCTGTCTTGGCTCTCACATCTGGTGAAGAGGCTACCCCGGAGGGATAGAATCCTCCGATGACTCCGGTAACACCGTACCAGCCAGGACAGTCGCATCCTACTACGACTCCGACGACGGTGCACCCAGAGATCGTAGCACCCCCAGTCAACCAGGCTGGGCAGACCACTACCGTGCTACCGAAAGAGAATGTACCACTGTCTCCACCACCACTATTCCCTCAGCAGTTTCTACCACAGTCGGGACCTTAGATGCCTCTACCATCGACTGATGGGAGCCTTACTTCCCAGTTTATATATGCCATAATGTAGGCTCAGTGGCAGCAGACTGAGCTGATGAGACAGACTCAGATGGCAGCATTGGCTACACCTCTACCTCTACCTCTGACACAGGTACCAGCACCATCACCGACTCTGCATTCTTATGAAGGCTCTATTAAGAACTTCACACACACGAACCCCAAGGCCTTAAGAGGAACGGAGAAGCCACTAGAGGTATCACAATGGCTTATTAATATAGAGAAGCTACTAAAGGCATCCCAGTTGCCAGCTCAAGATTGGATGACAGCAGTGGACCTACTATTAGAAGATAATGCTCACAACTGGTAGAAAGTGGAAGAGAGACGATTAGGCACTGGGATCACCTGGAAGCAGTTCTATGATCTATTCTATGAGAGATTCTTCCCCATCCATGTTTGAGGCAGTCTATACAACCAGTTCCTTCACCTGAAGCAAGGGAATATGATAGTTGATGAGTATGACTCAGAGTTCAATCGCCTGAGTAGATTTGGTGAGGGATTAATCCCGATAGAGTTAGAGAAGGAGAGGAGATTCCATCAGGGGCTAGCACCGGAGCTCAAGTCATATACGACTACACAGTCTCGAGTCTTCCATTCAGGTGTCTTGGAAGAAGCTCATGCTTAGGAGATTCTTTGCAAGGAGCAACAGCAGACCTCGAGACGTCATACACCAGCAGTTACCCCTGCCCGATCTACTCAGGGTGGACCTATCAGGAGGCTCACAGGACAGTTCCAACAGAGGCCCATACCTTATCAGAAGCCCACCTACAACTATTGCAGAAAGCAGGGACACATTATGAAGGACTATCGTACCCGACTTAGAGCATTCTTGAGATACGGGTTAGGACAACACAAGGTAAAGGATTGTCCGGAGCAACAGTCCTTAGTTTATGCCCAGCAGAACCCGAGACCGACAGCCCCATCACCTCGGCCAGCAGTAGGAGCACCTCGCCCACCATTACCACCCCAGTCAGCACAATTCGAGAGGGCCAGAGCTCAGGGCCCTGGATAGAATTATAGGAAGGTATTCTCTCTAGTTGTTGAGGATACAGAGATAAAGACAGAGGTAGAGGTCATAGCAGGTATGGTTTTAGTTGCTTCATTTCCTTCCATTACATTGTTTGACACTAGAGCCACTCATTCATTCATAGCTACTAGTTTTGCCACTAGACACAGCATTTCCATCACACCCTTATCTAAGAATATTAGAATCCTCACTAGATGAGTTGTACCTGTTAATGGTGTTTGTAGACTTTATCCTGTAGAGATATGTGGTAGAGAGATGAAAGCACGACTTCTTGTATTCCCTATGCCAATATTCGACGTGGTTCTCAGAATGGATTGGTTAAGCCAGCATTTTACCCTTATAGACTGCCATAGGGGCAGTATCGTCTTTAGACCACCAAATGCGATGGAGTTTGAGTTCACCAAGGAAAAAGAAGAGAGTATTGATGTACCCATATTAGGGACTCACATGATGATGTAGGATACCCTCAGCACCCTGTCATCTCTAAGTTCGAAGATGTATTCCTCGAGGATTTGCCGGGACTGCCGCCTGACCGAGACATCGAGTTTTTTTATTGAGCTTATTCCGGGAGCCGAGCCTATTTCATCTCGAATATATCGACTAACACCGAAGGAGTTGGTAGGGATGAAGACACAAATTGACGACTTATTGGAGAAAGGCTTTATTCGTGCCAGTACGTCACCATGGGAAGTACCCGTTCTTTTTGTACCTAAGAAAGACGGGACAGTGCGCATGTGTATCGACTATAGGGCTTTGAATGCAGTTACGGTGAAGAACAAGTACCCTATGCTGCGCATAGACGATCTATTCGATCAACTCAGTGGAGCAAAAGTATTCTCCAAGATCAACTTACGATCGGGCTACCACCAACTGAAGGTTCGGAAGAAAGATATTCCGAAGACAGCATTTCAATTGAGGTATGGACACTACGAGTTCTTGGTCATACCTTTCGGTTTGACCAATGCTCCCACGGTTTTCATGAACTTAATGAACAAGATCTTTCACCAGTACTTGGACAAATTTGTATTCGTCTTCATAGATGATATCTTGATTTATTCATAAAGCCAAAAGGAGCATGAGCAGCATCTACGAATTATTTTGGGGACCTTGAGGAATGAGGGACTTTTCGTGAAGCTTAGCAAGTATGATTTCTTTCTCAAGGAGGTATCATTTCTTGGATATATCGTTACTAGAGACGATATATTGGTAGATCTTGAGAAGATCACAGCAGTCAAGGCATGGCTCGCTCCCACATCAGCTTCCGAGGTGAGAAGTTTTCTTGGACTTGCGGGTTATTACCGATGGTTCGTAGAAGATTTTTCTCGAATAGAGGGGCCTATGACTCGACTAACTTGCAAGGATCAGGAGTTTGTATGGACAGACGAGTGTCAAGCCGCTTTCGACGAGTTGAAGAAGCGCTTGACCACGACGCCTATCTTGACACTACCATCGGGCCCGGGAGAAGTCGTGATCTACAGTGATGCATCCGAGAAGGGACTAGGATGCGTATTGATGCAGCATGGTTATGTAGTAGCATATTCATCGAGACATTTGAGGGTGCACGAGAAGAATTAGCCGACCCATGATCTAGAGCTCGTATCGGTTATCTTTGCTTTGAAACTATGGAGACCCTACTTGTACGACGAGAAGGTGGATATCTACACTGATCATAAGAGCCTCAAGTACGTGTTCACACAAAAAAGTTGAATATGCGGCAACGATGTTGGTTGGAGTTGATAAAGGATTACGAGATCTAGCTACACTATCATCCGGACAAGGCTAATGTGGTGGCAGACGCATTAAGTCGTAAGCCCATGACTCATTTCTTGACCACACAGAGAGAGTTGATTAGAGATTTGCAGCAGCTTGGTATTAAGGTAGTATTGCCTGGAGCGGATGGCGTGTTAGCCAATCTCCAAATACAATCGTTGCTAGTAGAGA
>JANAVB010011397.1:1527480-1572480 GCA_029216955.1 Iris pallida | reverse complement strand
GGAGTGGGTATGTCCACCCGGATATCTCTTTGATACACTCATTTATTATTTGGACTCCATTATCTTCTGTGTTGTACTGTGATGAGAATAGATGATTATATTCTTGCCTGTGATTATTTTATATTTACAGCTTATGTACGTATACAAAAATTCCATATATTAGAGTATTCTTCGTATATGTGCAGCTGGCATGTCTACGTACTTGATCCTAAGTATTTTGGGACTGGGGTATTACAAACGTAAGTTGGAGATCTAACCTTTGGTACCCACTTTCTTGAGGGTCCTGATATGTTAGTTTTTGGAATCCATACATAAACATTATATCTACTAGCTTTCTAATCTTACACTGAGGTGATACATGTCCTTTTATACCATAATAGTGGCATATAGCAGAAGTGTTAGTGCTAGGTGCAGTTCGAAGATCATGTATGTGAATTTTTGAAGTTATATGTGTCTTCTTCTTGTGTGGAAAGGTGTACATATATGCATGGCTTTTGACAGTTCTAGCAGTATTAGCTGTGTTGTGCTTGTGTTTAGCCTTGTGATTTGTGTTCACCTGAGCTATATGTTTAGCAACCTGTTTGCTCAGTTTGATCTCTAACTTTTTAGAGATATCACAGGCTTTATTGTACTTGGCCGTGAGTGCATCTACTCTCTGAGCAGCAATGTTATACTTCTTTTTCTCTAGTTTATAGAGATCGTTAAGTTTCATATTTTCTTGATTGGCTTTATCAAGCTTTTCAAGTGCTTCATGTAAGCTTAACTTCAAAGAAGTAATCTCATTTGTGTCACTAGAAGAATCTCTAATATTTTTTAGCATTCTAGATTGCTTTGAAAACTCATATTATATAAATTTTAGCTCTTTCTTAGCATCTTTGTACATATCTATCATTTTTCTCTGATCTTCTAATAGATCAGTAAAAGCATCAGACAAATCATCAAATATAAATTCTTCATAGAGAGGGTTTGTAATTACCTGAGCATTTGTTCCCATGAAGCATAGGTTGGCTGAGCTGCGAGGCTTCTCTTCTTCTTCTTCAGAATCACTAGCTTTGTTTTCACACTAGATGCTAGTGTTGGCATGTTTCTAGTTGTAGACCTTCTCTTGCTTGTCTGGTCATGTCCGTTTCCCTTCTTTATAACAGGGCAGTCCTTCTTAATGTGTCCTGTTCTTTTACAGCTGAAGTAGAAAGGTTCTTTATCGTCTCTGAAATCTTTCTTCTTCTTGTTCGACTTCTCATTTTTTGCAAAAATAAAAGTCTTTTATTTCACAAACTTTAAAGAATAGTACAAGAGTACAACGAATTCTGGGAAAGTACAACTGTAGGAATCCGATCTGAAGACGATCGCTTTATCCCTTGGACGATGTGAACTTTGAAGACGATAACCTCTAAAGAATACAACAGCACTTGGACAAGAACTCCTAATCTCTGATGATCTTGAATAATGATACCCCTTAATGAAGAACTTGAAACTCTATTTATAGAGTTCTAATGTCACGACCCGCACCCTGTATAGGGGCACGAGAAGTGGTTACGTCCAGCCTACGCCGCAGTGTCGGCGGTAGTAAGCTGTTCTAGGTTGCTAACTAATCTCATGCAGTGAATATAAAAAGTACTTGTCCAGATATCAGCTCCGAATGGAGGGCAAGTAAAGGGTATGATCTACTCAAACACAGTCTAAGCACGAAAAGATAACACAGAAGTTAAACCTAAGGAATTAAAGACAACAACAACTAACTGCTAAAATAATATACTAATATCTCAAACCAACTTAATACAGACTCAATATCTTAACTTTAATACAACAAGCCAAAACATGAAAGCTAAAGTAGTCTACTAGCTAATCTCCTGAATCACTCCTGAGAGTCAGAACCAAAGGTAGCTAATCCCTCGCCAGGTCCATGGTAAGCAGGGCATGTGTCCACAGGATTATCATCTGTAATATTTTCAACAGGTCCAATCAGGACGGAAACGAGCACAACTCATCAAGAAAAACCCAAGTAAATGACAAAGAACTATAAAGCAGTTATAGACAGTTTTATTGATGAGCATGGCAGTTCTATGCAGGTAATGATGGCACAGAGACACAGTAAGATACAAGAAAAGAAAGGTAACTAAAACAAGAGAAGAATCATGGCAATGAAGACTGTAATAAAAGCTAACTGAACTAGAATATCATGTGTGAGTCCAGACAGTACGATATAAGTCTAATATAATCCCAGTGTGAGTCCAGTCCATATAATCTGATACCAGATAATTTCCAGTACAAGATGAGTCCAACAGTGATCAATGAAACCAGGGTGAGTCCAACTATGATCTAATAGTGTGTTTTAAAATACCGAGGTCGACATGCAAACGGCTGTAGGTATCAGGCACATCTCTCACTGATCAGGCAAGAGATGGCTATGCTTCCAGTAGATTCCAGTTTGGAGATTCCAGATTTGGGGTATGTCTACATGTCTTACTCAATATTTCCCCGCCCAGCAAGTGAATCCAGTACAAGACACAAAAATCGAGATGAGTCCGGCCAATACATGATGATTCCAGAAATAATTTCGGAATGATTCCAGTGATTCCAGTAATAGAGATCAGTAAGTAAGGTATGTGTCGCATACATGAATCCAGAAATATCCATACGTGTTGATACAGAGAATCACATAGAACTAACTAGAACTGAAATACAGTAATCGACAAATAAATGAGAGAATTATCAGAGAATGCACTCGCCTGACACTCTGGAAAGAGTAGTGTAATATCAGATGTCTGTACCAGGGTCACAATGTCCTAAAATAGAGTAATACAGTTATGACATGTCCAAAATGAAGGTAAATGAAATCTGTAATGCAATCTATATGAATTCTAAGCCAATCTAGGTCAAAGTCAAACTTGGTCAACTCTACAGTCAAACTAAGTCAAATCAAATCATATTAGGTCACAGAAAATCAAACTAAGTCATACAAGGTCAAACAAGTCAAGATTAGTCAAATCTAGGTTAAAGTCAACTCCTGGTCAACACTCTAATCAAACTAGTCAAATACTAGTCAACATGATCAATCTGGGTCAAGTCTAGGTCAAACTTAGACCAACTAAGGTATTGGTCAAACAAAGACTAGTCAGTCAGGTAAGTAAGCCAGGGGTCAACTTTTTAAGTCAAACTCTATAAGGTTACTTAACTAACCATAGGCTAACTTGTCTTAGGATACCTAAGATACCATTCTACAAAGCTAAGGTATAACCAACTCCCTATACAAGTACATCACATATAAATATATATAGTACAACACCAAACTTAATCTTATAATCAAGCTAAACCATAGTCTAACTCAATCAAGACTCAACTCTAAGTATCCTACTTAACCCCATACATATCTTCACTCTACATAGGGCTATCTATATAACCAAGTCATAAATAATACCCTTATATAGGTCAAAGTCTAAACCTACTAGTCAATAGTCTAGGGTTTAGTCAAACTTAGGTCACCAAGTCATTTAGAGTCCATCCAAACTATTTTTAGGTCAATTTGGTTAAGGTTTGACCTATAGTTGACTTTGGTCAACCATGGTCAAACTTGTAGTCAAACTAGTCATTCTAGGTTAGTTTAAGTCAAAACTAGGTTAAGCTAGTTCAAATTTGACCTAAGGTTGACCTTGGTCAACACTTAGTCAAATTGGGGTCAAACTAGCTAAGTCTTGGTTTACTAGTCAATGAGGGTTAAGCCTAATGGCCATAGGCTAGTATCATAGCCCATAGGTTAGCATTCCTAGGTCAAGGCTATAGGGTTCATAGGTTTACACCTATAATAGGGTCTATACATTATACCTATATATAGGGGTCAATATGTATATACCCATACCCAAATATATATAACCCATACATACCCTTAACCATTTATACCAATATAGGCACAACTATATACAATACAAACCCACATACATATAATATCACTATATGAAAACTAATACAAATATATATATATATCAATATATATATATATACCTATATATATATATAAACTCATATATATACTATATATATAGAGACATAGAGAGAGAGACAAAGGGTGAGAGACAAAGAGAACACAGGAATGGGGGAGGGTTTCAGGAATCCTGGAACCAGGATATCCAGTCCCCAAATACACACATACACAGTACATATATACATATATATGTATATATATACATAACTACATATATACTCAACTACATAACCTCAAAACTCACCCACACTCACACATACATATATACTACGTATACACATACTAAAAATACACATATTCATGTATAAATTATATCAAAAATAGATTTGAAATTCGTTTTTAGAAAACTGGAATTAATACTAAATCTGGAAACTGTGCACTGTTTATTTGAAAGTAGGTAAACCCAAAAACTCACACGAAACCGAGCTATGGCTCGAATCTCTAGGTTGGTAACAGTAGCCCCACACATATACGTGTCGTGTGTGTCAATGGTAGTCCACCACGACACGACACGGCGTGTCCTAACGCCCAAAAACCCAATCGGGTAAATCCTGACACTGTGCAGTGTCACAGGCATCGTGCACGCGTGCACTTAGCTCTAGGACACGACACACGTGTCTAGAAGTCTCGTGCACGTGTGGGTAGGTTCGCCTAGGGTTGGTCTAGGGTTTAGGTAGCCTGATTCGTGTCCAAGTGTCCCCGTGTCCGCGCACGAAGTGCGTATCAGAGGCACTGTGCGCGCGTGTAAGTGACAGTGTGTGTCCAGTGCGAGTGCGATTTCGTGTCCGATACGACACAAAAAGTTGTGAGACTCGAGGGGGGGCTTGTCAGAGGGTGCCCCCACCTCTGTGCCAAGTGGCATGTCCACGTGTCACGTGCAGCGAGCACGAGATGTGCAGCAGGGGAGCCGCGCGCACTGTCGTGCTGCGTCGTGCACGCGTGTCGACCAGTCTAGGGCCACGTGTGTGTCACCTAGGGCCTCGTGGTCGTGTCCTAGGATAGGTGAGGTGTCAGGGTACGTGTCTAGGTTACTGTATCGTATCCACAACACGTGTAGACACGACACGAAGTGTCAAACACTTGTGTGTTTACAGTGTGCACAGTGTATTAAAATCAGTGGGTTCGTGTCCTGTTTTGGACACGAACAGTGTCCAATTCATGCTCAATCCTAGGGAATCGAGTCCTACACATCTAGGGCTACCCAAAAATATATTTTGTTTTACAAAAACACAACATTAAATCCTAAGTGGCATTTCACCAAACACTGCAATTAAGACACAGATACGTGTCCGATACGGACACCAAATCGAACCTACTTCCTACCAAACTTTACCCACAGTATTGTTATTCCTATATGAATGCAATTATAAAAGAAAAACAGGAATTTGACTAGGTTTGTGAGAAAATACCTATTGTGCAAATCCAAGGAAAAACAATAAGAATGGGGTTGTGTGATCTCCAACTCGATGATGCCCAAGCTCCCAAATTCTGAATTTCTTGCTTCCCTTAGCTCCCTAGATGTTGTAGGGTTCCAATGCAAGAGACTAGAGTCAATTTGGACCAAGAATGATCAAGTTATCAAGGGTTGAAGGAAAAGGGAATTTTGTGGATTTAATTTGATGTAATTTTGTTCATGAATAAATCCATGGGGTTATATAGAAGTGTGGGCTGCCAGGGGGGGTAGGGGGTAGATATTTAGGGCTTATCCACATAGCAAAACTTAGCTCCTAAGTATTTGACTAAGGGGATAGATATTTTAGGTTTCTAAAATATCTAAAAGTAAAATATCTAGATATTATCAAACCTAGATATTTACACATAGGTTAACATCTAACATTAGCCTCCTAGGTTAGTGACTAATCTCTAGGTTAGGGTAAACTAGGTTAGGGATTATCAAGTCACTAATCAAAAGTCCATGAATAGTAAAATCTCCCTAATCCTACTTAATTCCTAGAAAATTACCAAAATACCCTTTAGGCCAAAAAGCCCTAATTTGATGTTCTAAACCTATGGCTAGGCTCACATGATCATGGTTAGTCTCTAAGTTATGAAATCTCTAGGGTTTACACTAGGGTTATACTAACAAAGTCACAAAGTCATAAGTCATGACTTATGAAATAGTTTTAATATAACTAAAAATCACCAGAAATCATATCATGACTAAAACACCATTAATAAATAATAAAAATAATAATTTTTCAAAAATACCCCAATTTCAGAAAACTGGGTCTTACAAGTCTACCCTCCTTAGAGAAATTTCGTCCTCGAAATTTAGATGGTCGTACTCCTCCTCGGTTAAACCCTCAACAATCAAAGTCAGAGTTACTACTTAGCAGCATACAAGGTCAACAAGTAAAATGTGGGTAGTAGACCTATACTGGGTCATGTCCAATAAATTGGACTGGCAAGTTTAGGTCAAGGGTGTCCTCAATTTAAATTGGAATCAAAAGTAACTCTATGGGGTAATTTAGGAAGAAGTCTTGTGCCAGAAAAGTCGTACTAAGCAATTGAAGTATAAAATGGTGTGCCTTAGTGGGATACTAAGGTCATGGGTGTAGGTTGTCAAGTCTAGGTCATGCCTGTGAAATTGGTTTTGAGAAAACAACTAGTCTTGTGCTCCTAATTTAAAAGTCATGGTAATGTGCCTACGATGATCATAATTAGAGTGGGAATGGTCAATGGCCTAAATTTAAACCAGAAGTTGTGATGCAATAGTAGTACAAGGATAGGTTAAATGGGATAGTCTGTGACTATGGGTATTAGACTAGGTAGGTAAGAAAACAATGAATCAATAGGGTTAAGAGGTTTACCATTCTATGGTTAGAGCTACTCTTCTAAGTCAAAGGTATAGCACATACATCAATTCATTCCTAAAGGATCATATTAACAATTAGAGCTACTCCTACTCCTACTCCTACTCCTAAGTAAGAGATAGAATCAAAAGAACTATCAGGTCAAATTCATCAAAAATAAGAAATAGGTAGGAGCATATGGAATTGGATTTCAAGACAGATATAATGAAACAAGATGAGAATGGATTTGAAAGAACAGAACCTACAAGTGGCTCCATCCATGTAGAATAATATATGAAAGCGAACCAAAGTGCAATAGGTTGATCAGACCATCATGCACCGGCCCTGATTAGACAATATGTTAGTGGGTACTAGCCCCCAATAAAATATGTCGTGATCAAGCTCGATAAAATATAAGCTTGCAAAACTAAGGCTAAATTAGTAGTAAAGAAGGTCAAAATATAAGGGAGGTAATGATGAATAAGGTTAAATAGTCCAAGATCCCTTAAACATCAAGGAGTGAGGGTGAATTAAAACAAGAGGAAAAAGGGTTTTTAATATCGAAGTTCAAAATAAGATTCTCAAGGGTCGTCCTAGAATCTCTCATGAAATCCTAACAGTGATTGGATATACTCTCATCCTAATACCTTAAGTTCCTAATTGCAGGCATGCTTGGTACAATAACGTAACCAAACAATTTAGTCGACAGACCTGCATGGGCCACCACTAAAAACGTGTCACGACCCGCACCCTGTATAGGGGCACGAGAAGTGGTTACGTCTAGCCTACGCCGCAGTGTCGGCGGTAGTAAGCTGTTCTAGGTTGCTAACTAATCTCATGCAGTGAATATAAAAAGTACTTGTCTAGATATCAGCTCCGAATGGAGGGCAAGTAAAGGGTATGATCTACTCAAACACAGTCTAAGCACGAAAAGATAACACAGAAGTTAAACCTAAGGAATTAAAGACAACAACAACTAACTGCTAAAATAATATACCAATATCTCAAACCAACTTAATACAGACTCAATATCTTAACTTTAATACAACAAGCCAAAACATGAAAGCTAAAGTAGTCTACTAGCTAATCTCCTGAATCACTCCTGAGAGTCAGAACCAAAGGTAGCTAATCCCTCGCCAGGTCCATGGTAAGCAGGGCATGTGTCCACAGGATTATCATCTGTAATATTTTCAACAGGTCCAATCAGGACGGGAACGAGCACAACTCATCAAGAAAAACCCAAGTAAATGACAAAGAACTATAAAGCAGTTATAGACAGTTTTATTGATGAGCATGGCAGTTCTATGCAGGTAATGATGGCACAGAGACACAGTAAGATACAAGAAAAGAAAGTTAACTAAAATAAGAGAAGAATCATGGCAATGAAGACTGTAATAAAAGCTAACTGAACTAGAATATCATGTATGAGTCCAGACAGTACGATATAAGTCTAATATAATCCCAGTGTGAGTCCAGTCCATATAATCTGATACCAGATAATTTCCAGTACAAGATGAGTCCAACAGTGATCAATGAAACCAGGGTGAGTCCAACTATGATCTAACAGTGTGTTTTAAAATACCATGGTCGACATGCAAACGGCTGTAGGTATCAGGCACATCTCTCACTGATCAGGCAAGAGATGGCTATGCTTCCAGTAGATTCCAGTTTGGAGATTCCAGATTTGGGGTATGTCTACATGTCTTACTCAATATTTCCCCGCCCAGCAAGTGAATCCAGTACAAGACACAAAAATCGAGATGAGTCCGGCCAATACATGATGATTCCAGAAATGATTCCGGAATAATTCCAGTGATTCCAGTAATAGAGATCAGTAAGTAAGGTATGTGTCGCATACATGAATCCAGAAATATCCATACATGTTGATACAGAGAATCACATAGAACTAACTAGAACTGAAATACAGTAATCGACAAATAAATGAGAGAATTATCAGAGAATGTACTCGCCTGACACTCTGGAAAGAGTAGTGTAATATCAGATGTCTGTACCAGGGTCACAATGTCCTAAAATAGAGTAATACAGTTATGACATGTCCAAAATGAAGGTAAATGAAATCTGTAATGCAATCTATATGAATTCTAAGCCAATCTAGGTCAAAGTCAAACTTGGTCAACTCTACAGTCAAACTAAGTCAAATCAAATCATATTAGGTCACAGGAAATCAAACTAAGTCATACAAGGTCAAACAAGTCAAGATTAGTCAAATCTAGGTTAAAGTCAACTCCTGGTCAACACTCTAATCAAACTAGTCAAATACTAGTCAACATGATCAATCTGGGTCAAGTCTAGGTCAAACTTAGACCAACTAAGGTATTGGTCAAACAAAGACTAGTCAGTCAGGTAAGTAAGCCAGGGGTCAACTTTTTAAGTCAAACTCTATAAGGTTACTTAACTAACCATAGGCTAACTTGTCTTAGGATACCTAAGATACCATTCTACAAAGCTAAGGTATAACCAACTCCCTATACAAGTACATCACATATAAATATATATAGTACAACACCAAACTTAATCTTATAATCAAGCTAAACCATAGTCTAACTCAATCAAGACTCAACTCTAAGTATCCTACTTAACCCCATACATATCTTCACTCTACATAGGGCTATCTATATAACCAAGTCATAAATAATACCCTTATATAGGTCAAAGTCTAAACCAACTAGTCAATAGTCTAGGGTTTAGTCAAACTTAGGTCACCAAGTCATTTAGAGTCCATCCAAACTATTTCTAGGTCAATTTGGTTAAGGTTTGACCTATAGTTGACTTTGGTCAACCATGGTCAAACTTGTAGTCAAACTAGTCATTCTAGGTTAGTTTAAGTCAAAACTAGGTTAAGCTAGTTCAAATTTGACCTAAGGTTGACCTTGGTCAACACTTAGTCAAATTGGGGTCAAACTAGCTAAGTCTTGGTTTACTAGTCAATGAGGGTTAAGCCTAATGGCCATAGGCTAGTATCATAGCCCATAGGTTAGCATTCCTAGGTCAAGGCTATAGGGTTCATAGGTTTACACCTATAATAGGGTCTATACATTATACCTATATATAGGGGTCAATATGTATATACCCATACCCAAATATATATAACCCATACATACCCTTAACCATTTATACCAATATAGGCACAACTATATACAATACAAACCCACATACATATAATATCACTATATGAAAACTAATACAAATATATATATATATATCAATATATATATATATATATATATACCTATATATATATATAAACTCATATATACTATATATATATAGAGACATAGAGAGAGAGACAAAGGGTGAGAGACAAAGAGAACACAGGAATGGGGGAGGGTTTCAGGAATCCTGGAACCAGGATATCCAGTCCCCAAATACACACATACACAGTACATATATACATATATATGTATATATATACATAACTACATATATACTCAACTACATAACCTCAAAACTCACCCACACTCACACATACATATATACTACGTATACACATATACATGTATAAATTATATCAAAAATAGATTTGAAATTCGTTTTTAGAAAACTGGAATTAATACTAAATCTGGAAACTGTGCACTGTTTATTTGAAAGTAGGTAAACCCAAAAACTCACACGAAACCGAGCTATGGCTCGAATCTCTAGGTTGGTAACAGTAGCCCCACACATATACGTGTCGTGTGTGTCAATGGTAGTCCACCACGACACGACACGGCGTGTCCTAACGCCCAAAAACCCAATCGGGTAAATCCTGACACTATGCAGTGTCACAGGCATCGTGCACGCGTGCACTTAGCTCTAGGACACGACACACGTGTCTAGAAGTCTCGTACACGTGTGGGTAGGTTCGCCTAGGGTTGGTCTAGGGTTTAGGTAGCCTGATTCGTGTCCAAGTGTCCCCGTGTCCGCGCACGAAGTGCGTATCAGAGGCACTGTGCGCGCGTGTAAGTGACAGTGTGTGTCCAGTGCGAGTGCGATTTCGTGTCCGATACGACACGAGAAGTTGTGAGACTCGAGGGGGGGCTTGTCAGAGGGTGCCCCCACCTCTGTGCCAAGTGGCATGTGTCCACGTGTCACGTGCAGCGAGCACGAGATGTGCAGCAGCAGGGGAGCCGCGCGCACTGTCGTGCTGCGTCGTGCACGCGTGTCGACCAGTCTAGGGCCACGTGTGTGTCACCTAGGGCCTCGTGGTCGTGTCCTAGGATAGGTGAGGTGTCAGGGTACGTGTCTAGGTTACTGTATCGTGTCCACAACACGTGTAGACACGACACGAAGTGTCAAACACTTGTGTGTTTACAGTGTGCACAGTGTGTTAAAATCAGTGGGTTCGTGTCCTATTTTGGACACGAACAGTGTCCAATTCATGCTCAGTCCTAGGGAATCGTGTCCTACACATCTAAGGCTACCCAAAAATATATTTTGTTTTATAAAAACACAACATTAAATCCTAAGTGGCATTTCACCAAATACTGCAATTAAGACACAGATACGTGTCCGATACGGACACCAAATCGAACCTACTTCCTACCAAACTTTACCCACAGTATTGTTATTCCTATATGAATGCAATTATGAAAGAAAAACAGGAATTTGACTAGGTTTGTGAGAAAATACCTATTGTGCAAATCCAAGGAAAAACAATGAGAATGGGGTTGTGTGATCTCCAACTCGATGATGCCCAAGCTCCCAAATTCTAAATTTCTAGCTTCCCTTAGCTCCCTAGATGTTGTAGGGTTCCAATGCAAGAGACTAGAGTCAATTTGGACCAAGAATGATCAAGTTATAAAGGGTTGAAGGAAAAGGAAATTTTGTGGATTTAATTTCATGTAATTTTGTTCATGAATAAATCCATGGGGTTATATAGAAGTGTGGGCTGCCAAGGGGGGGTAGGGGGTAGATATTTAGGGCTTATCCACCTAGCAAAACTTAGCTCCTAAGTATTTGACTAAGGGGATAGATATTTTAGGTTTCTAAAATATCTAAAAGTAAAATATCTAGATATTATCAAACCTAGATATTTACACATAGGTTAACATCTAACATTAGCCTCCTAGGTTAGTGACTAATCTCTAGGTTAGGGTAAACTAGGTTAGGGATTATCAAGTCACTAATCAAAAGTCCATGAATAGTAAAATCTCCCTAATCCTACTTAATTCCTAGAAAATTACCAAAATACCCTTTAGGCCAAAAAGCCCTAATTTGATGTTCTAAACCTATGGCTAGGCTCACATGATCATGGTTAGTCTCTAAGTTATGAAATCTCTAGGGTTTACACTAGGGTTATACTAACACAGTCACAAAGTCATAAGTCATGACTTATGAAATAGTTTTAATATAACTAAAAATCACCAGAAATCATATCATGACTAAAACACCATTAATAAATAATAAAAATAATAATTTTTCAAAAATACCCCAATTTCAGAAAACTGGGTCTTACATCTAAAAATAACTATTTTGTAGTTATTCTGGATTGCGCACAATGGACTGCGCCAGTAACAGACTGCGTAGACTGCGCTGGCCTTTGGGCAGTTGCTCGATCGTGGGCTAACTGTATTTAGAGACGTGGTATTGTTTGATTGAAATGCGCTTGGTCGTGTATAGGCGGTTGCCACGTGGCGAGCAATTGATGGCATGTAAGCCACGTAATAAATGTCAGTAATCTTGAAAAAGCTTGATAGATCACGCCACTCGAATAGCGCTAGCTTCAGACTGCGCTCAGCTCTAGTCAATGGATTGCGCTAGTTTTGGACAGCTAGACCGTGCTAGGTTTTGGCAGCTAGACCGTGCTACAATTTGGACAGCTGTTCTAGAATGCTGCACGATATGAGAAACGAACAGACTCCTCGTTTTTCGGGCTGTCAGACTGTCAAAAGATTTGATCTTCTTGTCAGGCAATGATGGCATTGCCACGTTAGCATAGCGCGCTTGGGCATTGGCGCATTTCAACCTAGCGCGGTTGATTTGTAGCGCTGTTCATGTTAGCGCGTTTTATTGATGGGTGCGCAATTTGGACTTCTGTGCTTTATTTGATGGGTGCAACTTGATTTTTAGGACTTACAAGACCCCCTTCAAAGTTTTCGAAATTTGAAAATATTCAAAGTTTCAAAATACTTTGAATTTCAAATTTGAAATCAAGTTGCGCTTCCACTACGCGTTTGGAGGAATTAGCTCCGATTTTCTCGACGCAATCGGAGGTGACTGTTACGTTTTTGTGAGAAACTATAAATAGTTTCATCTTCCATTCTTTTAATCTTTACTTGCTTTCGAATCCTCAAGAGCAAAAAACTTCTCTCCTACTCCGACTTCTTCTTCCTCCTCTCGTCGTCGATACCAATGGTGCCTAAGCGATCGGCCACCGAGAAAGGAAAGGCTCATGTCGAACCTTCGACTCGTGTTGCACCGCGAGTATCTCGTCACGAGACGGGCCACCCAGCTCTTCAAGGTGAATGATGAACCATGATCGAAAGCCCTTTTTAGGTTTTTGATGTTTTTGAAGCTTCATGCCTCTCTCTTTTTATAGATTGATGGTATTCTCAACCACTTGTGCCACCCTGTTTAGGGTTTCGGCTGCATGTACAACAGTTTTCATTTTTATGAAAACTGTATCTTTGTGCAATCGGTTGGAGAGCGCTGACAGAGTGTTCAGCACAATCCGTCGATTTGCATATCGATTCACAAACTGATGTTTTGCGCAAGTCGGCTGTGCTAGCACAATCTGATGTCTTACGCACGTAGGCTGTGCTGGCGCAATCGGATAGATTGTTTCACACAGCGCAATTTGATGAACTGTGAAGAATTTTTTAATTTTCTTGCATGTACTGATTTTTGTCTCTTCATCGATACAGTTAACTTAGAGATGATCCAAACTACGAGGTTCTTGCAGGATCTCTGTCTGAATCAGAATTCAAGGAAGATCTCTCACATGTCTCTTTTCCTCAATATGCTTTAACGTTATCTCGACAGGCTGTCCTGATTGCGCAAGATAGTGATACCTTATTATGTCTGATGAACGGGCAACCTCTTCAGACTGCTGATACTGTCACCCACAAGAAACCTCTGTTTTTGTTTGGTGAGGCTTTTGACAAGAATTCACAGCCGAGGCCTCGTATAGAACAGAGAATCTTCCGAAGAGGCGAGAAAATGATATATCTGACAGAGATCTCCAGATGTCTTCCTCTGTCCAGATACGCTTTTGCGAGCTATCTCCGAAGGTTGGAGTGGGACATAACTCCACTACAACAGGCCCGCGTGGGTAACATCTGTGTTAAGAAAGGGCCGGAACATAAAGATGTATTCTACAGTTCTTCTGAGCGACATGGCCCTCTACTCAGAGGACTAAAACCCGGTTGCATTCCGCCGGAGGATTCTTCTCTGCTGCTGCCAGTAAGGACTGTAGGAACGAAATAGTAAAGCGTAATACTCTAGAGGGGGGTGAATAGAGTTGGCAGCGGAATAATGCTAAATAAAAAATGTTAGCAGCACATTCACAGAATATTAATCACAACTGAAATAATGTAAAGGCAAAGTTAAGAGAGCAAACGCAAAGACAGCGATGTATACTGGTATCCCTTTGTTGAGGACTAATCCAGTCGGTAGAACTCTTGCTACCAGTTGAATCCACTATTGAAAAAACTGCAAGTTTTCTTACGAAGTCCTTGCAACTTCTACAACGCGAGCTTTGATATGAAGAACTCGTCCAAGTTCAAATGTGAAGAGGTATTCTTCAATCAAGCCTTCTGATTACAATCTCTCAGAAACTTCTAGACCGTACCGCACTGGCAAATTGACTAGAGGATTGTAACTGGCTTGGGATCTGAAATTGAAAGCTCTAGAAAACTCTTTGGAAGACTGAAAGCTTTAGATAGAGAGAAGATTGAAAGTGAATGAGTGAGTTGAAATGATCGAAATCCTTCTCTATTTATAGGAGTTCCAAAGGCAGACTTCTGTCAGAATTCGGGCAGAATTCGGGCAGAACTCTATGAGCAAATCTCGGTCAAATTCGCAACTGCAGGAGGACCAAGTTCCAAAGTTTCAAAATCACAACGGCCACTAACCGAACTCTGGCCGAACTCTGGCCGAGTTCTGTCAGGGTTAGGTTAGGGTTTTAAAAATAGGTTTTGGTGATTTTTGAAAACCTTTTTGAAAACCATTTTGTAAATATTTTGATAGGTCATTTTAAAAACATTTTAAACTATTTTGGGGATAGCCTATTTGCCAGTACGACTCGGTGTACAATATATTTCTAGACTCAAATAAAATGAAAATTATATTGCATAGGAAATACAGACTCGAGTAAGCAAACAGATCTTCAGTCTTGAACGGAGTGGATAGCCAATCTTGCTTATGTCCAAGAAACCGAGATGTCCCAACTAGCTTTGTATATCCAGACAGAGTTTGATCAATTATTAAAATCAGGTTGACCATATGACCAATGGGCCAACAATCTCTCCCATTTTGATAATTGATAAACTATGAATGATATAACATTAAGCTTGTTCAAAAAGAATCAAAATGTGAAATTGTTCATGTCCTATATTTAACTCAAAAAAAATATGTTAGAACTTTAATTTTCTTCCCCTTTGTCACTTAGCAAAATAATTGCACAAGAGAAGGCTCCCCCGCATTTAATGCAGAAGGCTCCCCTGCAACTAATGCATAAGGAACAAATAGTGAGAAAACATAATAAATAAAACATAAAGAGTAGATATACATCATCACAGGCATGTAAAGTTTCTACAAATTATCATCACATGCATGCTATTGTCTCTAAAGAATATTATCACAGGCATGCTATTGTTTCAAAAACATAAAAGAAATCTCAGGCATGCTATTGCACAGACAGTTTGTAATGAAAAAGCAGTATAAAGAGATAGTGCTTAAAACAAAGTGCTGAAAGAAACTGAAATATCATAAACGAAACGCCATAAGCATGTCCATGAAAAAGTACTGAAAGCATACTACAAAGTGCTGATAAAATCAAAAGTACTGATAAAAAGAAATACTGATAAAAACTTGGAATGTTGGAGCATTTCCAAGTATACAATAGAATGTCACTAAAAAATCAAATCACATCTCCTCATCACTATCCTCGTCATCATCATCATCAGCAGCTCGGCCAGCATGACCGGAAGGACCAGCACCATAAGTACCAGCGCCAGAAGGATGAGAAGGGGCACCAGCATAGAACTCACCAACGTAGTCACGAGGTGCACGATACCAATCATAGGCGTTACCTGGCTGGAAGTAGGCATGGACAGCCTCATCCTCACAGCGGTAACCCGAAAAAGCTGGATCTCGAGGGATGGAGGCGGCAGAGTGACCAGTCTGGGCAAAACGTAGATCGGCCAAGGAGTTTGCCATCGCCTGGTAACGGGTGACATCACGGAACTCACGCTCGCGAGCCATGTCCGTCAACGAGACGTGCAAAGCAGATAAGTGCTGATGTATGCCCTCAAATGTCATGGCATACTGATGAGGTGGTGGAGGAGGTACAGTAGGAGGAGCAGTAGGTAGAGCTGAAGCAGTCCGGCTGCGACGAGATAGCTGAAGAAACTTGGGCTCAGAGTCCTGAGTACAAGTCGATAGATCGATCTCAAATCGCTGAAAGATACGAGGGAGAATCATCGCGTAAGAGAGATTTCGATCTCTAGCACGACATCGTCCCATCATCTGAATGATAGTCTTAGGGGTGGAAAAAGGAATCCCTTTAAGAATATGGTACATAGCGGACAGCTCAAGTGAGGTCACATCATCTTTGGAAATGGATTTGGAAAGGATAGTAGAGCAGATGATGCGATACAATTCGTAGTTGAACAGGTTCAGGTTGTTAGCCTTGAACTTTCCAGAGCGTACTCTGTCAGGAGCACAGAGTTCTGCTTTGAAACTAGTGAGTGTCGTGCCTTCGGGAAAATCAAATTCTGTGATGTCTACTAGCGGTTCACCTTCATTGGGAATACCAAGAATCTCCGCTAGAAGGGCATCATCGAACTCGATGTCGATGCCTCCAACACGTGTGCTCACAACAAAAGTGTTAACTACGAGATTGCAATAGAATAAACGAATGGCATTAGTAGCTATCGGGAAGCACAGTTTAACAAATATGTGTAACCCTAATGCCTCAAACAAGTGACGATGATCGGGAAATACCGTCCATTTGATCGGAGCGCCGCCGCATATGGATCGGGTGGAAAAATTATCGTACCATAATAGGGCTTGGTCGAGGGTTTGGAAGAAAAACCTATCGAAAGCGCCGTCGCTCGTTTGGATCGACGAAAAGAGTGAATCCATGTGTGGATTCGAAGACGACCCTTCCTCACTAGGAGTGGTCTTCTTCTTCCTCTTGAATAGATTAAATTTAGGTGCCATTAAAAATAAAAAGTATAAATTGAAAGGTAGAGAGAGAGGGAGTTATACCTCACAAAATTAGGATATGTTGTAGAGAATGTCGATCTCCGCACGATTCTAAATTTTGGAGAGATTTCACCAAGTAGATTGGAAGGAAAAAATTGGTGAAGAACTAGGGTTTGATGGCTCGGGTTGGCTGCTGCTGCTGTTTGAATTGGTTTGGAAGCAATGAAAGAGAAGAAGCTCTCGGGTTCTGGATATATACACAGATACCCTCAACCGAACTCGGGCCGAATTCGGTCAGAGCTCTGGCCGAATTCGCCTAGGGTTCTTCAAAGTTGATTTTTGCCACTTTTTTTTCATTGTCTCATTTCAAATATTTAATTCAAAGATTAGTTATTTTAGCCTTCAAATAACATAATTAATAATATTTTATGAATTAAATGTCTTTACACAGCGACTGTCTCAGATTAGCTGTAGGAGTACTGTCCCAGCTGGCAGAGGTTCACCGGGGAACTCTTAAATACCGCTTCGCTTCAACCGTAGTTGTGGTGACAGACAGACTCTTTATTGGCTTGTCTCTGACACAGTTTTTGCGTATTGAGATATAATCATAAAACAAAATCAATTAATATTATTGACGTCCAAAATTCCTAATTCTTGACGTAAATAATTGAAACGATCTTCCGCTAGAGGTTTAGTGAAGATGTCAGCTAATTGATTTTTAGTATCTATGTACACAAGGTTTATATCTCCATTTTGATGATGATCTCTAAGAAAATGATGTCTAATCTCGATATGTTTAGTACGAGAGTGACATACTGGATTCTTAGTCAAATTAATAGTGCTCGTGTTATCACAGAAAATGGGAATATGTGTGTAAAATAAATCATAGTCTTCTAGGGTTTGTTTCATCCATAAAATCTGAGCGCAACAACGTCCTGCGGCGATGTACTCAACCTCTGTTGTTGATAGGGCTACAGAATTTTGCTTTTTACTAAACCAAGAGACTAAAGCTTTGCCTAAGAAATGACATATGCCACTTGTACTTTTTTTATCAACTTTGCATCCAGTAAAATCTGCATCCGAATAACCAATAAGGTCAAAGGATTTAGTTTTGGGATACCACAAGCCAACAGAAGAAGTGCCTTTAAGGTATCGGAAGATACGCTTAACTGCGGACAGATGTGATTCCTTTGGGTTAGCTTGAAAACGTGCACACAGGCAAATACTAAACATTATATCTGGACGACTAGCAGTTAAATAAAGTAAACTACCAATCATACCTCGATACTTACGTGTGTCGACTGGCTTGCCTTATTCATCTGAATCAAGCTTTGTTGAAGTTGTCATCGGAGTGCCAATAGGTTTGACATTTTCTAGATCGAACTTCTTTAGCAAGTCTTTTGTGTACTTGGCTTGATTTATGAATGTCCCATTATCAGTTTGTTTGATTTGCAATCCGAGAAAGAATTTCAGCTCTCCCATCATGCTCATTTTAAACTCATTCTGCATACACTTAGAAAATTCTTGACACAGAGATTCATCAGTAGATCCAAATATAATATTATCAATATAGATTTGAATTAAAAGCAGCTTGCCATTAAAAGATTTAATAAAAAGTGTAGTGTCAACCTTCCCTTTTGAAAAACCGTTATCAAGTAAAAAAGAGCTTAGACGATCATACCAAGCACGAGGGGCTTGTTTTAAACCATATAGAGCTTTCTTCAACTTGAAAACATGATCTGGGTTTTTGAAATCCGTAAAACCTGGAGGTTGTGCTACAAAAACTTTTTCTTTTATAAAACCATTTAAAAAGCACTCTTCACATCCATTTGAAAAAGTTTGAAATCATGAAAACATGCAAATGCACATAGCATACGAATGGATTCTAATCTTGCAACTGGGGCATAAGTCTCATCGTAGTCGATACCTTCTTCTTGATTGTATCCTTGAGCTACGAGTCGAGCCTTATTACGAGTCACTAAACCATTCTCATTCAGTTTGTTTCGGAATACCTAACGGGTGCCAATGACCGGATGATCAACAGGCCTGGGAACAAGTTCCCAAACTTGATTCCGTTCAAATTGGTTTAATTCCTCTTGTATAGCATCTATCCAAAAACTATCACTATATGCTTCATCAATAGTTTTGGGTTCTAGCTGTGAAATAAATGCAACACTAGAAACAATATCTCTACAGGATGTACGAGTACTTACTCCCTTCGTAATATCACCAATTACCAAATCCTTTGGATGATTTGCTGTAAATTTCAACCTTTTTGCTTCATTCTGAAGGTAGCTGGTTCCTGGATCTTCTTTAGGAGGTTCAGCTAGTGCAGAGCTTGGTTGAGAATCAGCTGGAGTTGAGCTTGGTACAGATGTATCTTCGTCATTGTCATCAATCGTCATTTGATTTAATTCATCAAAGGTGACATTGATTGACTCTTCGATGATCATGGTACGTTTGTTGAAGACTCTGTATCCTTTGCTCTTGGCCGCATAACCTAAAAATATACCTTCATCGGCCTTTTCATCAAAATTTCCCAAAATTGTCTTTTCTGTTAAGAATAAAGCATTTACAACCAAAAATTCTAAAGTATAAAACTGAAAGAATTCTATCAAACCATAACTCAAATGGAGTCTTCTTCGATTTGGGTCGAATTAGAACTCTATTGAGAACAAAACAAGCTGTGTTGACAGCTTCAGCCCAGAAATATTTGGGTAGACTAAACTGGTTTAACATCACTCTGGCCATTTCGGTTAGAGTTCTGTTCTTACGTTCCATAACTCTATTTTGTTGTGGAGTCCTAGGGCAGGAGAACTCATGAATAAAATCGTGTGTCACAAATTGCTCAAAATCAGCATTCTCGAATTCGCCACCATGATCGCTTCTTATGCGAGTGATCATGTAACCTTTTTCATTTTGTACTTTCTTGCAAAAGGCGACAAATTCGGATAATGCATCATTCTTGCGTGTCAAGAAATATACCTACGTGTATCTAGAGAAATCATCTACAATTATGAAAGCATAAAGTTTACCTCCGAGACTAGCAACTCTGCTAGGACCAAATAAGTCCATATGAAGCAATTGTAGAGGTCTAGTAGTACATACTGCGTTTACTGACTTAAAAGTGGATCTGGTAGCTTTGTTCCTTTCATATTGACTGCATACCGAATCCTTCTTGAATGTAATGTCCGGTAAACCGCATACTAGCTTCTTTGTGGATAATCTTGATATTGTATCCATATTAGCGTGACCGAGCCTCATATGCCACAGATGACTCTCATCACTCTTGGCCATTAAGCATCTACCTGAAATGTTAGTTTCTTCTAACAAATAAAAAATATATATATTGTCTTCCCTGATACCTTCAAAGATAGTACTACCAGTTGAGCCATCAACTATAGTACATTTGTCTTTGCCAAAGTTGATGCCATAACCATGATCAGCTAGATGACTTATGCTGAGTAGGTTATGTTTCAACTCGGTAACCAGACAGACATCCTTAATTACAGGATAGGGAGACTTACCAACATCACCGATACCAATAATATACCCTTTCAAATTATTACCGAAGGAGACATAGCCTTCCTTCTTTTTCTTCGACAGTGTTGCAAATAGGGTAGCGTCACCGATCATATGCCGTGAGCAACCGCTGTCGAGGATCCATTTGCTTCTAGCATGTGAAGGGTGTTCCACCTACAAAACAGTTTACAGATGAAACCTTTGGTACCCATTTCTTGTAGGGTGCTGAATTGTTAGCTTTAGGTATCCAAGCATAAACATTTAGATCTACAAGCTTTCTCATTCTACATGCAGATGATATATGACAAATGAGGCCACAATAATGACATTGTGCATGTCGAGTGTTGAAAGCTGAGTGGTGTGCATGGTTGGTAGATTTGGGTTTTCTAGTATAGAAGAAAGCATACCTATAATCTTGTTTGGGCTTGACCTTTTGGGGTAAAGATTTGATAGGGTTAGGTCTGACAGTGTTTGGCTTGGGAATGTTCCGATTTCTCGGTAAGTGACACGTGTTAGGGTAGGAAGCAGCAGGCTCAGGCTGTTTTCCTAACCTAATTTCCAATCTTTTGGAAGTGTCATACAACTTAGTATAATCAGAAGTAAGTGATTCTATTCTGATTTGTGCACATTGAAGACTTTTATTCTCTATAGAAAGTTCTTCCTTGAGTTGGTCAATAATTTTGTCTTTCTCTTCAGATGACTTGGTAGTCTCGTGTAATAAGAGCTTTATTGAAGAAAGCTCACCAGACTCACTAACATTATTTCTAACCTCAGCTAGTAGGTCGGTAAGTCTACCTATTTTACATTTGTACTCTTTGAGTACCTTCTTAGAGGTCTGATACTTACTACGCAGTTTCCTGTAATTAGTCATCAGGTCACTGAAGGCATCTCCTAATTGCTCAAAGGTGAAGTCATCATATGTTTCTACAGGTTCAGTAGGTACCTGATCGGTTGCCATAAAGCATACATTTGCAGCGTCCTCTGAGTGTTCGTCTTTTGAGTCGCTGGCTTCACTCTCATGCCATATGCTGGTGTTGGCATATTTCCGAGATGTTGATCTTTTCAGGTTCCCTTTTTCATACCTGTTGTTCTTCTTGCTCGATGATGAGTTTGTAGGACAATCCTTATTCATGTGTCCCTTCTTCTTACAGCCATAACAGACAGCATCTTCTTGGTACCAGTTGTTGCTGTTGTTCTCTTTGACTCTCTTCTCATGTCTCATGAATCTTTTGAACTTTTTTGCTAGGAGAGCTTAATCTTCAGCGTCAGATCCACTACTGTCTGAGTCATCTTCAGCAGCTTTTCTGTGCTGAGCCTTGAAGGCGATAGTCTTCTCCTTTGTTGCAGGCTCTTCAAAATCTTGTAGCTCCACTTCATGAGTGAGTAGCTTACCCATGAGTACTTATAGGGATATAGTTGTAAGGTCGTTCCCTTCAATGATTGCAGTAGCCTTTGGAATCCAGTTCTTGGTGAGAGCTCGCAGGAGTTTGCGAATCTTTTTATGGTTACTGTAATCTTTGCCTAGGGAGGACAAAGGATTTACAATATCCAAGAATCTCTCGAACATTTATGTAACTGTTTCATTGGGCTTCATTTTGAACGCCTCATACTCTTGAGTAAGTCTGCTGACTTTAGATTCCTTGACTTGAGTCGTGCCTTCATGTGTGACTTCGAGTAGCTTCCATACTTTATTAGCCGTTGTGCAGATAGACACCCTGTTAAATTCAGTTCTGTCTAAAGCACAAAAGAGAGCATTAATGGCACGTGTGTCAAGACTGGCCCTTTTCTTTTCTTCCTCTGTATATCTGCTACGGGGGTTTTTCAACTAAAACTCCATCAACATTTATACGAGGTGGCTTTTGATAGCCATCAAGAACAATGGACCATAAATCAAAATCAAGAGATTTCAAGAAGAAACTCATCCATGTTTTCCAATATGTATAATTTGTACCATCAAACAGTGGGGGTCTGTTTGTGGCCTGGCCTTCACTTGTGAATTTTACAGTTGCCATGTGTTGTGCTGTGATCTATATAACAGTTAATTAAAAAGAATAAATAATTGTACTGTTACCTTTGCTTTACCTGTAATACCCGCTTTGATACCAATTGTAGGAACGAAATAGTAAAGCGTAATACTCTAGAGGGGGGGTGAATAGAGTTGGCAGCGGAATAATGCTAAATAAAAAATGTTAGCAGCACAATCACAGAATATTAATCATAACTGAAATAATGTAAAGGCAAAGTTAAGAGAGCAAACGTAAAGACAGCGATGTATACTGGTATCCCTCTGTTGAGGACTAATCCAGTCGGTAGAACTCTTGCTACCAGTTGAATCTACTATTGGAAAAACTGCAAGTTTTCTTACGAAGTCCTTGCAACTTCTACAATGCGAGCTTTGATACGAAGAACTCGTCCAACTTCAAATGTGAAGAGGTATTCTTCAATCAAGCCTTCTGATTACAATCTCTCAGAAACTTCTAGACCGTACCGTACTGGCAAATTGACTAGAGGATTGTAACTGGCTTGGGATCTGAAATTGAAAGCTCTAGAAAACTCTTTGGAAGACTGAAAGCTTTAGATAGAGAGAAGATTGAAAGTGAATGAGTGAGTTGAAATGATCGAAATCCTTCTCTATTTATAGGAGTTCCAAAGGCAGACTTCTGTCAGAATTCGGGCAAAATTCGGGCAGAACTCTATGAGCAAATCTCGGTCAAATCCGCAACTGCAGGAGGACCAAGTTCCAAAGTTTCAAAATCACAACGGCCACTAACCGAACTCTGGCCGAACTCTGGCCGAGTTCTGTCAGGGTTAGGTTAGGGTTTTAAAAATAGGTTTTGGTGATTTTTGAAAACCTTTTTGAAAACCTTTTTATAAACATTTTGATAGGTCATTTTAAAAACATTTTGAACTATTTTGGGGATAGCCTATTTGCCAGTACGACTCGGTGTACAACATATTCCTAGACTCAAATAAAATAAAAATTACATTGCATAGGAAATACAGACTCGAGTAGGCAAATAGATCTTCAGTCTTAAACGGAGTGGATAGCCAATCTTGCTTATGTCCAAGAAATCGAGATGTCCTAACTAGCTTTGTATATCCAGACAGAGTTTGATCAATTATTAAAATCAGGTTGACCATATGACCAATGGGCCAACAAGGACCCCCATATTCGCAAATAAGTTTACAAAGGTGGAAAGGAGATATCCGGACCAAAATCTACGGTTGACAGGTCTTGTGAACCCGGACAATAAAAGGTGGATCTGTGTGACCAATTGGACAATTTGAAGATCAGCTCAAAGAAATTGATCTGTATCAGGCAGTGTACGCCACTGTCTATGGCTTCCCCCCTAATCCATATTTATTCCTTGCGTTGGCGGAGAGATATAATTACAGGACTGGGACATTCATGACGCCGCGCGGGGAAATTGGATTAGCCTTGCATGAGATGAAATATATCTCTAATCTGCCGATGGGGGATATCCCCTATGAAGAGCTTGTCCCGACAAATGATGAGTTGGACAAGCTACGTAGGGAAAATGCCAGCATGGTAGATATTTTTGAAAAGCTACTATGCCATTACAAGATTTGTTTTCTATACTACAAGAGTGGCACAGCCGGCACTTGCTATTCGACCGAGTGGTTGCCGTATCTTTTCCTTAACCATATTATTGAGAAGAAGACCAAAGAACATAAGAACTGCAATCCCAACTTCTTCAAACCGCTTAGCAATAGCGAGGTGATGGAGTTGATGGAGAAGCACGACGAGATGGATATCAAGATCAAAGATGATCTTCAGTATCCTCCTTTCAAGAAAGGAGACATCGTCGAGAGCTACATAAGGATGGGTTATAGGCCCATGTCGAAAAAAGCCCAACTGGCAGGTTTCCTTACTTACTGGCTTCGACGATATATTATTCCTGGGGCCAGTGCAGTTGAATGCTTCCATCACGGTGTGTTGTTTGCTGCCGTTCGTCTAGTTTTTGGCTACCAGATGGACTTGTTGTCAGCAATGACGTGCAGGATGAACGTCGGCCTCCGTCTTTTCATTGATTCAATGATTCGAGAAAAAGGCGAGAAGGGACATTTCCTACGACTGGAACTGCTATATACATATTTGTTTGGATGGCTGCTTCTATACCATCCTTCTCTAATGAACCCTGCTATGGGAGCAGTGAGCGGCAGTTTCTTAAGAAGATACTCCGGATTCAAGTGGATCTATTCCACTTTGAAAGACTACCGGCGAGTCTTGAATCTGGACAAAGGATGGAACTTCTACTGTGTTCCACCTCCAGCCGATTACGAATATGTACCGACAAACCTCATTGATTCGGTGAGAGTGCCACCTTTGGGTCGTACAACCTTCGACTGGCTGAGGACAATTTGGCCATCACATCTAGTATACCGGTTCGAAGATGAATGTTATCTTGAACCTTATCTCCCAAGCCATTTTGTACGTCAATTCGGCTATGACCAATTCCATGTGGGCAATGCCATAACATGCTTACAGGAAAGAGGTTATTTGATTGATGGAGCCCGGGCTTGGGCCTATTACAACGCCCGTGACATAAAGACAACGTTCTCGATGCCTACAAGGAACGACCGTGGCCCGCGCATGCTGTACACTTATTCAATCTTTTATACGTCAGCAAATACTTTTGCTGAGAATTTTAATTTAACAGACAGCTTTGCGACGGTGACACGCTTTAGGAAAGGAGCACCTATTTTGTTGCCTCCTAGAAATGATGAAGAACACGAGCCTGCTGATGCGCCTCTAGAAGCTTCGAGGGAAGCCAATTTCCCTGAAGAAGTCTATGAACAGCTGCGTGTTTCTTTGAAAGTTGTAAGATCTCCGATCAAGGAGAAGAAGAGGAAGGTAGAAGAACCATCTTCTCCTGTCTCTAAGAAGAAGACCGCTATAGACTCTTCAGAAAGAGTCACTACTCGATCGCAGTCTCGGCAACAGGCTGAGTCAGCTCACAGAGAAAAGGCGACGGCCCCGACTTCCATCCAAAGACAAACACACGCTGTAGACGTAGACAGTCCTGAAGAACCACTACGCAGGAAGAAAATAGCTTTCAGAATGAAAGTGACCACTCCTCCAAGACCTATCCATACATCGGCCCTGATAAGTGCTGCTGCCGGGGTTATGATGCCTTCTCCTACACCTGCTCCTAAGCCTAGGCAGGTGACAGATACACAAGAAGGAGCTACCAGTACAGAGATAAGGGACAAGGTCGCAGATACAAGAGAAGAGACCGCAGAGACAAAAAAATAAGGCTGCAGAAGCAAGAGAAGCGACTGCAACTCCGACCCCAATCAATGAGTCAGAATTGTCTCTCGAAATATTGCCATCTCCCACACTTGCAATGGAAGCTGCTCATCTTCCAGCTACACCAATATTGCGTCGTACTGAAGAAGATCGACTGATGATCGAGGCTCTGGATAGATGTGACTTTGGCTTCCATGACATAGATCCAGTCGATGCAAGTGATGATGAGGAAGCACAAGAAGAGGGGGCAGATGACGAAGAAACATCGGCGGAAGATGTTAATGACAATCTAATTTCGAAAGAGGATGCTGCTGTCCATGCATCCCAGGAGAAGAATGCTGCTAATGAAGTAGCACCGGAGGAAGCTATTGTCACCGATCAAAGAGGTATTGACTGATTTTGATAATCTTCATTTATAGATCAGATGACTGATGTTTTAACTTTCATTCATACAGAAATTCAATTTTCTCTGATTCTTTCGGTATGCACTGACATGGTGCAGACAGAGACGATAGCCAGCGGCAGCCGTCATCTATCAGGCGGCTCCGAAGCGGGAAGTAGTCAGGCAGTAATGTCTGAAACTACTTCCGTGAGGCTCCAACCTATTTCATTAAATGACAATCTTGTCATTAAACCCAGCGTTGGTAAGCTTGCCTTTATTTTGATCTTGTTTTGATAGCCCTTAGTGACAGTAAACTGATGATGTTTATTTGATTTCGCAGAGGAACATCCGGGAGGGGCAAATAGCTCCTCTATGGCTCCCCTGTCAAAAGAGGCTACAGCCCATGTTCAAGATACCGAACTTTCGTCTTCATAAACATCCGCTGCTGAAGCTTCTGTAGGAGTAGCTGCTACACCTAGTGCAGTAGCTACCAACAAATTTGTAGTTGGTTCCTTCACCAATTTCTTCTTCAGTTCCTTGGGACCTTTGGTACAAAGAGTAATGGACAAAGAAACTGTTGGTTTCATCACTGTCAGAAGTCCAACTTCTTATCTGATCGGCGGCATCCGAGATCAAGGTGATGAAGCTCAGGCTGCTTACCTCGAATATGTGCTGGATGAGCTGGAGGAATCAATCAAGATTTTTAAAGATCTTGACCGAGGGGAGGTAGAGCCACTCGTGAATGCCGAGTTCGAGAGAATGACTCGAGAAGCTGAGGTCTTGAGAGATGATTTTAAGAATTTTTGGACACTTTCGCTGTGAAGTCTTCAGAGTTCGACTCTCAACTAAATATAGTAGCATCTACTGCTGGAAAGAAAGAGAAGAAGTTTGCTGATCTGAAGGCAGAGTTTGCTCGACTTCTAGAGGAGTTGAGAATCGTTCAACTTGCTCTTGAAGAAGAGACCACACAGCATCAAGCCGCAGTTCAGCAATTGGACGTTCTGACCCATGAGAAGAATGAGTTTGTCAAGTTTCATCATGATGAAATTGCTCGCCGACTAGTGGCCTTGCCAACGTTTGACGCTGAATCTGGAATGGCAGAGGCTAGAAGGCGGGTGTTGGATTCTCGTGATGAACGACTCCAAACCTTGAAGCAGCAGATAGCTAATCTGATGACCCCTCCGGCTGAATAAAAAAACTTTCTGTATTTTCTTCTTTGTGATATGTCTTTTTGTAACGTCTTTTATCTTGATCAATAAAAATACACTATTTTGTGGATCTATTATTTGTTGCATATCCCGTTACGGATATAAATAATAGGGATAGAAAATATATTCAGAGGTTCGGGACATGATATATTTCTTGATTTAGAAAATAATTATATTCATTATATCTGCTCAAAGGTAATATGGACATGGCAGAATATAATTTTCTTTTTGAATATCAATATTTCGGTAGACAACTTAATCAGAGGTAATCAATACGCAACAAGTTGCTGATATAGATGGATAGACAAGTCATCAGAATGTATGAACGAAGTGAATCGTTGGGATGAACGGATGAACCGTCAATTGGATGGAGTGAATGGGTGAACGGGTGAACCGTCGGATGAAGGGAATGAACGGATAAACCGTCGGATGAATGGAATGAACGGATGAACCGTTTAGATAAAATGAACGGATGAACCGTCGAATGGATGGAATGAACGGATGAACCATCTTAATAATGGAATGAACGGATGAACCGTCTTAATAATGGAATAAACGGATGAACCGTCGGATGATGGAATGAAAGTTGTGAAGAACAAGTCACTTCGGTTCTTGTAATAGACTATCTCAAGAATTTCTGCCTATAAATAGAACAAAAATTTAGATGGAATGATCAGTTTCAATTTTAACATAAAATGTCGTCTGAAGATGCATCCAAGAAGGCTGAGATGCTCCCAAAGGTCGAAGAAGTCACTGAGGACCGTCCAGCCGAACCAACCCAACCAAAGCAGACGGAGGCGGGCGAAGGTTCGTCTGCACCCAAGCCACCACAGGATATCATGGACTTCCTAGTTGAGCCAGGGAAGACTGAAGAAAAAGAGGCTATGAGGATGGCCGCTTGTGCGTTTCTAGTAAAATCGAGCAAGGATGTCCTCGGCTCTTTTGCCGACTATATTTTTGAAAAGGACGGCAGTGGTCCTCGTCCTGTCTTTAAAAAAGGACGATAGTGATTCTCGTCCTTGATATCATGTAACATCGTTTATGATGAAATAAAATCAAAATTTATTTATGAACTGTCTTGTCATATTTACAAGAAATCCCTTTTACATTTATATATAGTACTTTTTAAGGAATTTTCCATTGATAGGCATCATCGCAACTCGACCGTCCAGCTCTGTGAGATGATAGGCTCCATTTGAGAAGACTTTACTCACGATATAAGGCCCTTCCCATTTCGCATCAAACTTGCCTTTGCTCATGTGAGTCATAGTCATAGGACGTCTGACTGTTAGAACGAGTTCTCCTTTCTGAAAGGCTCTGATTTTAACTTTGCGGTTAAAAGTCTTTGAGATGCGGGCTTGATATAATTCAATATATTGTTGAGCCAATAGCCGCTTCTCGTCGAGCACCTCCAATTCTTGAAGTCGAAGAAGATCATTGTTCTCCGTAGTAAGTTCATTAGCGATGGCAATTCTTAAGGAAGGAATTTGAAGTTCCAGAGGTAGAACTGCTTCACAACCGTACACCAGAGAGAAAGGTGTACAGCCTGTGGGGTTGCTAACCGTAGTACGGTAGGCCCATAGACATTCTCCAAGCTTTTCACTCCAGTTCTGTTTGTTAGTAGACACAAACTTATTAAGGAGCTTGATAATAGTCTTGTTGAAGGCTTCAGCCAAGCCATTAGCAGCAGGGTTATAAGCTGTAAAGGCGACATTGTCAATCCGATAATCGTCACAGAACCTGATGAACTTTTGACTGATGAATTAAGGTCCATTGTCGTGAATGATTCGTCGAAGTACACCAAACCTGTAAATAATGTGGTGTTTGACGAAGTTGATGACGCTGCTGGTTTTGACTTCAGCCAAAGGTATAGCTTCGGCCCACTGGGAGAAATAATAAGTTATTGCTAGTATAAATCGATGTCCCTTAGAAGAAGGAGGATTGATAGGACCTATAATATCCATACCCCAAGCTTCAAAAGGCCAGAAAGTAGCAGTCGGATGAAGTAATTCCGGCGGTTGATGAATGAAATCTACATGGACTTGACAGGCTCGATATTTCCTTGCATATTCGATGACATCAGACACCATAGAGGGCCAGTAGTAACCCATTCGTCGGATACGATCCTGTAGTTTAGGGCTGGATTGATGTGCTCTGTAGACACCATCATGAGCTTCACGCAATACCTGCTTTGCTTCATCACCAGCAAGAAAGCGCAAGAGTAGGCCATCATAAGTACGTCGATAGAGAGTCTTGGTAGTCTGATTGTAGTAGAATCGAAGAGATCGTCGACGAATACTCGTAGCCTTCTTAGGATCTTTAGGAAGTATGTCATAAACTACGAAATCGATGAAAGGGGCTCTCCAATCTTCATTGATAACATTGACTTCGGCGAAATTATTGAACTCAATGTTGCAATTGTTTTCAATGCAGAACAACTCTCTGTTGGAAACAACAACTACTCGTTGTCTTTTGACGGGAATTGCTAAGATTGCTGCGAGATTAGCTAAAGCATCTGCCTCAGTGTTGCAAGCTCGTCGGACATATTCAATAAAGAAAGCCTTAAATGATGTAGCCATGTAAATCGCTGCTTCATGATAGCAAACGAGATCTTGATGGCGAACTTCGTATATTCCTCTAATCTGATTGACAACTAGTTTAGAATCGCCATAGACTTTAAGATATTTGACTTCCAACTGTTTAGCTAGCTGGAGTCCAATAAGCATTGCATTTTATTCAGCCACATTATTTGAGCACGGCTGATCTAAGGAATAAGCTCTTTGGATAGCAAATCCTTCTGGAGAGACTACAACAATTCCAACTCCTGCCAATGGTTCCATTTGGTCCGATCCGAGATGCTCCGTCGAAGAACAGACGCCAGGTAGGAAATTCTTCAGAGATCATGTTTGATTCCAATATTTCATCTGGAATTTCGTCATAAAGCTTAGATGTCTCCGAAACAGGATGAGATGCTAAGAAGTCGGCCAGTGCCTGACCCTTAACAGACTTTTACGGAACATAAACTATGTCGTATTGGGCTAACAGAATAGCCCATGTAGCCAGTCGAGAATTGAGTGTGCTGGGCTTCTTTATTAGTACCCGAAGAGGATTAACTCGGAAAATGACGTGAATGGTTTGGCCAATGATATAATGCCTAGTCTTTTGAACAACGAACATAAGAGCTAGGCATTCTTTCTCAACTGGATTATAACGGTGTTCAGCACCAATCATAGTACGACTCAGATAACAAATGGCTTGTTCATGGCTTTTTTTGTTCTTCTGGACAAGTAAAGCACCCAATGAATGATCCATAGCACGGACATACATTAAGAATGGTATGCCTGAGATTGGTGGCACCAAAACTGGTAGGTTCATTAGATACCGCTTTATATCATCAAATGCTTGTTGACATTCTTCGGACCAAACGAAAGATACACCCTTTTTCATTAACTAAGTAAACGGTCTACAGCGTCCAGACAGATTTGAAATGAACCTCCTGATGTACGCAAGTGGAACTTAGAATCCTCGTAGCTCTTTTAAGTTGCGTGGAGGACGCATCTCTTGAATGGCTTTGATCTTCTCGGAATCCACGTGTATGCCTTTAGAGGTAATAACGAAGCCGAGAAATTTACCACTAGAGACACCCAAGAATGACTTGGTAGGATTCATTTTTAACTGATGTTGGCGTATTAGATTGAAGATAGTTCTTAAATCTTGGATGTGATCTTCCTTTAGACGACTCTTGATAGCAATATCGTCAACATAGCATTCGACAGTCTTACGAAGATGATCTCGAAAGATGATACTCATAGCTCGTTGGTAATTTGCACCAGCGTTCTTGAGACCAAATGGCATCACAGTGTAGCAATAAACTCTGCGAAAAGTACGGAAAGAAGTATGTTTTTCATCTTCAGGATTCATTCGAATGTGATTGTATCCAGAGAATCCATCCATGAAGGATATCCTTTCAAATCCACAAGTATTGTCAATCATGACATCTGTAATAGAGAGAGGAAACTCATCTTTAGGACAAGCTTCATTAAGATCCCGAAAGTCGATGCAATCTTGAACTTTGCCAGTTTTCTTCAAGACTGCTACAACGTTGGCTACCCAATCTGGATGTTGTTCTTCTCGAATAAAGCTACAAGCTATGAGCTTTTTGACTTCATCATCAATTGCGTCTATCATTTCTGGCTTGAACCACATTTGCTGCTGTTTGAATAGCTTTGCATTAGGTAAAATATTCAGTTTATGAGTAGCAACTTTGGGATCCAAACCTGGCATGTCTTTATAACTCCAAGCAAAGATATCAACGTATTCTCGAATAAGAAGAATTATTTCTTGCCTATCCACTTCTGGGAGGGTCTTGCTGATGAATATTGGACGAGGTGACCCATTTTCTCCTACATCAATTTGAACCAATTGATCTTCGGTAGGAGGTTCCTATTGTTTGAATCGGAGTTCCCATTGGGTATCCATTCGTTGAACCCAAGGATATGTTTCGGGATTTTCTTCGATATCCTCGTCATAGCCTTCTGGAAGTTCAGCGGAGACCATGTTAGAAGATACGATCAATCGATGAACTTGGACGATACTGGTGTCAGAATCCCATGATCTGGAATCAGAAGAGTCAGAGCGCTCCTCATTATCGGATTCAGAGACTTCTGGAGTTAAGACCGGAGGCGAACTATATCCGAGACCTCTTTTCGTCCTATTATAATACATCTCTAATTTTTCTTTCGGAACAACCATACGGATAGGAGTTCGTCTACCCTTTCCATAATTGAGGCCATTCTTAAAGTCATAACCCATCTTTCGGATAATGTCTTTTGATTGTCGACTATAACGACGAACTTGGAGACGTCTCGTATCGTTACTTTTGCTATCATCCGTATAGCTAAATTTTTGTTATGGTCCTTTACTAAAAAGTATTGGACTCTCACATCTCTTTCGAAAAGGTACGACAAAATATGAGTCATCTGGATGTTCAAATAATACTTCTGTCTGAAGGGATTGTACGACCCCTATCGTAAATGATAGAAAGCTATCTAACATATCCAAATAGAATCTAGCATGATAAATGATATCAGTATACTGGAAAGTAGATACTTTTTTATTGATTTGTACATCCGTATTTACAACAGGACCTTTAGCCTTAGCTGACTTGGTCAGATCGATTACAAGAGGAGGAAAAGAAGAGCAGGAAGGTTTAGGCTTGTTGCGACGAAGGTCGATATCAAGCGGCTCAGAAGAGGTGAGCTCCCTTTTATCTTTGTTACGACGGAGGTCGATAATCAGTGGCTCAGAAGAGGTGAGCTCCCTTTTATCCTTGTTACGACGTAAGTCGATAACTAGTGGCTCAGAAGAGGTGAGCTCTCTTTTATCTTGAGTATCTCTAGTTGATTGCTTCCGGGCTGGCAGATGAATAGCCAGTGGTTTGGAGGATTGAGGATGAGAGACACGCCCTATGACAAGTATCATGAGAGTGTCATTGGGCTCTTCTTCTTGTTCTTCCTCACCATCCATGGCCAATACTACCTTCAGAAACTCTTTTTTGTACATGCGAGCATCATTGCAATATGCTTCAACGCCTTTAAAAGGGTAGAGATCCGCAACTTCTTTTTGGACCTCTCCTTTGTCATCAACGTATTTGAAGCATTAATGGAGAGTAGAAAGAACAATGTTGTGTTCATGAAGGAATGGTCTCCCCAGAAGAGCATTGTAAGAGCAACCATGGTTATCTATAATGTAGAAGGTCACCTTCGTGCAAAGATTGCCAATTTGGAGTTTTAAGCGTATCTTGCCTAAAGGTTTACTTCTTCCCTGGTTGAATCCCAGAATGGTGGTGATGGTACCAGAGAGGCTATATACTAGAATCTTTAAAGCATCCAACATCGTCTTCGGCATAATGCTGAGTGCTGATCCTGGGTCTATCAGAATACGTTCGACCTTCATGGTGTCAACATATCCTGTAAAGTAAAGAGGACGATCGTGTCGATTGTCTTCCAACAACATGTCATCTTGTGTGAAGGTAATATTTGGAATTAATTCCAGCACACTGTGACAGTGGAGACAAGAGATAGGTTCTGATTCAGGTTTCTTGAGAAGAGTTAGACAAGTGTCTGCCTGCATCAAAGCCTTACTCAATGTTTCTCGAGTCTCTTTAGAGAGGCATAAGAGCTCGAAGATGGATAAACTGGCCGGTGTGTTGGCTAATTGAGCCAATATGTCAAAGTTATATGGCTTTTCAAGTCCAGAGGAGGAAGAATTCTTCAAAACTTTATCGAAGCGGACTTGTTGTTTGCCTTTGTCGGCTACTGTCGGTTTAGAAAGAGTTGGTTCCACAACCGATAATGATTTAGAAGGGATGCCCTCTGTAGAGACAGGCTACACTGGAACAGCCTCGAAAGATGAAGCAGGATCCTCTTGAGTTTCGAGATGCTCCCGTAGATAGGTTTTCCCTGACCTGGTGCCTAATAGGATCTCTTCTTCAACTATGGAGTCAAAAGATACCATATTGCAGCTCTTTGTCTTGCCCTTAGAGCGTTCTTTTTGCTTGAAGGAAGAAGGAACTTTGAAATCTGAAATAAGATCAGGATGAATCCACATGATCTCGCCATTATAAAGGGATAAGGGGACAAGACCTTCACTTTGTGGGGAAGGAAGATTTTCAATCTCCAGAGTGGCCCTAGTAATGGAGATGATGCCACTCTGCACCACTTATAGTAGAAAATCACCGAACTGTACAGAAATCATATTGGCCGTAATAGTCTTTTCATCATGTTGGAGAGTGATAACACCGGCGTTTACCAACTCTTGAATCTTGCCTTTGAGCACATAGCATGCCCGAGTAGGATGCCCTATGAACCTGTGATAAACATAATACTTAGGATGGTCAGTTTTACCGACTTCGTCAGGCTTTTTCGGGTCAGGAAGTTGCAATTTATTGCTTTTAAGCAAACAGTCGAAGATGCTCGCTGTATCATTTTCATCAAAGGAATACTCTACTTTGGGACGAGGTTCCTTTGGTAGAGGTGCAGAAGGAGTAGAGGTAGACGTAGGTTGAGCCACGTTAACGGCTAAAGATTCCTTGCTCTTGAGGTTGATGTTCAAGGTTTCTTTGCCTTTGCGGTTATTCTGGCGATTACCGCTACCGGATGTAGAAGGCTCATCTCGATCAGGGTTAGACATGTGTACTCCCAACTCTTTGAACTTCGCAGCGCTAACTTTAGCTGCTTTAGCATTGACGATGAATGATAGCCAATCCTGGAACTGTGTTGACCCCGTCCACATGCTGATGATAGGCAACAAGTTTGACTTACAAGTGTCTATCATTACGACATATGGGGTTCCGGGAGGCATTTTGAGTGCTTTTCGGCAGAATCGTTCAATGAAACTCTCAGTAGTTTTATTATGTCTTTGCTTGATCTTATTGAGGGCGAATATAGCCATATCGTTGATACCCTCGTAGAATCGTTCCAGGAACATCTGCTTGAGTTCGGCAAAGGAAGTGATAGAGCCGTCAGGCAGGCTGCGGTACCAATCATATGCTGTACCGGCTAAGCAGCCGACGAAGACTCTGGTAAGAAGAGCATCGCTTGGCTGGAGCTGGACAGTCATTACCTTAAAATGGTTAATGAACTGACTCGAAGAAGTGCTGCCGTCAAACAGCGTGATCGTAGAAATTTTGTACTTTGAAGGGAATGGAACTTCCTTCCATTCTACTGGATAAGGTTGTTTGATCGCCAGCCTCTGTAGACCGTCTTTCTCTTTGAAGGCCTCGAACTGATTATGTAATAGTTTTATAGCCTCATTGGCATCTCCTGAGGATGGAGAAGTAATAGGCTGGCTTACCGGGTTAGGAGGAGGAACATCATGGGAAGCACTACCCCCAGCCCCTGATTGACTGGGTGTAACTTGAATAGGTATTGAGGCTCCTGGAGGAGATGGTACCCCCAGACCTGCATTGACAGGCACCGATGATGCTATAATCTCGAGATTTACTGCAGGTGCAGTCAGTGGTACTGTATATTGAGCTACGATAACGGCATGCATATTTGTGATCATTTCAGCCCTGGTCTTCAATTTGTCTTCCAGTACGGCTATTCGTTGCTCTTGACTTGCCGAACTAGAAGCGTCTGGATCTTCAGTAACAACATAAGCTGACACTTCTCTGGGTATAGTAGAAGACACTGTCTGCTCAGAGCTTTCGCTATATGCGTCATAATCAGAGAAAGAATCATCTCCTGAGTGAGAAATAGAGAGATGACCAGAGGGATCTTGTAGAAGAATCCTACGACCGACTGTGTCTCGATTTCAAGATCGGGTGTGTCGGAATACTCCTTCAGAGATTCATGGAGTAAATCTAGATATCGCTGACTGGGCTTGCGGGGCTTGTCGTACTTTGAACACTTTCTGCCCCAGTGTCTCGAGAAGCCATATTTACAGAAGCATAGAACACCTTGTCTTCGTCTTCTAACATTGGTTCATAAGTTAAACGATCGAAGACAGATCATTTTGTCGTCTGGCAACAATACTTGATAACCACCTTGTGATTACAATGGCGTTCCAGTAGTTGGATTGGAGGTGTTGAAGTGTTGTCCCGCTTCTGCTTGAGGTGTTCCCGAAGATCAGGGATATATTCTTTGACGACATTCGGAACATGATTTCGATTCTTCAGATGCTTTGTCCCATGAGTTTACCTTCGGCATCGGTTGCTTGCATTTCGTAGAAACTGGTCTATTGAGATAAGTCCGTAGATCGACAAATTCACCCCCAGGGGCCTCCGTCTGCGACACTAGAAATTTCCCTTGCTTTGATCGAGATATCCAAAGAGTTGGGAGATCTTGGAACTGTGCTACTGGAGTAGGCAAGATGCCTCTCTGGTCAATAGTCTTCCCTTTAGCAGGGAGAGAAGAACTCTTGTTTGAGAGAGTTTTTGTACTATTTGGTGCCGATGCACGTTCAGATTGATCTTTCGAGATAAAAATCGGAGAAGACTGGGAAAAGACCAAAGGGCCTTTTCCTTTATTTTGTGAAAAAGGGTTGGCCAAGGAGCATTTCCCTCTGTTGTTTTCCAAGTTTTGGACTATGGAAGATTAAGAAATGACCAAAGGGTCTTTTCGTTTATTCTGAGACGGAGGAGGAATAGTCAAAAGACTACCCCCTATGGGTTACGCTAGTACAACTGAAGATTTGGGAAGGAACGGAGAGCTTTTCCCTTTATTTTGGGAAGAAGGGGGAATAGTCGAGAGACTACCCTCTTTGGGTCGTGCCAAGACAAAGGAGGCAGCAGCTGTTTGCACAGTAAGTGGCGCCTTAGTAGCTTGCGCTGCAGATGGTACCTTAGCAGCAGAATCTTTTGATGAAGGAGTGGGTGGCACTTTGGACACAGAGGATTTGGGTTGGGTCCTAAAAGCGGTAGCAGCAGGCTGCGCTCGGATAGAAGAGGCGGCGAGCTGCGCCAGAGGAACAGGAGTCTTGAGTTGTACTAGAGCAGCATAATTTATATGCTGTGCTGTGGCAAAGGAGGTAGTGAGCTGCGCTTTGCTTACAGGGGCCTTGGGTTGCACCCTGGCAGAAGAAACAGTGAGCTGCGCTTGGGCAGAAGAGGCCGCTGACATACTGTCAGAAGAGACAGTGTGCTGCACCTGGACTGTAGGAGCTCTGGATTGCGCTTTAGCAGAGAGGATGATGGATTTCGCAGGAGCAGAAGTGGATACTGGCCTCCTGTCAGAAGAAACAACAGGCTGCGCAGAAGACTTCGGGGTCTACACTGAATGGACCTTGCTCTTGGCAGAGGCCACAGTGTGACGAGTAGCCCCAGAGTTGATCATCGCTTCATAGGCAGTCTGGTTGACCTTCACAACCAGCGTCTTCTACGTCTTTTCGATAGACGCAGCGTCACATTGAGTTGTCACTTCCTCGTCGGAGGAGAAAGTCGTCCCCAGCAGAGTCGCCATTTTGTTTGTAAAAACAAAAATCTTTTATTTTACAAACTTTAAAGAATAGTACAATAGTACAATGAATTCTGGGAAAGTACAACTATAGGAATCTGATCTGAAGACGAACGCTTTATCCCTTGGACGATGTGAACTTTGAAGACGATAGCCTCTGACGAATGCAACAACACTTGGACAAGAACTCCTAATCTCTGATGATCTTGAATAATGATCCTCCTTAATAAAGAACTTGAAACTCTATTTATAGAGTTCTAAAATAACTATTTTGTAGTTATTCTGGATTGCGCACAATGGACTGCACCAGTGACAGACTGCGCAGACTACAAACTGCGCTGGCCTTTGGGCAGTTGCTCGATCGTGGGCTAACTGCATTTAGATGCGTGGCATTGTTTGATTGAAATGTGCTTGGTCGTGTACAGGCGGTTGCCACGTAGCGAGCAATTGATGGCATGTAAGCCACATAATAAATGTCAATTATCTTCAAAAAGCTTGATGGATCGTGCCACTCGAATAACGCTAGCTTTAGACTGCGCTCAGCTCTAGTCAATGGATTGTGCTGGATTTGGACAGCTGGACCGCACTAGGTTTTGGCAGCTAGACCGTGCTAGAATTTGGACAGCTGTTCAAGAATGCGGCGTGACACGAGAAACGAACAGACTTCTCATTTTTCGGGCCGTCAGTCTGTCAAAAGATTTGATCTTCTTGTCAGGTAATGATGGCATTGCCACGTTAGCATAGCGCGCATGGGCATTGGCGTAGTTCAACCTAGCGCGGTTGATTTGTAGCGATATTCATGTTAGCGCGTTTCATTGATGGGTGCGCAATTCGGACTTATGTGCTTTATTTGATGGATGCAACTTGATTTTTAGGACTTATACTCATATCTGAGGAATCTTCTGAAGTTTCTTATTATAAGGGCCATTTATTCGTTATCTGAGAAATCTGTCTCACTTTCATCGTCAGATGCTGCTTTGTGGTTAGCTTTGAATGCTATCGCCTTCTCTTTTGGAGCTGACTCTTAAAAATCCTTAAGGTCTAGCTCATGCATCATAAGCTTTTCCATAAGGGTTTTAAGAGTCATGACTGTGAGATCATTTTCTTCAATAATGGCCATCGGATTTCAGTTTTTTGTTAGTCTACGAAGCACCTTCCGAATCTTCTCGTGATTGTTGTATTCTTTTCCAAGGAAAGATAGAGGATTAACAATATCTAGAAATCAAGTAAACATATTTGTAATAGTCTCATTAGGCTTCATTTTGAAGGCCTCATATTCTTGTGTTAGTCTTGAGATTTTGGACTCCTTCACTTGTGAAGTACCTTCATGAGTAACCTCAAGAAGTTTCCAAACCTCGTGAGACGTGACACATGTAGAAACTCTATTGAAATCTGTTCTATCTATAGCACAAAACAATACATTGATGGCTTTTGCATCAAGACTAGCTTGTTTTTTTTTATTGTCGGTATATCTGTCGAATGGTTTTTCAACTAGAACACCTTCTACCGTAATGGGTAGTGGTTTCTTATATCCATTCATGACAATCGACCATAAATCAAAATTAAGAGACTTGAGAAAAAAGCTCATCCGTGTCTTCCAATACGTGTAGTTTGTGCCATCAAATAGGGGTGGCCTATTTGTTGATTGACCTTCACCATTGCTTGGATATAGGGATGCCATATCTCAAGGAGTTTTAGTCCGACTAGAGATAGCTTTGATACCAATTATAAGATCGACGACACCTCTAGAGGGGGGTGAATAGAGTGCAACAGAAAATAATTACCAATTAAAAATTATCTAAGTAGGTGAAGTAAATGATCAATCAAATATAATACAAGTAAAGCAATAAAATAGTAGAGGCAAGAAAGCAATACGCAGGCACAACAGATTTATACTGGTTTTTCTATGAGGGGACTAGTCCAGTTTGTGAGAACTCTTGCTTGCTATAATCCACTACTTTGAATAGAGATTACACCGTGTGCTTTACTCCGAAGAACACACCAACTGCAACACCGTCGTATTTTTATCCGAAGTCCACGATCTAACTTCAACAACACCATTTCTGAGAAAAGTTTTTATACGCCAAGCTTTGTACAACTCGAATACTCCTAGTCGAAAAACTACTAGCACTTAGAAGAATCGGGTTGTTCTTGGAGATTTGAAGATTGAAGCTTTGCAACTTGAATAGAAAAGAAAGCTTAGGAAACGATAGAGAAGATGAAGAATGAATGAGTGAATAGAAACAATACAAGAAAAATACTATTTTATAACACTTGTAAAAAAGTAATTATAACGGTATGTATAAAAACGTTACAGAATTTTAGAAACCCCTCTTAATATGACGGGTTGTAGTAGTTTTTGGCCTAATATCACATTTTTACACATATAAATGTTATATATTGTTTATATGTATATAAAAATTGTAAATACAAACGTTATAAAATGTCAAAAAATTTGAAATCAGCCTGCTCGTTTTTTTACTCCAGCCGCTCTCTTTTTTACCTTCCCCAAAAACTAACTAAAGACCTCAACTAAGCCTCCTCTCCTCCTGCAGTCATTTTTTGTAACCCCGCTTTCCCGATTTTATAGAAATTTTTTTTAAATTTTATAATATCTTGAATAAATTAATTTCAGGTTTTGTTTTACTATATATATATCCATTGAAAAAGGTTTTACCTAAATAACTTGGTTAATTAATTAATCAATTGAGAGTAACCAACTTGATGTGGTCCCCATCTCTAACAACCTTAACAAACTATATAACAAACTTTTTTTGATAATCTGTAATTATCTATTTTATTGGGGACTCTTATGCAAACTTCCTTTCCACTATTTATGCTCATAAGAGGAGAGGGAGAGTTCATTTCAGCTCACTCTCGAGCCCTTCTCCCCAAATTTTTGTTTTCTTTTTTCTCCAATTTTGCTTGCGGAACCCTAACCCTAAATTCATGGCGGCAGAAGCTCTACTCTTCGGCGACCGAGGGATCTTGGTGCACACAGTTGTTTCCGATGATTCCCTTCTACCATAGTGGTGGCGATCAAATTCTCTCCTCTCATCGACGACGACGACGAAGTCTACAATCGTCTCCGGTGATCCTCGCAACAATGGCGGCGTGGAGCTCGATTCATTCTTCAAGAACCAGTAAGCAAATCGACTCCACGATCAGTCTTGTACCTTGAGTGGATTGACTCGTTGATTGACCTTTTGATAAATTTCTTTTCTTCGATTGTTCAATTTTTGGTGTAGGAATACCATTTCGTAGATCTGATCGACCTAGATCCTCGTCTCCGGCAGGAACGAAGGATCATCGGTGAGTCGAATTGAGCTCGCTCACAAATTTATTATTCTTGACTCAGTTATCTGATCGATCTCTCAGTTTTCTACTCAGGACTGCTGTCGATCTCTCAACGACGATTTCCTCAGAGATCACCGTCATATTTTTCCTCCGATCGATCTCATCTTGGTAAGTGCCGGTCTGTGTGTTCCGTAGAATATTGACTGTGGGTCGATTATTAAATTCTTCTTTCTTATCAAATTATTGGGTGGGATGAGCAGCTCCTCAGCTCGAAGTTGGATCGAGTATTGACCGTGGAGCAGAGCAAGGATTTTGGACACGAAGATCTGTGTTCAAACTTGTAGATTGAGTCTTCATTCATGAACCAGATTCTTCCAGGTAATTTTTCTGATTGTTACTTTATTTCTTTTTCCAATCAGTGTGTGGCACCTAGTTGATTTTGGTTGTGATGCCAGTTGTTCGTATCTGGAGTTGCATTCATATTTCGAGTTATGTTCGTGTCTGGCGTTAGTTCTTATCCAGTATGTGTGCGTGCTCGGTGCTGTCCATGTGTAGACATTATGTACGTGACCAGGGGTGATGGCGTAGAGGTGGACGAGAAAAGCCTGTACCAAGACTGGAGTCAGCTTAATCGGGCATTGCTTGAATGCGACTGAGTTCTTTTGATTTTGGAAGTTATTTTAGACGATCAATTTGAATGATAATTTGGACATTTAATTTGAATGCTATTTTGAATGTACAATGAACATTTCATTTTTGAATGATCTCTTGAACATGTTTTCTAAGCTCTGCTAAATTAGTTGATGTGGAATCCTGGAGAATGATTTTAACTGGGATAGTTAGGAGCTGGATGATAGATTGGAAGGTTGGAATATACAGGGGAATAAGGACTTGGGTGTTGGTTGCTCGATTAGAGTATTTTGGAAGAGAAAGTTGTAACCAGAGTCTGGACAGTACAAGAATGAAGCATGAGTGGTTTATATTGGTGTTGATGGGCTTTTATGTAATTTTTAAGTTTTGTGTTGTGTATGTTGAGTATACATGGTTTTAAATTATAATTGTATGGGCTAGGTTGGGTTAATTCATGAATTAGGATGAGTATTTTAACTCCTTAATAGAACAAGTTAGTTGTAAATAATTCAAATATTATATCAATAGTAATTTAGTCTCTTGAATTAGTTATTAAAACTCTATACATATTCTCATATGTTCCTAGAAACAACTATTTAAAATATTAGTATGGCTAGTAATATTTAGTTGTGATATATTAGTGTTATTTTAGCTAAGAATAATTAGTTAACTAGTGATATTAGTTAATGGTCATAGTTTAGAATCTAACCAACTTGTAATAAAACCAGGTGGACAGACAGATCTATTCCATTCTCCCTACCACCCTAAGCGAGGCAAGTATACTCATCGGACTTGTCCATTACTTCATCTTTTGTGCTTTTCTATATTCATCATTGTATCTTTTTGTCGACACGATACTTCACGAGTTTGTCTAGTATCTTGTTCCCTGAGTCTACTGGTGTCTGGGAGGGAAAATACTACAGATGTGTGATCAAACCCGAGATACAATTCATATGAATAGCTTAGGCCTCGCATCATGCATGTGGGACCTAAGCCGTACCATTTCATGTTCCATGTTCTACCCAAGCCGATCACACACTCTGGATGTATTTTGATACATTGCACACGTCAGGTTCATTGTATATTTTATGTTCAGGCTTCATTTTATGTTCCCTGTATTTCCTGTATTTATTTTCCAGCATTCGTGTTCTCATTTTTTGTACTTTATATTTTCCTATACTTATTCCATATCATGATGTTCTTGTTCATTTTCTTGGATATACTTAGCTCTGCTCCTGATTGGATATGTTGCAGGTGTACTTGCAGGATATTGTTCTACCTTATGGGCCAGAGCCCGGGATGTTAGCTGAACAGGATGAAAACATGACTTAGCTAGAGGCTTCAGGTTTAGACTACTTAACTTTACTCCTAGATATTGTTTTTAGAGTTCATAGCATATTTCATTCATGTTGACTCTGGTACCTTTATGATATATAGATTTATGGATTATGGTGATATTTTTGGGAACGTTTTATAGATGCTGTGATTGTGCACATTTATGTTTATCTGGTTAGATTTTTCTAGCTAGGTACAACTTACTTCGTCGTGTCTAACGACGAAGGCTGGACGTGTCCGACTCGTATCCGATTATTCGGGAGCGGGTCGTGACATATTTTTAGTGGTGGCTCATGCAGGTCTATCCTAATGGTACCTAGGTACTAGAGTACTATTGGGGAACTTGATTTAAACTAGGGAAACTTGATCACAACATAGGAAGTCGGGTACATTGGGTATATTAATATTCTATAAACACTTATTGCTTTTAGGTTTAGGACACCTTAACAGTTTTCTGTTTTTCAGATAGTTCAAAGCATAAGACACCAGAATGGTTGATCCACCTACACTTGAGAGTTTCGAGCCTCCAATACTTTCTATCGCCCTACTATCCCCATGGGTAATACGTAGTTGACGGAGGCATTTCAAGAATTTTTTAACACCCAGAGGGAGCAAGCCATCCTTTTCTAATCCAGACTTGTGGATACACTCTCCGAGCTAGGAAGGACTTCAGATTTCCTCGGATCCTTGGACTTCCCCGACACCGAGCGTATATCTTGCACCGAGGAGAAGATCAAGAACCTAGAATCACCACTGAAGATCATCCAAGTCTCTGAGGACCGACTCCTGTGAAGATTAAAGCCACCAGCCAGGAGATCCAGAATGTAGCACAAATAATAAAACGAGACAGGAACCTGAAACTCATGAGAGACATGAAGACTTATGACAGAGATAGCAGCTACTATGAATACGCAAAGCATCGTCGCACTCAGACATCGTCTCTTCAACCGCGTCATCAGATTCAGATGATGGTCATTTGTGCTTTCTGCCGCCATCCAGGACATCGCTTCGAGAAGTGCTGCAAGAGACTGAGCCTATGCTTGTACTGCTAATCGCCTGCCCACCAAGTCAAGTATTGTTCAGAGATCGCTGATCACACTACCCAAGGACGAGCACGAGGAGCACTAGGACTGCAGCAAGGGGACCGTCTCTCCAGTTTCAACAATCGCATGGAGCACTACTACATGGACCAGCGTACATCAGGACAGCTGAAGAAGTTGAAGTGATTCCAGTTCCTGAAGAAGTACTGAAGACGGACTGAAGACAGAAGACTCTCTTGCATGGTTGGAGAAAGCCGTGGATCTTGATTCCCTTAGATTTTCATCTTAGCACCTAAAACTTCTCTGTTTTCTATTCTAGGATTGTTAGACTTTGTTTTCTATTCTGGAACCTTGGTTGCTATTCAAGATATATTTTGAGAGGTTTCTTCTTAATCTAGAATCTTATTCGTAACTCTGCTTTTATTCTAGATGAAGTTTCCTATTCTAAAGATCTTGATTCCTATTCGAAGCCCAGTTTCTATTCAAGATTTTGTTTTTTCCATTCGAGGTTTGTTTCATGTTCACTATTAGATACCCTGTTTACTATGCATGACCTTGTCTCCTATTTTGGCTTCTATTCAAAATTTTGTTTTCTATTCAGAACTTGTTACAATTCATAAATTTTGTTTCCTACTAGAGGTTCAGTTTTCTATTCAGGGCTTATTGGAATTTGATTCCTATTCAATATTTGCTTCTATTAATCATTCAAGACATTGTTTGAGAAACTTTGTCTCAAATCTGAGGTTTTGATTTGTGTTCCCTATATGAAATTTTGTTTCCTATTTGTGGCTTGTTTTCTATTTTAAGAAATTATTCTGTTCACAACTTTGTTTCGACCTTGTCTTCTATTTGAAATTTCGTTTGTTTCATGGATACTTGTTTCCTATTCACCCATTGATTCTCTTTTCGTGACTTTGGTTCTATTCGAGATTTTAAGATCTTGTTTCCTATTTTGGGACTTTGTTTTCGTTCAAGATTTTGTGGCCTATTCGAGATTATGTTTCTATTCCAGACCTTGAAGATTCAGTTCCTACCCATGACTTGTTGAGACCTTGTTCCCTGTTCGAAACCTTGCTTCATCGTCGAGATTCCTATTCGAGATTTTGTTCTTATTTACGACTGCGTTGATATTTGATTTTCTATTTGAGACTTGTGTCCTGTTGGAGATTTCATTTCCCCTTCGAGATCTATTCGAGATTTTGTTGTTATTCGAGACTTT
>JANAVB010011397.1:1489980-1522480 GCA_029216955.1 Iris pallida | reverse complement strand
AGGCTTCAGGTTTAGACTACTTAGCTTTACTCCTAGATATTGTTTTTAGAGTTCATAACATATTTTATTCCTGTTGACTCTGGTACCTTTATGATATATGGATTTGTGGATTATGGTGATCTTTCGGGGAACATTTTTTAGATGCTGTGATTGCGCACAATTATGTTTATCTGGTTAGATTTTCCTAGCTTGGTACAGCTTACTTCGTCGTGTCTAACGACGAAGGCTGGGCGTGTCTGACTCATGACCGATTATTCGGGAGCGGGTCTTGACATTTTTCACTTTCGCTCTCGGTTTTCCTCTCCTCCTCTCCCCTTCTCCTCCTTCTCTTCCCTTCTCCTCCTCCTCCACTTCTTTGGAAACACCCCCCACTACTTCGTCTTCCATGTTGGCTGACCAAGCTCAAGGAGAATCGCAACTTCTGCGACTGCCTGTCGGGGTCGACATCTGCGTCTGGCATGCGCTCCTACGGCCGCGGATGTCGGTGATGGAGGAGGTCTGGGTAGTACTCCTAGGCCGTCGCCTGGATTCGAGAGGACCTGGCCCCAGAGCGACAAGATCGTACGCAACAAAGTCGGGCTCGTATGGCTGGAACTGGCCCCGGAGCTCTACGAGGGCTTGCTTTGGCACTTGGAGTCGGCAACCAAAGTAAGGCCGTCAACTCAACCGAGCAACCGCATTTTCTCGTCGACATAGTCGAGCAACCACCCAACTGCTTCCATCGTCACCGATGTAGCGTCCACCACCGGCGACAAGGTTTTGCCCTAACTTATGTCCTTATTATTTCATAATTTATGCTCTAATTTTTATTTAGAAAATTATGATTTTATTGATTTTAGTGAAAGCCCTAATTTCTAACCTAATTTCTATCATTAGGCTAGGGTTTCTTTTCTGTTTCCTATTTTTCAAAATATCATTGAAACCTTTGAATGCATGCGTCATACTAACATGGAGAGACGAACACAACACCTATATTTGTGTATACTAGTGTATTATGGGGTATTCGGGCATGGATACGACACGGTGACACAGTCGAGACTGGTTTTTGTTTATCCTAGTGTATTTGGAGTGTCCGATACGTGCACCCATTGGTAATTGGTTTGGTCGTTCGAGATCTACTTGGATTTTTTTTGATGTTTTTATTTTTTATATATTCAATATTTTGTGTTTGTTAGGTGGATTTTGATTGGTTTGGATGAAAAGAATTATGAAATATGCCTCTCATGGAAAGATAAAAGCAATAAGTTCCTTGAGATTCTTCTTTCATAAAATTTTATTGTATGATAGTTTATGGAAGGATGAAAGCAATAAGTTCCAAAATCTAAATCAATTGAGAGATATGGCACTGGTTTTCTGCTATGTTTATATTAAATTATCATATATGTTATCTAAATTTTTTTTCCTGTTCTTTGTGTTCGGAATAAATTCTTGAAAGCTGGACTCTACGCTTCCTTCAATCATCTACCTATAGTAGCTTTTTCTTCAGAATAACTTCAAACTAACTTCTGTTGGAATTAAAGAAAATATTTACATTTATTCCTGTGTTAGGACTCATATGCATGTCGATAAGATTACTGTAGCTCTGGGAATCTATTGCTTCAGGTGAGTCGCTTCATCCATGGCACTGTGAAGCTTTTTATTTACCATTATGTTTCACTTCACCTCCTTCTCTTTACCCTCCAAAACATCCGAATTGGCTTGTACCCAATTATTTCTTCTTTCCTTTCCTCTCAACAATTCCATTTTCTCTGTCTCTATTTCCTAGTGAAATAGAGGATCATACATCCATCATTTCCTTTTTCCATGCATATTCATTCATTCTCCTACAATTAATTGAATCATACTTAATTTCCCAGGTAAATGTATTCTATATGCCATTGCTTTGATCAATTAGGGAAAGAAAAAAAAGGTTAACTTTTCATTCTTTTGTTTCTCTTTCCTTGTTGGTTTACAGGAGGCTATTGGAAAGATGGAATTTGTAAGGTATATATAGTTCTAAGGCGATTACTTTAGAGTAATCTTGAAATCTTACAATTACTTTTCTAATATCCAGTTTAGATGGTTTTGTTTTATCTATAATATTGTGGTTACTTACTGAGAAGAACTTTTTTCCACAATTCTCGCCTCCACCGAGGTCAAATAGATGCAACAATTAAAAGCCTGACGCTAGATTCCTGTGTTAATTGAACATAAGCTCATGTGTTTGGAGTGTGTAAGTAGAACAACAGACATAATACCAGCTAAGATTTGAATGAGTTATTTGAAGTTAAAAAGAACTTTGATTGGGATTGCAGAAAAAAATGGTTTTTTTGTTAGTGTTACATATGACATGGCTATTACTAGAGAAGGAAACCAAGACACAGAGCTCCACCAAATTGTTTACAAATCGGGGTTTGGCTCAAATGTTTTTGTACTAGCTGCAGCTGTAGATACGTATGTGAAATACGACTATGTGGAGAATGTGCGCAAGGTGTTCGACAAAATTCCGAAGAGGGATCTGGTATATGGACGGTCACGATCTCTGGATAAGTCGAATATAGTTGCCATGTAATTTTATACTTATAGTTTTTATTTAGTGAATTCAAAAATTCTTACTTGTTTATTTATTAGTCCAGTACAATCATTAGAAAACATTAGAAATTTTGTATCTTTCAACAAAGGACAAACATTCAGATTGACTATTGCTTCACTTCTCTAGATGTGTTATCAGGTATGAGTCATCTTCCTCATCTTTTGATCAATGCCACACTGATTTGTTGCAAGTGTAATTATATTTCTGGTTCTTTACATGGTTTAATCTCATGTTTAGAACTGAAGTGTCATTCATTTCCTTTTATGGTGTCAATGTTTTCCAGGTGAGATTTACAATTCTAGATGTTGTAAATGTAAGCAAACAAACAAAAAAGAAACAGGGAAAAAGAAACTAGGTTTATTCACCAAGGTATTACTCCTTAACTGTACAATAATCTCATGGATGAGACTATTCTCTAGTTAACTTGTAGTTATCTTTCTATTTTTTTCTTGCCGTTGCATTATTTCTTCACTTGTATCCTGTATTCAGTTATTCCATTGAGAATTTTAAGTCTCCAGAGGAAGAGAGGAAGAATAAGCAAGTGACAACATGTGAGTCTATTTAACAAGGTAATAGTTTCTCTTTAATATATTTATAATTGCTCTTTCCCATTTGCTCAACTCTAGTAGTAGGTGAAAGAACAAGCAAATTTTGGAATGATGTAAGAAGCTGATGTAGAAGCAGGTTGTAGCATTTTTAAAGAATATTAATTTCCTTCTGGGAGTTAGATGACCTCCAGACCAGGTACACATACTCCTTGACCTTTTTGCTCTTTTGGCTTATATGTTTTTAAAAGAGGCGATGATGTTCCTTATCAATTTGCGCTATTTGTTTTTAAAAGAGGCGATGATGATCCTTATCAATTTGCTAATTTCCATTTAAGAATAAAGTTTGGCTTTCTTTTTCCTATCTTTCGATGGCGTGGTGGCTCAGCTGCAGCCAGTTTGGTAAGATGTACGTGATTTGAAAATCTATATTCTGATGGAATCTCTCTTTATTCATTTATTAATTCTTTTTTAATTAATAATATCTATAAAAATAGGATAATGAAAACAATGAGAATTTTCATTGAGTGAATCTCTACCATCCTGTGATGGCGAGGCATATTCCTGGAGCCATTTGTCGATCTGAGCCTCTTATCAATCTTTTTTCTTTTTGCTTGTGCTTTGGTATATTGGGTAAGTACAAGGTATTCCTGGGAATGAGGGGTTAATGGCGTGGTGGCTCAGTTGCAGCTAATTTGGTAAGATGTACGTGATTTGGAAATATTTATATTCTGATGGAATCTTTTTTTATTCATTCATTCTTTTTTATCAATATGGGATAATGACAACAATGAGAATTCTCATTGAGTGAATCTCTAAAGTGATGGCGAGGCTATTCCTGGAGCCATTTGTCGATCTGAGCCTCTTATCAGTCTTCTTTCTTTTGGCTTATGCTTTGGTGTATTGGGTAAGTACAAGCTATTTCTGAGAATTGGGTTGTATCAGTCATAAGGGTTATAGGAATATCTCTTTATTCATTCTGATGGAATCTCTTTTTATTCATTCAGTCATTGCTTTTTTATTTTGATGGAATCTCTCTTTATTTCTGATGGAATTTCTGATGGAGATCTCTTTATTCTTTATTTGTAGGGTACAATGTTGATTTTTGAAGGGATATACAATGTTGGCTTTTGAAGGGATGTTACTATTTGGTGTTGGTGAATGCAATGATGTTTTGAGGCCGGCTTCCCTAAAAGGAAAAGATGTATATAATTTTAGATTTGAAATGTAATAGAGATATGTTGGTGAAACAAAAGAGAATGATATATTTTGAAATATAATTAAGATGGTGTGATATTTGGATATTTTTAATAAAATGTTTCAAATGTTAATTAAATTTATATTTCTGTTGTCTCAGGAAATTAATATCTTTTTTATAACGTATTGAATTATAAGCATTGACATATGATATATATGTGTGAATAATCAGAACAGAACTTAAAAAGTGTTATATATAATGATAATATTAATGTCGTTTTCAAATTTAGTGTTATATATAATTGACTTAATTATCTCATTTTTTTATTAAAAACAGATGTCATATAAGTGTAAGTTATATATAACAGTTTTTGTAAACTTTTATAACACCCGTATTCATGACGGTTGCCTGCTTCAAAAAAACTGTCATAAATTGTCATATATGACGGGTTTTACCCGTCATAAAAAGGTATTTTTCTTGTAGTGAAATGGAAATTTCTTCTCTTCTTATAGGTTTTCTAGGACAGAGTTCAAACAGAACTTGGTAGCCTAATGTTCATAATTTTGAACGTTGGTGATCCAAAAGAATAGGTAATGCTGCTGACCAGGAAAAATCCCAGGGGACCGAGTTCGGGCAGAACTCTGGCTGAGTTCGGCTGCCTTGGTTTCTGGTTAACTTGAGTTGGTTTTTGGATGGGTTTGGTTTAAGTGAATCAAGTTTTGGTTTAGGCGAAATAGATCAGGATAGGTTTTAGGATTTGATGCCACGTTCTGAATACGATTGTTGTAACATAATTTGCTGAATGCATGGCTCATGAACTATGGACCGTTGTCGTGGATGATCCTCGGAGGTAATCCAAAATGGTAGATAATGTCATCTTTGATGAAGATGATCATCTTCGAGCTCTTTACCTCTGTCAGCGGTACTGCTTCAGCCCACTTAGAGAAGTAGTCGGTAATTGTCAAGATGAAGCGATGTCCTCTGAAGGATAGAGGGGTAATTGGTCCCACTATGTCCATACCCCAGGCTTCGAATGGCCAGGAGGCTGCCGTAGGGTATAGAGGCTTCGAAGGTCGATTGATGAAGTCAGCGTGGAGTTGACAAGCACGACACTTCTTGGCGTACTCAATAGCGTCAGCCTCATAGTGGGCCAATAATAGCCCATACGTCGGAGTCAGTCCTCTAGCTTAGGAACGGGTTGATGAGCTCCGCAGGTCCCATCATGAGCCTCTCTGAGGGCTTCGGCTGCTTCATCATTTGATATACATCGAAGGAGAAGCCCTTCATAGGAGCGTCGATACAGTATTTTGGTGGCTGTATCATAGTAGAATCAGAAAGAACTCCTCTTGATAGAGACGGGTCATTTGGAAGGATTCCGTAGACTGTAAAATCAATGAACCGGAATCGCCAGTCTCTGACGTTGACACTGGTGTCTGCGGGCATAGCATGGTTCGACCACATGCACAAATTGTTTCTGGGGCACGCCAAATCCCGGCCCACCACTGCAATTAAGTATTGTGTCCCGATGGGTGCCGCCAATGAGACTACGAGGCTAGCCAGAGCCTCAGCCTCAAGGTTTTATAGCCGAGGTACGTGTTCTATGAAGAACTCGGCGAAGGTCGAGATGATGTCCAAAGCTGCCATGTGATAGGGGAAGAGGTCCTCATGATGCACTTCGTATTGTCCTCGAACCTAATTGACGATGAGTTTTGAATCGCCTTAAAATTTGAGGTATTCTACCCCCAGCTGTTTTGCTAACTTGAGTCCCATGATGAGGGAATGTACTCTGCTACATTTTTGGTGCATAGCTCCATGAGGATGTAGGCACGCTGGATGACCAGCTTGTTAGGAGAGATTAAGACTACCCCCACTCCTGCGATAATCTGACCCTTGGGGCCTGTTCTTAAAGCGCCATCAAAAAAGATTCGCCAGATGGAGTTTTCTTCGGTAATGTTAGACTCTAGCACCTCATCCAGAATGTCTTCGTAGAGTTTGGATGACTCCGGAATAGGATGTACAGCTAAGAAGTCGGCCAGTGCTTGGCCCATAACAGCTTTTTATGGGACAAATACCATATCATATGGTGTCAAGAGTATTGCCTATGTGGCTAATCGAGAATTTAGTGCTCCTGGCTTCGTCATGAGGACCCGGAGCAGATTACCTTGGAAAATGACATGTACTGTCTGCCCCGAGACAAAATGACGAGTCTTCTGGATGGTGAATACTAGAGCTAGACATTCTTTTTCGACGGGGTTGTACCGGTGTTCGTCCTCGATCATTGTCCTGCTCAGATAATAGATAGCTTCCTCGTAGCCTGCATTATTGTTATGAGCCAATAGAGCATCGAGAGAGTGATCCATTGTGCGGACACATAGCCGAAAGGGTTTGCGTACGACTGGTGCTACCAGGACCTGATGACTTGTAAGATAATCTTTGATGTCGTCAAATGCCTTCTGACATTCTTCCGTCCAAACGTAGGAGACTCCCTTCTTCATGAGTTTAGTGAAGGGCTGGCATTTTCTGGAAAGGTTTGCGATAAATCTTCAGATGTATATGAAACATCCTTGTAGACCTCAAAGTTCTTTAAGGTTCTTCGGAGGGTCCATATCAAGGATAGCTTTGGTCTTCTCGGGATCAACATGGATGCCTCTTGCGATGATGATGAAGCCCAGGAATTTGTCGCTAGAAACCCCGATAAAGGATTTAGCAGGGTTCATTTTGAGCTGGTGCGCCCGTATAAGATCGAAAATCGTCCTCAGATCTTGTAAGTGATCACCTCGTAGATGGCTTTTGACAGCGATATCGTCGATGTAGCATTTGACTGTCTTGCGGAGGTGTTGGCAGAAGATGATGCTCATGGCTCGTTGGTATATGGCACCTGCATTCTTCAGGCCGAAGGGCATCACTGTGTAGCAGTAAACTCCCTTTAGAATCCTAAATGACATATATTTCTCGTCCTCCAAGAATATCTTGATCTGGTTGTAGCTCGAATATCCATCTATGAAGGATATACGTTCAAAGCCATATGTGTTGTCGATCATCACGTCGGTGATTGGGAGTAGGAATTCGTCTTTCGGGCAAGCAGAGTTGAGGTCCCAGAAGTCGATGTAAACTCGGATCTTTTCGTTCTTTATAATAACGGGAACGACATTGGCTATCCAATCTGGATGGTGTTCCTCATGAATAAACCCACTGCCTAAGAGTTTATCCACTTCTTTGTCAATGGCGTCCATGATGTTAGGACAGAAGCGTCGTTGTTGCTACTTGACAGGCTTAGCATTGGACAAGATGTTAAGCTTGTGCATTACGACTTGTGGGTCTAAACCAGGCATGTCTTCATAACTTCGGGCAAAGACGTCGATGTATTCTTTGATAAGTTGAACCAAGGATTCTCAATTTTCTTCTGCCAAGATTTTGCTGATAAAGATGGGTTAAGACGAGGATTCATCCCCTAAGTCGATCTTCTCGACTTCATCCTCACTAGGCAGTTCTCGTAGTTCGGAACGAGATTCCTACTGTGCAACTAGGCGTTGAGCCCAGGGTTCTTCTTCGAAGAACTCTACTGTTTGCTCATTGTCTTTTTTTTTGAAGGATGCGTGGATGTCATGTTGGCTGACAACACTTTTCTGAAGATTGGGCCGATGCTAGTGTCAAAGTCCCAAGTTGAAGTTTCAGATGAATGAGAGTATACAGCCTCCTTTGTTTTTGAGCTCTCGTGAGTTGTCGGAGGTGTGATGTAGCCTACCCCCCATCTGGTGCGGTGGTAGTAGTCTTCCGGCTTCCCTTTTGGGGCTGGGAACCGTAAAAGAAGGCTTCGACCTTTGCCATAGTTTAGACCCTGACCGCTTTTCAAGTCATAACCCATATTTTGGATGAGGTACTTTTCCTACTCGGTGTACCGATATACTTGCATTCTGTCGGTATAGGGTTCTAGCTCGATTGGAGAAAGGTCTTGGTGACGTTCGACTTTGTCAAAGATTATAGGTTTCTCGTCCTGGTTTCGGGACGAAACTATATAGCAGACTCCTTGGTACAGGACGACTCTACTTACATGATTAATAGTCATTATTTATGTTTGCAACGACTGAAAGGCTTTATCTAGAGTATACATGGCATTCCAATACGGAAGACTGGAATAATTTAAAGACAACTGTTTATTGATAAAATATACGATCTTGTCCCGGGGTATTACATCATCAAGGGATGGGGCATCGACATTGGCAAATATGTACTCTGCCATTTCTTCGTCAGTAAGCACCCGCGTAGCCTTGGGCGGCTCAGAAGAGTTCATCGAGAGTTTAACCCGTATGGGCTTTTGAGACTGTACTGAGAGGGATGCTGGGGTCTTTCCTCATAGCTTGAACACGAAGGGAGCCGACAATTGGGGAGGTCTCCCCTTGAGCCCTACTTTGAGAGATGCCTCAGCTGGCGTTTCGGAGGCTGGTGCGTTCCCGCGTAGCATTGCCACGAGAGGAGCTAATACTTGGGAAGGTTCCCCCTTGAGTCGTATCTTCAAAGGGGCTTCGGTTGTTCTTTCAACTAAGGAGGCTGGTGCCCTCCCTCACAGCTTGACTATTATAGGGTTCGATGCTTAGGGAGGTTTTTCCTTGAGTCACACCTTTAGAGGGGTACTGATCATCATTTCTGCTTCAGTATCGGCCTCTGCTTCAGCTTCTGCTTTGTCATCAACGTCGTTGGCTTCATCGTCCAGATGAATTGATTTGTAGAGATCGAAGTCGGTGAAAATGGCTTCAATCCCTCTGAAGGGATCGACATCAGCAAACTCTATTCTGACTATGTCGTTGGTGGATACGTATGAAATATATTGGTGGAGAGTGGATGGCACCACCATGTATTCGTGTATCCATGGTTGCCCCAACAAGACGTTGTAATTGACGTCCGCGTCTATCACGTAGCAAGTCACCTCCGTTTGGAGATCACCGATATGATATTTTAGGCAAAGTTTTTCCAGCGGTTCACTCTTGCTAGCGTTGAAATCGCTGATTATAGTGTGGGATGCTGTCAGACGATGCATCATGATCCCCAACGTCTGGAGCAAAGATCGGAGGATAATGCTAAGAGAAGTCCCCGGGTCAATCTGGATCCGATCCACCATGATGGCACCGACATATATTGTCTAATACAAAGGTCTATTCTGTCGATTATTCTTGAGTAGCATGTCTTGTTGAGTGAATGCGATGTTAGGGATGCTTTTCCCTATGTTGTGACAGTACAGACATGCTGTTGAAGGATTCAGCATTCTTTAGTGCTTCATATAGAGCCTCCCATATATCTTTGGATAGCCGGAAGAGCTCGAACAGGGACAGCCGAGCTGGAGTACTGGCGAGTTGTGCCAGTATGTCAAAGTTATGGGGTTTGGTTGACCCCGAAGCATTGTCTTTTTGTAGAGGACTATCGAAATGGGCTTCCTTCTGCTTCTGTTTGTCGGCTGCTGGAGATTGAAATGGACCTTCCCCTGGGGCAGCCGTAGTGGTGACAAGAGGTATCGCTTTGACCGGAACCTTCTCTTGCTACAAGTTCTACTGTGAACGCGTTTGGACAGGAGGAGCCTCCTCAGGGGAGGAGATGACCAAGTGGCAAGACTTGGTTTTCTTGCCTTTGGCTTTGGAGGTAGAATGTATCCCTAGTTGAGTCAGTTTCGGAGCAAGATCTGGATAAACCCACATGATCACTTCCTGGAATGTCGTGAGTGGTATCAATCCACTCACATTATCATGAATTGGTGGAAGATTGATTACTTTTATTATTGCCTTTGAGATGGAGACGATGCCATCTTGAGCTTCAGTAGGTGGCAAGGAGCCAAACTGGAGTGACACCATGTTGGCCAAGATAGTCTTCTCCTCGTAATCAAGCGAGATGACATTCGCATTGATCATACGTTATATGTAGTTCTTCAGGATATAGCAATCTCGAGTCGGATACCCGACGAACCGATGGTAGTGACAGTAAAGTTACGTGTAGGCAACTCTAGAGGGGGTGAATAGAGTTTGTGTTGATAATAACCAATTAAAAAGTTAAATCTATGTTAAGTCCAGAAGCAATTACCAATAGAATATATAATCAGAGTAGTAATGCAGAAATTTAAGAGAGATCAGAAAAGCATATACAAATACTGTCACTCCCCGTTCCCAGAATAAAGTATTTTATACGTGTACTTCTTGAATGTATTTATTCAATATTTATCATGCATTTATTCTGTATTTAAATTCTTCAATTTTGCGCTTATTAATTTTTATGTATTTTATTTTCTGCTTTTTCTTGGCTCTTGGTTCATTTCGGTTCATGGGAAACCAACTTGGTTCGGTTTGGTTCAACATGGAAAGGAATGGATGGCTTGGATTTGGTGGAGAGAATGAATGGTGGAGATCCACTTGACCTTGATATAAAAGTTCTTCTTCCACTCTCTTTCTTCATTCATTCACATTTACTCCTCCCCCAAACCCTAACCCATTTGGAGAGGCAAGTACATCTTGCACACCATGAGGGATTTTATGCATCCCCATTTTTTTTAGTTTATGTTGTTCATCTTCTCTTCCTCTACAAGTTTAGGTCTTGAAGTTTTTGTTTTCCATGGATGGTTGGGTGTAGATCTAAGTTTTAAGTTTTGGTTTTCATAGTTTTGGTTTTCATATGAATTTAGGGTTTGATCTATCAAACATTGTTGTTTTCGAAATTAAGTGGTTCCATGTTGTAGAGAATTTAATTCTACTAAAGTTTGGCTTTTAAAAAGTTAGATTTCGATTTATTTTGTGGAAGTTATGGCGAAAGTACTTTGGTTCGTTCCTATATTCATCTGCAGCACGAACAGCATGTCGCAGAAGGCGCATGTCGCAGTAGGCACATGTTGCAATGAGGCGCATGTCGCGGAAGGCACACAGCATGTCGCAGAAGGCGCATGTCGCAGTAGGCGCATGTTGCAATGAGGCGCATGTCGCGGAAGGCACACAGCATGTCGCAGAAGGCGCATGTCGCGGTAGGCGCATGTTGTAATGAGGCGCATGTCGCAGTAGCCGCATATCATGTAGCACATGAGCCGTATTAAGGTGCATGTCGCAGTAGGCGCATGTTGTATGAGGCGCATATCGCGGTAGGCGCATATCATATCGCAGTTGAGCCACATGAGGCGCATGTCGCGATAGGCGCATATCATGTCGCAGTTGAGCCACATGAGGCGCATATCATGTCGCAGTAGGCGCATATGGTGTCGCAGTTGCATGCATGTCGCAGAATAGGATGCATATGCATAATTTGGTTGTTTCTGACTGTTATATGTCCTAATTAACTGAATTGTGGCTAGAATTTCTTTCAACTCCCAACATAAATTTGTTGATCTTTTCCTTGGATTCAAGAATATATTACCAACTATTGTATACTAGTTATGGACTCGACCATGATTAATACTAATTTGAATTTTATGCCTTGTCATGAATTGACCCCGACTGTTACTTGACTAATAATTGATCATGCGTTCCTAGTTGGAACTAAGAGACTGGCTAGTCGTCTTATTGAATGAAATGAATAAGACACGTTCATGTAATGAACTATTATACTCGATTAGCCGATCCCGAATATTGGCATACAGGCACATGCAGGCTTCAAATTATTCATTTTTATTCATTTCTTTATCTTGCAAAAACAGCATGTGTACTTTATGGTCAAGGCATGATTACTCCGTGGTTAGATTTGATTGTTGCATTACGCTATGTAAGACCTATAACATAGCCGCACGGGTATCGTTGTAGAGTTGCGCATATCGTACCCCGTACGAAAGTACTCATTTGAACGACCATGATCCACGGCATGGAACTTCACACAATGTAGAGACTATTAAGTTAAATAAAATAATGATGGCATGGAGAGAATGGATTCCCGAGTTCTTACATGGCAGCCCCCTTGGGACTATTAAGTGCCCGACGGGCCGGCTGGTTCCCACAGATACGATAAATCTGTCACACGGGCAGGGAACGGTATCTGCTTATATTATTGTACATGCCATAACGGCGGGCGTCCCGCCGGGACTCGTCTAACTACATGATTGGCGCAATTGATTGATTGGATAGACAAGCCTTGCTTGCACATAGTAAGAACTGAGGAATCCCTAATTGCATAATTCTAGGATAACTTGGGACTCACAATAGCAAGCCGTAGGAATTGATTGGCCGTTCAAAGATGATTTGTTTGTGTATTGTATCTACTCTGTTGCCTAACTAAGATGATCAGAATGTCAGGGCGTGACGGGCCAACTTCTGTCCTTGTTTGGTTGGGAGGTTGGTTCGAAGTGTCGTGATGTTATGTGAATCCTAGTGGAAAGCAGAGATCTATTATTATATTTTCTTACTTACTGGTTTTAATTCCTCATATCGTGCTTTCTTGTGGTACTTGCTATTGGAGGTCTAACCTCTCTGGTTTTGCATGGCCAGATTTAGAGCCGGTTCCCGAGGACTCAGCTTACTTCCACCTCCAAGATGGTCAATACTAGGGGAATGATCGCAGGAGGACTCGAGTGGGTTCCTTACTTCCCCACTCGTTTTGTTACTTACTTTATATTTTGCCGTTTGGCACCGACATGTTAGTCGGATTGTCTTGCACTTACTTTTGCATAATTGTAACTAAAGTCAGACTGCAGCTGATAACAATTGTGTATATACTTGCTATACCATCTGGCTATGTTTTGTAAAGTCAGATCTCAAGAACATTTTGACTGAGCATTTGGGACGCCTTACTGCTTTATCTTACATGTTCTCTATTTCTGTTTCTTGTTTTGAATGATTGAGACAATAGATGTGAAATGACCATAGTAAGACTTTCATGTAGTATGCACCCCCTCGTCTGGTTAGACAGCATTGATCGTATTATACGGTATTCATCTACCCGTAATACGTAGCTGGCTGAGTCATTCCCCCGCTCTCCAGTATTCTGGTTCTGGGGCATGACAAATACAGAGATTTAACATGGTTTTCCTCGTGGAGGACTAGTCCAGGCCTGAGAACTCTTGCTCAGGATTAAAATCTACTATTTGTGAAATAGCGTACACCACGTGCCTTTAGTCCGAAGATCATACAAACTTCTTTACAAAATACGAGTTTTTAGATCGAAGCACTCGAACACTTCAACTTCGCGGAAAGCGAAACTTAGAATTTTCGAAGTGACTTTTCTTTCACTCTTGCACACAACTTGTAATGCCCAGTCCCAAAATACTTAGGACCAAGTACGTAGACATGCCAGCTGCATACATACGAAGCATACTCCAATATGCGGAAATCTCGTATGTATACATAAGCTGTAAAATGCAGTAATCATGAAACTAATCTCTTCACAAATAAATATGTCACAAAATCACTTATAAATGTCATTTGTACAAAATGTTGGGCGGAGACAAATCCACTACCAACGAAAAGAGAGAATTACATAGTGACGATGGAAGTGTCGAGCGAAGCGAAAGACGATCCAAAAGTTAGCATCGCGAAGGTAGATTGTAAACTATGTCCTTGGCTAGAGCACCTGCAAAAATTACAAACACACCTGGAGAAATCACCAGGTCCTCAGAGGTACGTAATAAGATACAGGAAGAACATGCTAATATGAACTGTGAAAATAATAAAATAATATACAAAAATAACTATCCTAGACACAAATATGCAATGGGGATTCTAACCGTCTAATGTGCAATTTAGAGGACAACTTTTATTGCGCATGGGTAGGATTTAGGCTATAAGTACGTAACTAGCATCTAGTCATACGTATCTGGCCGTAATGTCCAAAATGTCATAGGGTATCTGCAAATATAATCTCGCCATAGTTCCTTTCGAAAACTATGGTTTACCTGTTTGGCTTTCCATACGCACTAGTGACTGTCCTCCCCCAATATTTCCCACACTGACCAAGTCATGTCCATGACCCACCCAGTTTTGTAACTGCTCGAGTCTCTATACCTTAATCATAACAGTTACGATCTATCCGTCATACGACTATAGAGATGGCCAGTCAATAAGTCATGCCCCTAGCAAAATGTCTCAAACCGTGTAGTGAGAGTTTCATGGCCAAAGGAGATATAAGGATATCCCCCAACAAGAAGGTAGTCCGCTAAAACTAAGTCAACATGCGTAAAATAAAGCAAAAACCATAAAAATGATTAATAGAGTCGCTTGCACCCAAGTGTAGCTTGGACGCGCAGTTTATAACAAATAAAACTAACAAATGTGAAACAAAGTAAATAATGCTGAAAATAAATAATATGACCGTAAATTATAGCAAGGTATACTGCCTGGTGTTGACATCTGGCATAGTACAATGATCATGATGGAACAAAAATAACTTCGGTTTACAACTACGCAAGATGGCCTCCGATGATGGTACGAATTGCCCCATCGAGATCGGAACGGTCAGATTAGTTAGGGTTGATATAAGGTAGTTCAGAATTGGCAAGGGAATAGGAATAATGGGCTTAGTCACGGGCTGGAGGAAAATCGAAGGATGTTTTGGAAAAATAATATACATATGATTTTTAAAAGATATTTATAATACTTAAAACTAGTTTTTCATGAGTCAAATTATTCATAGATAAAATACTTAAAGTCAAGAATAATAGTTGTTGACAAAATTTCTAAGTTGTCAAAAATATGATTTGAGATAGAGAAAGTATATTTTATTTGTTAAAAATAAATTTAGATTAAAACTAAATTTTACAAGATAGCGGTTTTATAATTCAAAGAGCTATAGATGAATTAACTTGTAGTAATATTTTTCACAATTATATTCCTATACTTATTTTATAAAATTACCAAAAATATTACTACTAATATTTATTATGAAAAAATATTACAATACCCTATATATTTTATTAAATCATAACAATAGTACTAAAAAGCATCAAAAGTCTACAAATAAGACAAAAAAATTAAATAATAATAACAAAAACATTAAATATTTTCTATTCTTTGACTCTGATAGCTGTAAAAGTCTAATGGAAAGAAGAACAAAAAGTTAAAAAAATGAACAAGAGGGAACTATTCCCGTCCTTCGGGAACAGAGAAGACTTTAAGAAGGGGATTTGAAAGAAGAAGTAATATAGAAGAAGCAATATAGGTGAGAGGTTTGAAACACATAGAAGGAATATAGAAGAAGGGAGGAGGGAGAGTGAGAGGGAATAGACTAGGGGTTGGGACAAGAGAGGACAGAGACTAGAGAGAGCGGACGGAGAAGGAGCATGGGGGCGAGCGAGGAAGAAGGGGGCTAACCGCGGGATCTCGGCGGAGGGGGTGCGGCTGGAGGCCAGGGCTGCTGCACCCAGGCGAAGCTCGGAGAGGGCGGCAGCTCGACGAGGGTGCACCAGAGGGCGATGGATTCACCGGACATGGTGCAAGGTCGTGCGGTGTCGGCGAGAATACAGGCACAAAGAATTTGGCGGAAGCAAGGGTGGCGCTGAGCGCTGGGCTAGGTCGTCGAAGGGATGGAGGCACCGACCGTAGAGGTAGCCTGAGGATCTGATCGGGGCTGTATGGTGCGGATGCTGGTAGGTTACGCCGGCGGCGACGGCCCGGGGAGGTCAGCGGCGCAGAGGTGGTGTGGGTGTGGGTATTGGTGTTTATTTGGTGTTTTTCTTTCATTGTGTGTGATGGTCGGGTTTGGGGATTTCCGACGGGTGGTCGAGGACATGTGGCCGTGATGGTGGTGTTGGAAGGAGGTGCTGGAGGTCTGGGGTTTGGTCGCAGGGACTAGCCTGCCAGGTTTTGGGTCTGTGGTGAGATGACCATGGTGGTCGGAGAGGGTGGTTTGGGACATTGGTCGGGTTCGGCCAGGCTATTGGCGGTTGTGGGGACAGCCGTAATGACGGACATGGTTCGTTTGGCCGGAGTCGGCGGGGCGATCTTGTGGGTTGGGCTGATGGGGGTGTTCATGGTGAGGGATGGTGATGGTAGCAATTTTCCAGGAAGACGACGGGTGGAGTGATGTTTGGTGGAGGTTTTTGGGTCGGAGGAAGAAGAGCAGGGGTCGGCGTGTGGTCATCGTCGTGTCGGAAGCGTCCGACACGACAGGTGATGAATTTGTTGCGGAGGAACGTGTCCGGGATTGTCGGACACGGAGATACATTACATTTGTACAGACAAGAATTATTGTAGATGGGGAGAGGACACCGACACGATGCATGACACTGATGGAGAATTATTTGTGGAGATAAATTTGTTATGGAAAAAAGAGAACATGGAGCCTCTCCTTATATAGGTGGTGGTGCTCCTAGTTTGATATGGCTTAGGATAGTTTAAATCCCCCTTGTGGATAATTTACTATCTATTTTAAAATGCTTTAATTTGATTCAATCAAATCAAAATTTAAAGTCCAAGTAAATATAGATAAATACGAATCAGCAGTAGATAAGTCCATGTTTAAATTAAACGATTCAAATCGAATCAACATAATCAAATGATAATTTAAATTATCATAACTATTTAGATATTAATACAATTTCAAGTAAAAAAAAATATTAACTAATAAAATAGTAATAAATAATTTCGAAAATATTATTTAAATATTTGGACTGTCTTTTCTATATGAATAAATACCTCCATTAAGTTTTTTGAAACTAAATTGTTCATAAATTTTAATTTCATGTATCGCAAATAGAATATTTACCGAAAATGAAGTTTTTCCTAAATTACCTATAAAATAAAACTACCTTTTATAATAAATAAACATAACGTTTCAAAATCTCATCGTAATAACTTTTAAAATTCTAAACAATTATTTATCTTATATTTTTTAAGACTGTATTAAAATTTACAAGAAAGAAAAAATATTTTTCTAAAAATATGTACCTCGCACATATTCGCACTCGACGAGCAAATATGGATAACGTAAATTCGCGCGCGACGTACAATACGCAAATAAAAATTCAAAACTAAATTTTTTAAAATAAAATAAAATAAAAACGTAGTAAAAATTAGGGGATTTACACAACTTCTAGCTGATATCGCACTGAGCACCTTGGGCTAAGGAGAGTTGTGGATTAGGAGATATGGAAGAGTGGGGCTTGGAGTAGTAGAGCTTAGAAAGCTTGGATATTTGAAGGTGAAAAATTATTTGAAATAAGAGAATCAATCTCTATTTATACTACTCTGGGGAGGCAAAGTTCGGCCCGAATTCTATCCCAAGAATTCAAATTGTTAAACATTGGACAGCTTGTATCAAGCAAGCCCTAAAAATTAGGGTGCTGAAATTTAAGAGGCAAAGTTCGGCCCAAGTTCTGCCTGAGGCAGATTTCGGCCCGAACTCTGTCTCCTGGAGACCAGAAGTTCTAAAGGGCTATGGAGCTTGGGTTTGGTTCAGGGTTTGTTTAGTTTTTGGATGATGGAGCTTGGAGAAGTAAGTCTAGGGGTTGAGATGACTAAGTGCGACTCAACGTACATGTTCCTAGACTCAATAAATTGAAAGATTACATCCTGAGAACAAAATAGGAAAACCAAGAGCCCTTTGATGACGTCTTTCTTCAGATATTTAAGCAGATCCGAAGAAACCTTTTTCCTTGACAGCAGTCATCCAAAGATAAATAGATCTGGAAATCTGAATACCTTTCGGGGGCTTCACCCCCGAACCCCTACGGGGGCGCTGCCCCCTCGACCCCTGTCCACTGACCGGCAGCAGAACCCTCGTTGCGAGGCCCCTGATAGGTCGTAAGGCGGTTCAGAGAAATCTTCTTGTATTACGCCGTCTGTGGCCCATCATTAATTCTCCAATTCATATGTCCTAGTTTGATCATGCTTATTGCATGTCTACAAATACATGTTAGGCGAGCAAAATAATATTTGCAGTACAATACAAGCATGGCAATATGATATAGAACGATTAGGACAATGCTAAGTTTAAGTAGCAACATGATAGTGAGTATATGAATATTTGTTAAACTTAATTGATTAGCCATATTCAAAAATACGATGTAATCAATTGGGCTAACAATCTCCCCCTTTTTGATTATGGCAAGTCGGTTAAGTTTAAGACATATACCATAGATGCATGTATCACTAATAAACACATATTGTGTGCTAACTTAAACTTATTTCTCCCCTTTGACATGATCAAAAAATAAGCTCCCCACAATAAGAGATAAAACGAACTCAAGCATAAGTAAAGGAGGGAGGAATAGACAATCATGATCAAGATATACTAAATGAGGAACAATGGAAGAAGTGTGCAAAGACAAGTATAGGAACTATATACCAAATGTAGAGTGCCAAATAGAAAATAGCTTGTCAAAACACAAATAGTTGGTAAAACTAAAAGAATTTAAAAATAATCAATAGATAGTTTACCAACATAAAATCCAAGAAAGATATCCAAAAACATAGTATGATATGAAATATTGCTCTAGTTTTGGAAGAGAATTATGAAATAAAGAATTTCAATCAAAATCCATGGGGATTAAATAATTATAAATAATAGATATCAAAGAAGAAAGATACCAATTGAGATATTGAAATATATAAACTTGATATCAATTGAAATAAATAAAATTAAAACATTGATCAATGAAACTATGATAGTCACAATTGTCCACAGATAAATAGTGGAACAAAATAAAGGAATGATCAATGTAAAATAGAGTAATTGATATAAAGTGATCTCATTATTTGCAAAGCTATTTGCTTATCCAAATTCATGCATTTGAACTCAATTACCTCATCATGCTGAATACCCTTTAGATAAATATGAAAGTAAAGGAGAAAAATGCTTGAGAAAGAAAAATACAGTCGACTTGAATGATCCCTCTCAAACTATTACCAATATAGATAAAATCATGAATTTTGGGTAAGTCCTCAACAAGGAAAGCCAAATTAATTAAGCATACGAGGAAAGCCAAATCAATGAAAGCACAATAGTCATCAAGATAAGATACAAAAATTAATATTAACGAGATGATTTATTTAACTCATATAAAAGAGAGAGATAATATGATGAAAACAATTGCATATACTCTCATAAATCTTTTTTGAAATAACAGTATCATGACCTCAATCATTAAGATATGAATAATAAAGAAAATATGGCTCTAAGATGAATTAGGTATACGACATATTAAAGGGTATAAATAAATTGGACAAATTAACGTGCTCCCCCTCAAAATATGCATATTAGTTCCAAAACACTTATATCATAAAAAATGATAACTTCAAGATCTAGGGGTAAATCAACTATGGATTTTTCCTACTAGCTCAATGCATATAAGGCTATAAAATAGTCATAAAACGAATAATATCATCTTTAGTTAATAAGAGATATCTAATTAATAGCCACTAAAGATGAATGATCAAAATAATATTTTAATTAAGCACATTTAATCAAAAGATGACACACATTAGCCTATATAGAAGAATCTCATATTTAAATATGATATATCAATACATGCTACCTTTTGAGAAGAAGATCATCATGAAAAAGAAATAAGGTCCATTAAAACAATCATGATGAGAATCACAATATAGCTATAAAAAAAACTCAAAAATCATGTCCATGATTATCTAATTAAGAACTGTTACTTTGCATGGACTATGTATGTTTTACCACATATGTACCCTTCAACGGGTAATAATCCAACCTTACTAATACTAAAAGAGAAACCAATGAAGTTCAAATAGCAAAGAACATATGTGATAATCCATGAGTAGTCAAAGTAGAGAAATAAATTAACTTGATAACAATATAATTAGATAATATAGGACTACTTAACCATTAAGATCATTTATCAATAAAAGTAAACATGATCAAACGAATCTCATCAAAGAAAATCACAAATTCATATTTATAATAAAATCTTACAAATCGATGGAAAATATAGAGAAAGAGTCAATCTCATTTATTACAGATTTAGTCTAAAGAGATGTAATCTAATAATATGATAAAATTATGACTCAAAGATAAGAGAAATTTAAGAGATGCTTACCAATGACTACTATGGAAGGAAGTTAAAGTGATGAATCACAAACCTCAATGGAAAAAAGATTAAATAAAAAAAAGTTTGTCAAACTAATTTTAGAGACCAAACATATGTATCTAAAATAGAATACAAATCTCATCAAGAAAATTCATAAATCTTGTTTTTGTAAACTAGCATATCACAAATAGATTGAAATTCGAGAAGATGGCTAGATGAGTGAAAGTAAAAATAAATTATGTAGCTTAATCAATACATCGTAAATAAGCAAGCTACATAACTAATTAAGATTAGTGAGGTAGGCCATTAACAGGATAAACATGCTCATTAAAACTTAAGTCACTAACACTAAAGATACAGGCTTAAGCATAGAGTTCACAATAAGGGTAATACATTTTGAATGATCAAAATGATTTATATACTCTTTATTAAGCAAGGATAAGAGTATAAGATAGCAAGTAAATGAATTAGACTCTCATCAAGTAAAGGACAAAAGAGATATTCATGAAAACACAATAGAACAAATCTCTTTGCCAAGTATTGAGATTAACCCAAGATAATGAAATAATATATTGATCTGGAGAATGCAAAATTATAGCCATTATGAAAGTGTATTCTCTAGAAATGAAAAATCTCAACGCAAAAGCTCAACTCATAGTAGCTAAAGACATAAGAAATATGATGTATCAGTTACATCTATTCTTATGTGCTGCAAAAACATCAATGGACAATAATAAATCAAAAGAAACATATGTCCAAGGAATGAGAAAAGAAAGATCATTAAGATCAATAAAGCTAATTAAGATCTAAAGATAGTAAGAGACACAAAAAGCTTTCATAGTGCACCATAGTAAAATATAAAGAAATAGACTAGAAAGTGTGCACTAATTAAGAAGGTAAAATTAACAAGCAAGGTAAAACACAAAATCATGTGATCCTTGAAAGAACTTCCATAAATAGTCATAAGCACGATACTAATAAACATTTTCTCTCAACATCCTAACTTGAAGAAGTAAAACAAATAAATATCAGAAGTTAGAAATCATTAATATATATATATATATATATATATATATATATATATATATATATATATATCACAAATAGGCATACATGAAAAGATCAAAAATCAATTAAAAGGAATGTGTCCATAAAGTCAACAACAAAAAAAGAAGCCAAGAAGATATCATCAAAAGAAGGCTTTAAGGAAGAAGCTAATTGATTCAAGAAAAGATAATACAAATTTGGTCAAAAGAATCAATAGCTAAATTATGAGGTAAGTGTAGAAGCATGGAATTTCAGGCGCATCTTAGACCAGAATTTCTATGCGCCCTAACTCTCATGCGCCCAAATTGACATGTGCCAGAAAACTCAGCAGAACACTTAGCACAGCAGAAAACAGCAAATAGACATAAAAATTGGGCTTTTATTTCATATAAAAGTCTATTACATGTCTAAAACTCTTTTACAAAGGAGAATTCTTTTACAAAGAGAAAGAAAATCCTAAAAGCTACAGCCAGGCGCATCATTTGTTAGGCGCATCACTTTAACATAAAGCCAGGCGCATCACTCAAGTGCTACAGCCAGGCACATCATTCCAACATCTCAGCGTAGGCGCATCTCCGTGCATAGTCAGAGCGAATCACTTCCTCATCAACGTGCGGGCACTCTAGCAGGAGAAGTGGCTCTTCTAGCCTAACAAAATTGGGGTACGATAGCCCTGACCTGTGGCTCTTCCAATATAACAAAAATTGAGGCATGACTGCCTCGATCTTTGGATGCAACAGGCACCTTCAGCATGTGTCGGGACATGACGATCCCGATATTTGGATACAACATGCACTTTTACAGTCTTGTACGAAAATAGGGCTGATGGTGAATAAACCAACTCGACACATCTTCGTCTTCGGAAGGAGTTCATCGTCAACTCGCTGAGGCAGGGGACCGATCGAGTTCGTCTTTATGAAGGAAAGCTAAGTGAAATGAGAAACAAAACTCATCACAAAGCTATTTATAGGCTTGGGCAACTCTCATCCATGTGCCAAGTGGCAATCTTCTCATATTCTGTGCAATGAATTTGCATTAATGATGATGAATCTGCCTCTTCGTATTCGACCAAGTCAAAATAGCCATTAACGCCTCGAAGAACTCAATAGACAGGCCAATGAGGATGCGTCATATGGCAGATGAGCCATCAGCACCATGTGTTCCATATCGATGTGCCCAATAGGACATAGACCCATGCACCTAGTGGGGCACAAACTGATGCGCCCACTTTAACTCGTCACCCATTAAGCATTTAAAGCTATATGACAGAGTTGGCAACACAAAGACTGAACGGTTGGCAGCTTTTTACAAAAAACGAAGAGCCGCAGACGTCAGCATCATCATTACTTGCTTTTGTCGGCTACAGCTTTTCTTACCACGTGGCTGGTTGATCACTCGCATGCGCCTCCACAACCTTGTGCCTAGAAGTCTGCATGCGCCTTAAAATCCATGCGCCCCGACTTACTCCTGATCCCCAAATGACATAAGTCAAGTCTTTACATGCACCTCCTAAGCCATGCACTCGAACCTCTGTATATGCCTCACAAGCCATACGCACAGACTTACCTGTGACTCCTAAAAGTCATAGACCAAGTCGCCATATACGCCAGATCCTAGGTGCATCCTGATACAAAGCTCTGTATATGCCTTGGAAGCCATTCGCCAAGACTTGTCTGTAACCTCTAGAAAAGTCATAGACCAAGTCGCCCCATGCGACAAATTTTAGGCATATCCTGATATATCATCCTCCACCAAATCCGAAATCTTTGAGCCATAAACACATGCCACGTGTCATTTGACTCAGTTCTGCCTGCGAATGGGTACTAACCACCCAAGATCTCAGCAACGGTCGAATCTTCGCAACTGCCACATGTCAGCTCCACCGCAGCCCAACAGTACAGCTCAAACAAGATTCAGCTTCAACTCAGGGCACATCGTCCATGCGCCCCACTGCATCAGTCATATGGCATTCCCACGTTCAGGCATATCCTATATATATGCGCATGAGTAGACCAGTCTGCTGCCTATAAATAGAAGGATCATTCCTTCATCCACACACACAGACACACAGATCATCATATCTACATACAGAGGCGAGAAGAGACACATAACGTCTACTTCTACTCCAAACATCCGACATCCAGAGCATCCCAGACCTTCAGAGAATTCAAGATCGTCGTCAAATCGTCAATGGAGTCAACACATTACCACTCGCTCTACCAATACAGTTCCTAGATAAAAACAAAAGTGTACTCCTAGGACTACGTCTAAGTTCTAAATTATATATTATTCTATTTGTAATTGAAATACCAAAGTTTTATTCAAAAAAACCTTGTCGTATTTTCGATGGCGAACAAGCTGGCAACTCTGCCGGGGACTTCTTTCTCTTCTGATGAGAAAGTTGTGTTACAATCCGACAACATCAAGCTTGGCTCCTCCCACAAGATACTTATGGTGTGCCTCAATCAACAGGCATATGAGGAGTTCATCTCTGAAGGGAGCACAAGTCCTTCGAAGCGACTGCCAAAGCCGAAGAAGACTCGCCAAGTCTGGGTGCACAAAAGAGATGCACCGAGCACTACTGCTTAAGGGGATGCACCAACGCAGCCCACCCTTCCTGCTAATGTTCTCAGCAAGCAAGATGCACCCACCAGTACAGTACATCTGCCAGAAAAATGTAGTGTTGACTGCATTCTCCAACTGTCCTCTTTCCAGTCGAAGAAGATGTGCCGACGAAACATAGGCGCATCCAGCTTCCCGCGCATGAACTCTGTCATGCAGGAGAGGGCCTCTATCTTTGATAGAATCACTCGTTGTTGTGGTAAGGATGAGTTGGATTCTGAGTACTATACGCCTTCGTGGGCTGGTACAAAGAAATCTAAGGCAGCACGGGCCATGTACCCCAAATGTTCTATGCCCACAGTGAACCGTAGATATGCGCTCAAAATCATGCACACTGCCGATGGTAAACTGTATAGAGTCGACTCGGGTGCATTTGCACCAGATACGAGCCAACTCTCAAAGTTCCTGTCTCGCTTGGGTGCATCTTCTGCATTTGGAACCAAGTCGTACGAGGCAAAACTTATGACTTTGAACCCATGTGCCCACGTGGGTTATGCGCATGAAGTGGGTTCAAGTCGTAATACATGTTGCTCCCCCACCAATGATCTAGGCGTATGTCATGCACTAGAACTGGATCAGGGGGTACAGCATTCACATGACCACCCCGACACTTGGCCTTGCCATACGCCTGAAGGGGGTATGAATGTGAAACTCTCCTCTCATGATTTTCGTAATGTGATCACTCACAAACGCAGATCAGTAGAGCTGACCATTATGCACGATGTGTCCCTCACGGGGCACACTTGTGCCATGGTCACCATCAACTGCTGTTGTTACAAAACAATGGCTCTATCATCTAGGCACTCTATGTTCCAGTGATTGTAATCTGTTGCACCCATCCGACGACGTCTCGGAAAGAAGGTGCCAATTGAGGATAAGACAGAGCCCAAGGTCGCTTCTTGCTATTTTGTCTCTAACTCCCATTCATCAGAGAAAAAGACAACCACCAATCCCTCGATCTCAGTAGCATCGTCCAAGAGTCAGCCGAGGAAGAGTAAAACAATGGTCCCGTCCTTAGAGGTGTTTGAGAGCACCCGATCAAGGAAGAAGGTTCCAGCGGAAGCATCAGCTGGGAGTGATCAAATTCCTGCTATCCATGACAATCCTTCGCTTGAAGATGAGGATGTTCTCCAAGGAACCGACCCCGAGGTAGCTGGGGGTAGCCAGTACGAGGCCTCAGAAGGGAAGGCCCTTTCGCAGGAAAGTGGGGTCGAAAGCGAAGCCTCAACCGATCCATCCACTTTCACCCATGTTATGCCAGTCTACATGGCTGGGGTTGGTGATGAAAAAGAGTCAGACACTCCAGCTTCGGACATCATGTAGCGTATGGACACCTTGAAAAGGAGCATCAAAACCCTCTCTGTCGCCTTGCAATCCTTGACTCAAATGGTATTTGAGATTCGGACCGCTCTAGCATCTCAACCATTAGCAAGGGCACCTGTTTTCACCAGTCTAGATCCAGAGGCCAATGGAGAATCAAGTATACCCCCTCAACGGGTATCTTCGGGTGCAGATCATCACACTGCACCTCGGACGTCGGCTCCTCCAAATGTCGAGCTTCACACCTTACCGCCCTCATCAGCTTCCAGTTCTACAGAAGAGGTGGTTGACATGATCAGGGATCTGCGCGAGTGCTTTGAAGCACAAAACAAGCAGAAAGAACGTCAGAAGATGGAATCCCGTAACCTTACCCTCTCGAGTGGAACAAAGTGGTTTACCCTCCTAAGTATAAACCACAAACATTGACGCCATATGATGGGAAGGATTCTCCTCGCTGGTATCTGACCTACTTCCAGTCTCAAACGAGATATCTCCCAAAGGAAGACGTCCTACTCACCAGAATATTTGTCGAGGCATTGAGGGAGTCGCTTACGACTGGTACTGTAGTCTCCCTGACCACTCTATATCATCCTTCGATGACTTGACACGCCTCTTCCTCGGCCGATTCTACGACGGTGGGAATGACATGACCATGTCACCTCTTATAGATGTGCGCCAAACAGAGAAGGAGACTGTTCAAGCCTTCATCGAACGTTTTCGACAAGCATGCTTAAGGTTGCCTCCGAATATGCCAGAACATGTACTGATCGATGCCTACAGCATGAACATGACTCCTGCAATCAAGCTCTGGCTTGACTCCACCTAGCCTCCTGATTGGAGTTCATTGATCATTGGGGCCAAAGCTGCTGAGAAGAAGGTACGTAATGCTCGCCTTCTGGGGGTTAACTTTCCTGCCTTTGATGACAAAGAGAAACGGCCTGCTACCAGCAACAGTAGGCGTAAGACGAAAGGGAAGCAGGTATTAACTGTCAATGCTTCAAAGAGCGTACAGGGGCCCGCTGAGAAGCCTTTACCTGCAAAGAGGGCGAAGGAGGTCTACTCCTTCAAAGACGAGGATACCTTACAACTCTTCTAGATGCTGAAATAGAGCGACAAGATCAAGATGACTGATCCTAAGAGTCCTGACGAGGTAGGCAGAGTGGGCGACCCGAGGTACTATCACTACCATCTGTTCGTTGGACATCCAACTCAGGACTGCTATATCTTTAAGAACTACATATAACGCATGATCAATACGAACATCATCTTAGTCGATTACGAGGAGAAGACAGTCTCGGCCAATATGGTATCGCTACAGTTTGACACCTTACTGCCTACTACAACTCAAGATAGTGTTGTCCCCATCCCAAAGACGACATTGGAGGTGGTCAACCTTCCGCCGACTTGTGACAACGTGAGTGGACTGATTCCACACACCACATCTTGGAGGGAGATCATGTGGGTTCACCCAGATCTCGCTCCGGAACTGACTCAATCGGGGGTACATTATACCTCTAAAGCTAAAGGCAAGAAGACCAAGTCTTGTCGAATTGTGACCTCCTCTCCCAAGGAGGCACTTCCTATACAAACACGTTCATAGCAGAACGCTCAGCCTGAGGAAGCCTCTATCGAAGTGGCACCTCCCGTCACCACCTCGACTGCTCAAGGTGAAGGTCCTTTCCAACTTCTAGCAGCCGACAAACAGAAGCATAAGGAAGCCCGCTTCGACAGGCCTCTACAAAGAGACAATGCTTTGGGGTTAACCAAACCCCATAACTTTGACATACTGGCACAACTTGCGAGTACTCCAGCTCGGCTGTCCTTGTTCGAGCTCCTCCGCTTGTTTAAAGATACTCGGGAGGCTCTCTGTGAAGCCCTGAAGGATGCTGAGTCTTTCATCAGTTAGGTCAAGTAGCCTGAGGACGATCTAGCAGCATGTCCACAGTGCCATAGTGTGGAGAAGATCATCACCAACATCACATTTACCCAACAAGACATGTCGTTCAAGAACAACAGACACAACAGACCACTGTATTATACAGGGTATATCGGTGCCATCAAGGTGGATCGAATGCAAATCAACCCTTTATCTTCTCTCAGCATTATCTTTCGAACTCGGCTCTAGATATTGGAAATCTCGATGCATCGTCTGACAGCATCCCACACTATAATCAGTGGCTTCAACGCCAGCAAGAGTGAGCCGCTGGGGAAGATCCGACTGAAGTGTCATATCGGTGATCTCCAGAACGAAGTAACCTTTTATGTTGTGGATGCAGATGTCAACTACAACATCTTGTTAGGGCGGCCGTGGCTATACGAATACATGGTGGTACTATCCACTCTTCATCAATGTATGAAGTACGTATCCACCAACGGCAACGGCATAGTCCGAACAGAGTTCACTGAAGTCGATCCTTTAATAGGGATTGAGGCCTTCTTCACCGACTCTGATCTGTACAAGTCGATTCATCTCGAAGATGAAACCAACGATGCCAATGATGAAGCCGAAACCAACACTGACTTGGAGGCAGAAATGATAATCGACGCTCCCTTGAAAGTGCGACTCAAGGGGAAGCCGCCTCAAACACCATCTTCTATAGTGGTCAAACTTCGCGGGAGGGCACCAACTTCTCTAGGCAGAGCATCCATTGAAGCCCCTTAAAGATACGACTCAAGGGGAAGCCTTCCCAAGTGTCGGCTCCTCTCGTAGCAAAACTACGTAGGAAGGCACCAGTCGTCGGAACACCAACTGAGGCACCTCGCAAGGTGGGGCTTAAAGGCAGACCTACTCAGTCTTTAACCCCTCTTGAGCTTCAAGAGAAGGCCCACGTATCTCTATCAGCACCAAAGCCAACAAAGGCCAAGCTCCCAATAGGTTCTCCCGAACCACCTCAGGCTGCTCCAATACTCTCTGACGAAGAACTAGGAGAGTACATATCCGCCAATATGGATGCACCGTCCCTTGATGATGTAATCCTTCGGGACAAGATCCCGTATTTATCAATAAAAGGGTGTCTTTCAATTATTCTAGTCTTCTACATCGAAAAGCCATGTATACTCTACATAATGCTCTATATTCATTACAAACACAAATAATGAATGTTAATCATGTAAATCGAGTCTTCCTTTACCAAGGAGTCTGTTATATAGTCCCGTCTCAGAACCAGGATGAGAAACCTATCATCTTCGACAAAGTCAAGTGTCACCAAGACCTTCCACCGACGGAGCTAGAACCCGATACCGATAGAATGCAAATTTACCGGTACAATGATCGAGCCAAGTATCTTATCCAAAAGATGGGCTACAACCTAAAAAGCGACCAGGGTCTAAACTATGGCAAGGGCCGACGTCTTCCCTTATGACTCCTTGTTCTGAAAGGAAAGCCAGAAGACTATTATCACCGTACTCGACGGGAGGTGGGCTATATCATGCCTCCAACAACCCCAGAAAGTTTAGAAGCAGAAGACGTCGCCCACTCTCACTCGTCTGAGGCTTCAACTTAGGACTCCGATACCAGCATCGTCCCAATCTTCAGGAAGGTGTTGTCAGCCAACATGACTTCTGTACATCCTTCAGAAGATGAAGACGACAATCAAAAAATAGAGTTCTTCGACGAAGAACCCTGGGCTCAACGCCTAGGTGCACAATAGGAATCTCGCTTTGAATTATAAGAACCCCCTACAGAAGACGAAGTCGAGCAGATCAACCTCGGGGATGGATCTTCATCCAAACCTATTTTCATCAGCAAGAGCTTGGCGGGAAAGGACCGAGAATCTTTGGTCCAGCTGGTCAAAGAATACATCGACATCTTCGCCTGAAGTTACGAAGACATGCCGGGGCTTGACCCACAAGTCGTAATGCACAAGCTTAATATCTTACCTAACGCTAAGCTTGTTAAGCAGCAACAGTGAATCTTCCGTCCCAACATTATGGACGCTATTGACAAAGAAGTAGATAAACTCCTGGACAACGGGTTTATTCGCGAAGAGCAACATCCGGAGTGGGTAGCCAATGTCGTCCCCATCACTAAGAAGAATGAGAAGATCCGGGTCTGTATTGACTTCCGGGACCTCAATTCGGCTTGCCCGAAGGACGAGTTTCCACTTCCGATCACCGATATAATGATCGACAACACATGTGGCTTCGAGCGCATGTCCTTCATGGATGGGTACTCAGGCTACAACCAGATTAAGATGTTCCTAGACGACGAGAAGCACACGTCGTTCAGGACTCCGAAGGGGTTTATTGCTACACAGTAATGTCCTTTGGCCTGAAGAATGTAGGTGCCACATACCAAAGAACTATGAGCACCATCTTCTGCCAACACCTCCGCAAGACAGTTGAATATTACGTTGAGATATCGCTGTCAAGAGTCGTCTACGAGGTGATCACCTACAAGATCTGAAGACAGTCTTCGATCTCATGCAGGCACATCAGCTCAAGATGAACCCCGCCAAATCCTTCTTTGGAGTTTCTAGTGGCAAGTTCTTGGTCTTTATTATCACTGCAAAGGCATCCATGTCGACCCCGAGAAGACTAAATCTATCCTTGACATGGACCCTCCGAAGAACCTTAGAGAACTTCGAGGTATGTACGGACGTCTCGCATAAGTCCGAAGGTTTATCGTAAACCTTTTCGAGAAATGCCAGCCCTTCACCAAGCTCATAAAGAAGGGAGTCTCCTATGTCTGGACGGAAGAATGTCAGAAAGCCTTCGACGATATTAAAGCTTATCTGACGAGCTCCCCAATCTTGGTGGCACCCGTCGCAGGCAAACCATTTCTATTCTACGTCCATGCAATGAACCATTTCCTTGGCACTTTGTTGGCCCAGAACAATGATACGGGCCACGAGCAAGCCATCTACTACCTCAGCAGGATAATAATCGGGGCCGAACACCAGTACAACCCCGTCGAGAAGGAGTGTCTAGCTCTGGTGTTCGCCATTTAGAAGACTCGCTATTATGTCTCGGGACAGACAATTCACGATATCTTTCGAATCAACCCGCTTATAGTCCTCATGACAAAGCCGGGAGCACTAAATTCCCGATTAGCTACTTGGGCGATACTATTGACACAATATGACATGGTATTCATCCCGTAAAAGGCTGTCAAGGGCTAAGCACTGGCCGACTTCCTAGCCGTGAACCTAATTTCGGAATCGTCTAGACTAAAGACATTCTAAATGAAGTGCGAGAATCAAACATTATCGAAGAGAACCCTATTTGGCAGATGTTCTTCAATGGTGCTTCAAGAACATGCCCCAAAGGCCAGATCATCACAAAAGTGGGGATAGTCCTGATCTCTTCTGACAAGTTGGTCATCCAGCGTGCCTATTCCTTTTCAGAGCCGTGTTCCAACAATATTGCAGAGTACAATATCCTCATAATGGAATTCCAGTTAGCAAAATAGCTAGGGGTTGAATACCTCGAGCCTTATGGTGACTTGAAGCTTGTCGTCAATCAAGTTCGAGGATAATACGAGGTCCGCTACGAGGACCTGATCTTTTATCACAAAGCAGCGTTGGACATCATCTCAAATAGAACATGTGCCTCGGCTACAAAACTTAGAAGATGACGCTCTGGCCGGCCTCGCTACCTCATTAGTAGCACCGGTCGACACGCAATACTTCATTACAGTAGTGGGCCGAGATTTGGCATACCCCAGAAATAATCTGTGCATGTGGATAGCCTATGCCATGACTACAGACGCCAGCGTCAATGTCAGAGACTGGAGGTTCTCGTTCATTGATTTTGCCATCCACGAAATCCTTCCAGATGACCCAAAGGAAGCAGTTTTAGTCAAAAGACGCTCCCTCCGGTTCTATTATGATAAGGCCACTAAAATGCAGTACCGACGCTCCTATGATGGACTTCTCCTCTGATGTCTATCAAACGAAGAAGCAGCCGAAGCTCTCCGAGAAGCTCATGACGGAACAAGCGGAGCCCATCAACTAGGTCCTAAACCATAGGATCGACTTTGACGTGTGGGCTATTACTATAACCACTACTATTTTAAAATAAGGGTATTTTAGTAATTGTGTGATTTTTGGTATTTTTGATTATTTTATTATTAAATAGATTGGTGTTTTAGTTTTGATTAGTGCTTTTGGTATTAGCAGATGGCTTAACCTTAATTAAACTTGATTAGAAGACTAACCATGTGATTAAAGACTTATTTGGCTAATAAGAATTCAATTTAGAGCATTAGGCCTAATTAGGAAACCATTTTATGCATTTTTAGGCTATTTCAGCATGCAGCATATTGGTCTTTTTGCTAATGGACTTTTGTTAAAATCTAGATGAGTTATGACCCATCCTAAACCCTAACCTAATCCTAGCAACCCCCTTGGCCGCCCAAATAGCAGTCCCCCTCTTTATGTGCAAATGATTAGTAGCCACCTATTTCCAAAACCCTAAAAATTGCCATCCCCTTCCAATAGTCTATTTTTCTCAATTTTCTTTCAAATCCATCCAAACGAATTGCGCTGCGATCCTTGGAAGGAGAGGAACTTGTTGGAGACTTGCTAGCAAGGAATCAGAGGCTTCGGACGGAAGGAAATCGGCGTCGACGCGTTTGGAGGCTCGTTTCATTAAGATATTGACTCTCAATAGTTAAACCCCTCTAAACACTTGTAAATTTTGATTTTTGTCATAGATGCATCCATCTAGGTACCCCGGACCTGTACATGTAGTTTGGTAGGTTTTCCTATCCGTTTGATAGGCGTATCTGACACGTGTCAGTGTATTGGAACACGTGTTCGACGAAATGCCTCTTAGAATCGAAAGTTTTAATTTTTCGATTCTGTTTTCATGAAGTTGTTTCTGTTTATATTTAAAACAACTTTCGTGAAGACTGATCTTGATTTGACACATTTTTGGTGTCTAAATCGGACACGGACATGCGTGCACGAGGCCCGTGCACAGCCCCGTGCGTGTCCTGCTGTTCGAGTATCATAACTCGACGCACAGGACACAATTTCACATGAAAGTTGATGGACACATGGGGGCAACCTCTGCCCATGTGTTCCTACAATTTCACAATGTTTTGTGGAGCGTGCACGAAGAAATCGAAGCCGCACTGGTTCGGCTGAAACGTGCACGTGCGCAAAAAATGCCGCGGACACGGCCTTCGTTCGCGAACACGACGCAACGAGGACACAAACCAGAACCATGGACAAGTAGCCCTAGACTCGACCACGTGGCACAATTTAGCATAATGTGGCTCGTGTCGCCAGCTACGGACGTCGACACGT
>JANAVB010011397.1:1424980-1487480 GCA_029216955.1 Iris pallida | reverse complement strand
ACTCATATTCTCATCAGACATTCAGGATATCAGGCGAGTACATTCTCTGACCGTTTCATACTTGCTAGGAATTATATTCTTGTTATAGACTAATTTACTTGATGCTGACACGATGTTATCACGGATTAGTACTATTTGGATCTTTACATGAGATGTTATCCTCCTCGGGTGCATCGAATACATCATGTCATGTGCTTTTCACGAATATCATGTATTTCATGGACTCTTATTATTCATGTACACTCATGTGCTCTCATGTACTCTCATAATCTCATGAGCTTCATGTATAAACTTTCATGTATAATAACATAACCTGTATAGATCCTTGTGTATTGATTGGGGTACAGGAGAGTAGAAGTAGTCATGCGAACAATTCCAAAGTAGTGTAATCATGTATAAACTCTGTAGTGTAATCATGTATAAATCAAGCCGTTCACATGTCTATCTGTACTATAAATCACTAGTCACTTACAGTTCTCTATTACCATGCCTAAATATTTCCTGTTATCAAATTCTCTCTCTTTCTTCATGTTTATTCTTACAATTTTTATGTACTTTATTCTATAACATGCTTTACATTTTCTGTCATGATATGACTGTGTAAGAGATATGTATTCGTTCCTGTCCTGATTGGACATGTTGATAAAATTTTACAGGTAACTTGGAGGATCACAACTAGCCTAGAGGACACTAGTAGAGCTTGGAGTAGATGTCTAGAGTTTGTTTATCTTATTTTTGTTTTGTCTTAGAGTTTTATTTTAGATATTAAAATTTTGTGGTTGTTAATACAATTGACTTATTTTATTTCTTGTTGTATCCTTTTTGTAGAATCTTATCTATTTTATCGTGCTGATTATCTACCTTTAGTTTTGTGATTGAGATTGTATCCTCCTGTGATTGTCCTCCGTTTGGAGAGTGTATCATATTATGATAGTTGTAATTATGACCTAGAACAGCGTTCTACCGTCGACACTGCGGCGTAGGCTTGACGTATCCACTTCTCGTGTCATTACACTGGGTGCGGGTCGTGACACGTTTTTAGTGGTGGCCCATGCAGGTCGAGATTCACATTCGTAAGATATCGTAGTAGCACAACGACTTAGTTGTACTACTACGAGCCTGCTATAGAGTATAGAAGTAAGGTGTTAGAATGAAAGGATACTCAATCACTGTTAGAATTCCTTGAGAGATTCCTGGAATGACCCTTGAGAATCTCATTTTGAACTTCGATTTGAAGTCCTTTTTCCTCTTGTTTCGATTCACCCATACTCCTTGTTATTGAATTTGATTTTGATGGATTTATTGTTGAATTTTGAATCTTGATGTTAGTTATTGATTTTGATTTTGTATATTAAGTATTCTTTTTGGAATTAAGGTATAACCTGATAACATATTTGATAAGGATAGTAAGAAAGATAAATGTTTGCCTTATTTATGGAGTTTATAATTTATCGCAGTCATATTGGCTAGCATGACAAGGACATAGAGCCTTAGATATACTATCCTAGTTATGGAATTTAGATTCTCTTGCAGCCATACCGGTTGGTGTGGTAAGAATTCTAGATAACATGATTATAGGGTGTATACCTTAGTTACGGACTCTATCGTTTATTACAGCTATGCTTACTGGCGTGGCAAAATTCTGACAACATGATTTCAGAAAGACGCGTATGGTATCAGATTATATCTTAAATTGGTTCATTTCTTTGAACAGATGAGCAAGAACATATTTTTTATTATTTATTTTCTTGCCATTATTTCTTGTATTCCTATTTTCCCTTATCTTAATTAACTCTGTCCTAATTACATCTATCAACTATCTCATATCTACTTCTGTCATCCATAATTTGAAATCTTGAATCTCCGTAACTTTTTACCTTGGAAAGGTCGAGGAGGTAACATAAATCATCTAACTCGGAAAGAACTTGATCTATTATCTTATGATAATCTTTGTAGGAATATAATATGATGGACCTTGATATAGGTTTGAGATAGAGATGCAACTGAGATTGAGGATGAAATCAGAGATTTATATTATCAATTTAGAAATGATCACACTTAGAGAAATATTTTGGGTATGAATAATTCATAGATATATATTCATAAATGATGATGATATTCGAGACCGACTTAGTTTTAAGGACTGGATAATTTCTGGTTATTGATTCTTAAGACGTTTCACTTTAAGACTATGATGTTAAACTTAGGGATTTAGTAATGGAGAAGAAATTTTAACTGTATGCGATGATGATACAAAATTGAACCAGATATTGTAATAAAATGGCTAGGAACAGAGAGAACAAAGGAATTTTGAGTTATAGAAATTTAGAGATTTTGTGAAAATTTAAATTTAAGAAGAATAGTATTTGAAGGTGTACGTTGAGAGAAATATGAAGGTTGATTTTATAATGGAGAATAAGTTTTGTAAGGCCTAGTGGTTTTAGATTGAATAACAAGAGGAGAGTAATTTGAACAAGTTCAAGGATTTCATAAAACTTGATTTACAGGTTTCGGATCCAATTTAGGACATGGAGGAAGAATTTGGAATTATGATGATTAAGTGGTTAGTGTTGATTCCTAATAAGAAGGGTATGCTTCATGAGAAATGTTTTAAAATTTAGGAATTAACCTATGGTGATCATGACAAGGTCAAATCTTCATGACGGCAGAGTACAATTTTGGTGGTAGTCATATAAAGGTTGATTTTCATATTGGGACTTGTGAGATAAAAATATGATTGGCAAATGATGACTAGATAAACTTGATAGTATCAGAGAGAGATGATTAACTTGACTTTCCTATGAAACATTGTCTTTTGTTTTCACTATCAAAAGAAGGAAACTGACTTACTTCTATATCATTGCATCATCCTTTAAGTTTTCAATATCATTGAATCCTAACTCCCTTTATCACGACCAATCGACTTTGGTCATTTTTTTCTTATCATATTAATATCTTGGGTTGTACTCAATTGAATTAAATTTAATTGTGACCTGGATCTCCATCCTTGGATGCTTGTGCTCAGACTTCGATAACCTTGTTCCCCATCTTACCCAAATCTTGATTTACCTAGAAATTGATCGACTTAGATCGTGTCGAGACTAAATTTTCTTTTATATATATCGTGATTGGATTTCAAATGCTATTACCAATTGTGCTTTAACTTTTGATTTTGATCATTTTTTGGAATAGTAACCCTATATAGTTAATTCTCAGTTGTTTTTGATAATTACTAGTTTTTATATAGGATGATAGACTGCCTTACAGCCTCGATGATTTATTATTTTCCTTATCTTTTCCAATATGGCACCCATGACAAGAGTCTGTGTCACGCCCCAGAACCAGAATACTGGAGAGCGGGGGACAGACACAGCCAGCTACGTATATTAAATTAAATTCCACCTTGATATACGGTCACGACTGTCTAGATACATGAGGGTTTAACTACAAGCCAATAGTCTCTTAAGGTCAAGAACAAGCCCAGTCTCAATCTTAAGCAAACAAGTAAATGTAACAAGATGGTAGATCATCAGACATACCAAGTAAGGCATCCCACACATTATATATTCAGATGATCATGAAGCTAGTCATACAAAATATAAAGACTAGCAAGAGTTTCAGTCATACATGATCAACCCTAGTATTTGTCAATCATGTTACAGCCCGTAGGCAGACAGTAAGTAAAGTTGTAAACGAGCTAACACTTGCTCGACGGCTAAACGCCTCAAATGAATATTTTACAAAGTGGAAGAGCAAAATAGTAACCCACTCGTTGGCAGGGTTGTGCCTAGTGGTCACCATCTGGTTGGAAAGCTGGAGGATCCTCGGGTCCTACTCCGAAATCTGGCCATACAAAATCAGCTGGGTCAGGCCCCAGAAAGAGCAAGTGCCACAAGGAAGGCTTCACTTAAGAACTAAAACCAGCACATTAGCATATGAGAACATAAATAAAATAACAAAGGACATGAGTTAGAGAAAACAGAGTGATAAACGATAAGATAACTAAAAGGCTATTCCGGTAACCAAGTTACAACCCATAAACCAAACAAGGATCGGAGTTGTAACCCTTTACCTGAACAGAGCTTAGTCTCCAACCAATTATCGACAAGAGTAAAGCATGAACAAGCATATGCTAAAATAATCATAGACTGGCATTGCTTAGACAAGACTAGACTGGACAACATCCATCAATCACGGCCAAGCAAAGAGTATGGCTTGATACTTTAACTGGCTAGGGTTATCACAAGCCTAGTTACTAGAAAGATGCAATAAGATGTTCCAGCAGTCACAGGCCCTGCAGCTATCAAGGTTATCTAGGCGAGGTTGATTATCAAAGTTATCCAGAATTATTAGATGGCTTAGAGTGCAACACATAACAGTGTGCCTTGTACTTGTTTCATGAAATGCCCCACATAACAGTGGGCTGGAAATGTGCCCAACTCGACGGCAGGCTACAAGTCCCTCAGGTGTGGCCGGAATAACGGGATCGCTTGTAACTGGAAACATTTCTATATGAACTACTTGATCAATCTAGTCATTAACCTTAGTCAGATTCAGTATAAATCCCTGACCATGGTAACCAGGGGTTCATGTCCTAGATATGATGCAAGACGAGACTAGACTAGTAGCTTGTACAAACAAGTTTCAAGCAAGCACCCACGGTGTCAAGACTAGAATTTACTTAGCGAGTCGAGGGAGTTGTCACAACAGCATTCAAGGTTACATGTCAAGATTACTTAGCAGGTCGAGATTACAGTCGCAACGGTGTTCGTGAGTTCATGTCAGGATTACTTGTCAGGGGTACACCATAATAGGTCACCATCATGTCATGTTACTTGTACTTGTTACTTGTTAGGAGCGCGCCACGACGGGCCACTATCATGAGTTGTCACAAAATCATGTCGTGTACAGATTATCATTACAATATTAACATATCATGATTATATCGAGTTTATGTCAAAAAGGCGTAAGGATATAATAAGGGGTGCCACACGCCCAATAAAGGGGAATCTAGGGCAATGGATGCCAGAGCCATACTGCGCCGGACAAGGGGGTAAGATACGCTAGTGCTAAGAAGCCTCCGGGCAAGGGAGTATGCCAAAGGAGTACGCCAAGGGGATTATGCGTAAAGAAGTTACGCATAAAGAAGTATGCGTAAATAAAGTACGAGTGAATGAGTATGCGCGTAAACGAAGTACGCATAAAAGAGTACACGTGAAGGAAGTACGCATAAATGGAATACGCACAAAAGAGTACGCATGAAGCTTGTACGCGTAAAATAGAATACGCATAAATGAGTACGCGTGAAGCTTATACGCATAAAATAGAATACGCGTAAAAGAGTACGCGTGAAACTTGTACACATAAAATAGAATACGCGTAAAAGAGCACATGTAAAGCTTATTCTAGGCCAAAGCAGGGTAGACTTTGTTTTATGCGCAAAACAGTTTCACGCTGACATGAATAAACGTGGGCGTAGAGTTTGATATAACGCAAGCACGTATAAACGTGTCCGTAGACCTTAATATTACGCGGGCACGTACAAACGTGGGCGTAGGGAACCTCCAGAACTCAAAACTCCTTTAACCTATGCCAAAAAATTAGGACTTCCATAGATCAAAATGGGGTAGAACAAAATTCTCTACAACATGGGACAACCAAAACTTGAAAATAATAAAGTTGATAGATCAAAACCCAAAAAATTCAAAAATGCAACAAACTTAGATCTACAAGAAATAAACCATAAAAATTAAAAATGCTAAGTACTAAAGTGTCTTAGAATCTCGTGAGGAAGATAATAGAACAACAAAAAATAGAGTTCCTCCATGAAGCAAGTTGCACTTGCCTAAGCCTCTCTCTTTGTAGGTGGAGAGAGTTATGAGGAAGAAGAAGGAGTAAATGAGAAAGTAAGAAAGTAATGAAGAGAGGGAAAGGGTTGGGCCTTAAATGGAGACGGTGATAGGTAGGGGGTTGGGTTCATGATGAACCACCCTAAACCAAAACAGCCAACCCAAGCCGAACCTAAGTCAAAATAAACCAAAATAAACCAAGTCATACAAGATTAAGCTAGACAAGTCTGATTATGTGTCGAAATTCCGTATACGTATACTGAAAATACGTATAACAAAACATAGGTGACAGTCTGTTTCCAATGCATAGCTGCAGTTTCGGATGAGACCGAGATTGTGCTTCCCCCTTTCATTGCTCAGGAGGTGTTAGCAGCCTCACCGGAGAGTTTTCCTCTATTTTCTATCCTTAAGGAGAGGGTTGCAGTTCAACCGAAGACTGAGGGCCTCCCTTTGCCTCCTAGAGTGGTACCCCATACCATTTCTGATAGGGCTCAGATTTACAGACTTCTTTAAGATGTGTGGGAGGTACAGAGCTTCAGGCTGAGCTTATGAGAGAGCAGAGTCTCAGTATCCAACTGTTGTGGGATTACATGCATTCGAGGGGAGAGCCTAGTCCCAAGAGGGCGAGGAGCAGTATATACCCAAAGCCTCAGGAGTACCCAGGATTCCAGCCTAGACCAGCCTATCCAGTTCAGATTCCTGTCCAGCAGAGGCCAGTTGAGCGAGTGCATACCTGTGCCTTCTGTAAGAAGCTTGGGCACGCATGGAAGGACTGTAGGAAGAGACTAAGATTGTGCCTGTTCTGTGGGTCAGCTGGACACAGGATGCTACATTGTCCTACTGCAGCTGCCCCTAGTCGAGGCCTATCTCCAGGAGAGAGTTCCAGCCACCAGACCTAGTAGAGGTAAGTTCTTGACCTATACCTTAGCCTGTCTTGATGATTATTATACCCTACCATATTGTTTGTATGATTTGTTACCTTATGACTACTTTTGATCTAGTATGACTATAATAGCTAGATGAGACCTCAGACATATATTACATGCCATAATCATGTATGATATTTTTTCAACTGCATGATTTAGATAAGTTTTCTTAAGACTATGTTTGTTGGGGGTTTAACCTAGAAGGAGTACGACCACTTTAATTTTGAGGATGAAATTATTTTAAGGAGGGTAGATTTGTAACCACCACTTTTTTAAAATAAGGATATTTTAGTAATTGTGCAATTTTTGGTATTTTTGATTATTTTATTATTAAATAGATTGGTGTTTTAGTTTTGATTAGTGCTTTTGGTATTAGCAGACGGCTTAACCTTAGTTAACCTTGATTGGAAGACTAACCATGTAATTAGAGACTTATTTGGCTAATTAGAATTCAATTTGGAGCATTAGTCCTAATTAGGAAACTATTTTATGCATTTTTTAGGCTATTTTAGCATGCATCGTATTGGCCTTTTTGCTAATGGAATTTTGTTAAACTCTAGATGAGTTGTGGCCCATCCTAAACCATAACCTAACCCTAGCAAGCTCCCTGGCCGCCCAAACAGTAGCCCCCTCTTTATGTGCATATGATTAGTAGCCACCTATTTGCAAAACCCTAGAAATTGCCATCCCCTTCCAATAGCCTATTTTCCTCAATTCTTATCCCAATCCATCCAAACAAATTATGTTACGATCTTTGGGAGGAGAGAAACTTGCTGGAGACTTGCTAGCAAGGAATCGGAGGCTTTGGACAGGAGGAAATCGGCGTCGACTCGTTTGGAGGCTCATTTCATTGAGATATTGACTCTTAATAGGTAAACCCCTCTAAACACTTGTAATTTCTATTTTTTCTTCATAGATGCATCCATCTAGGTATCCCGGACCTGTACATGTAGTTTGCTAGGTTTTTGTATCCGTTTGATAGGCGTATCGGACACGTATCGGTGTATTAGAACACGTGTTCGACGAAATGCCTCTTAGAATCGAAAGTTCTTATTTTTTTTATTCTGATTTCATGAAGTTGTTACTGTTTATATTTGAAACAACATTTGTGAAGACGGATCTTGATTTGAAACATTTTTGGTGTCCAAATCGGATACGGACATGCGTGCACGAGGCCTGTGCACAGCCCCGTGCGTGTCCTATTGTTCGAGTGTCATAACTCGACGCCCAGGACACGGTTTTGTATGAAATTTGATGGACACGTAGGGGCAACCTCTGCCCATGTGTTCCAAAAATTTTATGACGTTTCGTGGAGCGTGCACTGGGAAATCGAAGCCGTACTGATTCGACTGAACCGTACAGGCGCACGAAAAATGCCGCTGACACGGCCTTCGTTCGCGGACACGACGCGACGAGAAAACGAACTAGAACCATGGACATGTAGCCCTAGACCTAGGCTAGCCTAGGCTAGCCCTAGACTCGACCACGTGGCACGACGTGGCTCGTGTCGCGAGCTACGGACGTCGATAGGCGCCCACAAGGCCGCGCACGCGTGTGCGTTCAGCCCGTGCACTGTCCTGCAGCCTGAGTGTCATAACTCGATTCACAGGACACGGTTTCTTATGAAATTTTATGGATATATGGGGGCAACCTCTACCCACGTGCTCGTGAAATTTCACGAGATTTCGTTGAGTATGCGGGAAGTTATCGCGTCTGCACTGAATCGGCTGATACCGTGCACGTGCGCACAGCCCTCCCCGATACGCGTCTCGTGCGACGCATGGATACCACGTGGACACGTGTCAGGGTGGTGCACACCTAGACCTAGACCCCACCTAGCTACGTGTACGAGCATGAGGCTCCTCGTGTTGCGTGTGGCATTCTATTGAGCGCGGCACGTACCCATGAGCACTTGTCTATGCACGCGCGTACGTGCCCGTGTGATACGTACTGATTGGACACGGGTTCGACCCTGTGAGTACCCGAGCATGACACATACGTGTATACCTCCGTGTTTGCCAAGTTTCATGAGTTCTAGTTGTGTATTTTGGAAATTGGGTATCGAGTTGGGTTTTGAGTATCGGTTGGGTTAGTTTTGAGTTGATTTTAGTTTTAAAATCGAATTTCTGGGATTATACTCAGATTCTGAGTTGGAGAGTAGGTTTAGTTTAGATTATGAGTTGATTTTGTGGTTAGACTATTGGTTTACTTTCATTCGTATATAAATCTATATATTGTATATAGTTTCATTGTATATATATATATATATATATATATATATATATATATATATATATATATATATATATATATATATATATATATATATATATATATATATATATACAGTGTTAATATATTGAATTTGGTTCAGTTTTGAGTTGGTTTGGAATTGTTGATCTCAGGTTTTCCTGAGATTAGTTAGACTTTGGTTTGGGTTTGTGATTAGAGTTTTCTTTTGATATATATGTTCATGTACATATGTATATATATCTAGTTCCTATATATATATTTACCCCTTTATATATATATATATGTATGTATGTATATATATATATTTTATATACATACATATACATATATATATATATATATATATATATATATATATATATATATATATATATATATATATATATATATATATATATATATATATACATATATATATATATATATATACATATATATATATATATATATATATATATATATATATATATATTATATATATATATATATATATTTTATATATATATATATATATATATATATATATATATATACGAATTAGAGTGAGGGGTTTTTTTAGGGGGTTTTCTAAGGGGGCTTTTGATCCTCTCCATATATATATTTTTTTTTATCCGCTCCATATATATATATATATATATATATATATATATATATATATATATATATATATATATATATATATATATTTTATATATATATATATATATATATATATATATATATATATATATACAATATAAAAAATATATATATACAATATATATATAAATATATATATATAATATATATATATATATATATATATATATATATATATATATATATATATAAAAATATATATATATATATATATATAATATATATATATTTGGAAGAAAATATATATATATATATATATATATTTGGAATAAGGGTGAATTTATTCATCGCATATAGCGGAAAAGGTATTAAAGTACAACATCACAACTTTCCATGCCCCAATAATACTATTATGGGGCCATTACAGATACATTGAATTCTATCTTATGTAGAATTCCAATAGGAGGGTAGTCAAGCCCTCAAAGATACGTCTGTTCTGCTCCTTCCAAATGTGCCAAACAGACGCAGCAAGACGCACTCTGGCTCTTCTAGCCCACCCCGGATCCCGTCCTTTGTGATCTCGGATCCAGCTGAGAATGCTCCGAATGTCCCGGTCCATCCCCACTCCTCCTCTCAGCTGTGCACACTACTCAGTCCAAATGTGCCAGGTCACCGGGCAACCAAAGAAGAGATGTCCCATAGATTCATCTTCATCATTATATAGCACACATTTGGCATCCGGGATCTGCATCCCAAACCGGAGGAGTCTGTCTCTCGTCATCAATCTACCCAGGAGAAGGCGATAAGCACATAGTTGCATTTTTCGTGCAACGCCCCTGCCCCAAATGAAGTCCACCTCCTCAGCCTGGTCGTGGTGGGTCCGAACCAAATCATAGCAGCTACGAAAGCAGAATAGACCTGACCCGCCCCCCGTACCTGGGCCGGCCCAGCTCTATGTATCCTCCGTCTGGCTAGCGTCAATGGTAATAAGGTGTATCTCTGCTGCAAGCTGGGCAGTAAATGGGTATCCCTCTGGCCTCCAAACTCCGTCTCTAAGGATCCGGCTGCATGTGAGCCCCCTTCCCGCTTCCCTGTCCAGCTGCCCTCCCAATATCTCCAGAAGGGATCTGGAACCCAACCAAGGGTCTAGCCAAAGGTCGGTAGTCATCCCATCCTTCATGCGTCTGCAGATAGCGGTCTGGAGCACCGGTCTACATCTCAGGATGGCCTTAAACGTGTCCGAGAAATTGTTGTCTATCCTGCAGGCCCAGAAGTTGGTCCTCCGTAAGTATCTGCTAGCCATCCAGTCCGCCCAGAGCGACCCTCCTTGATGAATTTCCAGGCCATCTTCACACAAGCTGCCTTCCTAACCGCATGAAGAGGCCTCAATCCAACTCCTTCTTCCTCCCGAGGCCGACATAACTGATCCCAGGATATCGCATGTATCCCTCCCCTCCAGATGAAGTTAGCGCAAATAGCCTCCACCTTCCGATTAGTAGCTGTGGGGATCTGGATAGACTGGAGCCAGAACATAGTGATGCCAGCAATGACCGACCGCACCAACTCAATCCGTCCCCTAAATGAAAGCCCCACCGCTTGCCAGCCCTCCACTCTCTTTTGAGCAAAGTCCACCAAGCTGTGACAATCCTGCTCTCGGGCATAGTTGACCGTCAGCGGGACCCCCAGGTATTTCACTGGAAGTTCGCCTCTGTCCACACCTAAAGCGAAGGCTCTCTCCTCCTGAAGTGTACACCGGGAGCTGAAGTAGACTCTGCTCTTCTCCCGGTTTAACTGGAGCCCAGAAAGCTGCCCAAACTCCTCCATAATGTCAGATAGCGCTCTTATTCCCCTCATGGAAGGCTGGAGTAGCACCAATAAATCATCAGCATAAATCAAATAAGATACAGCAGGACTCACCAACCGAAAAAGGAGAACAATCCTCCCGCTATGTACTGCTATATCCATCATACACGTGAAGTACTCCATCACCAAGGTAAAGAGATACGGGGAGAGGGGGTCGCCCTGCCTCAACCCCCTGTTGCTACTAAAGTAGCCATGTGGCGTGGCCTGGATGAGGACAGAGAAGGTAGGGGAGCAGATGCACTTCCTCACCCTCGTAACCCACCTCTCGTCAAACCCCATGGCAAGCATCAAGTGGCAGGAAGTCCTGATTGACCATGTCATACGCTTTCCGAAGGTCAAGCTTCACACAAGCCTTCATCCCCCCCGGTTTGCTGAACTCCCACACCATCTCGTGAGCTAGCAGACTGTGCTCCACTATCGACCGGCCCTTGATGAACGCTGCTTGGTTCTGGAACACTAAACCCTGTATAATCCCCTCCATACGCCTGCACATCAGATGAGTGATAATCTTGTAAAGGAAATTACAGCAAGCAATGGGTCTAAAGTCTGCAAGTGAGGTCGCCCCTTCCTTCTTGGGTACCAGCATCAAGAAAGTATGGTTCATCTCCTTCAGAAGCCGGCCCTCTACAAAGAACTCCTGGACCGCTGCCAAAATAGGTGCCTTAAGCACACCCCAGTGTCGCTTAAAGAACCCTGAAGAGAAGCCATCAGGCCCCGGAGCTTTGTTGGGATTAGCATTCATCACAATGTCTTCCACCTCCTCCATCCTCACTGGTGCCAAAAGCAGACTGTTCCCATGACGGAACACCAGTCTCTTCGTGACCAGAGCCGGGAACGTGCTAGAGTAGTCCGTCTGCTGATATAAGGCAGTGTAGAACCTGACAGCCTCCTCATGAATCTCCATCGGGTCTCCAATAAGACGACCCTCAGCATTCAGCAGTCTGGGGATGCTGTTCCGGTGCTGACGGGTGTGGATCACATCATAAAAGAATTTGGAGCAACGGTCCCCATCTTTGAGCCAGGTGCATTTAGCCCTCTGAGCCGCACTGATCTCCTCCTGCAGTCTCATGATGCTAACCTCCTCAATCAGGGTCTTCTCCTTAGCCGCCAGCACCCCGTTCAGAATGTCATTTTGGAGGGCCACCTGAGTGTCCCGGAGCTCGGCTTTCTTATCCGCCAGAGAAGTCCGCGGTCTCGTCTTCACCCACCCCCTGATGACCCGCTTGACCTGCTTAAGCTTGTGAACCATGCGGAACTGGGCCGTGCCTTTCCAGAAGTGCTGCATCTCTCTCATAACCACCTCCTCATATCCAGACGATAAATACCAGCTGTTATTGTACCGGAACGGCCTCACCCTCTAAGTGGGTCTCTCACAGAGGCCTACCCGAATAGGAGAATGATCGCTAGTACCCGCCGCCAGACCTTCCGCCACCGAGTTCGGACAACACCTGAACCATTCACTATTGCCCAAGGCCCGATCCAGCTGACAAGCAATACGATTATGGGTAGCCTTGTTGTGCCAGGTCCAGATATGTCCAGCTCGCTCCAGCCTTCGCATACCTGATATAAGAAGACACCTCTGGAAGTCGTATAAAATCGAGTCTGGGACAGGCCGGCCTCCCACCTTTTCTTGGCGAAGCAGCATAGCATTGAAGTCCTCCATGATGAGCAGGAGAAGATGCATGTTGTCCGCCATACGACCCAAAAGCACAATGTCCTCCCACAGAGCCTCCCGGAGTCTCCGGTCATTGTGCCCATATACAGCACCCAGGATGAATCGGAACCCACCTTTATTCTCAAAAGTAATACCGATGAGTTACTCAGACTTATGAATCTGTACCCCCGCCCAGCTACTTATGTCCTATCTAACCCAGATCCGTGCCATACCGTAAAGATCTAGGTTGTGAATGTGATCCCAGGCTGCCGGGGTCCGACGTGAGAGCATAGCGGCCCCTCGAATCTTCGTCTCCAGCAGAATAGCAATGTCACATGACTCTCTCCTCAATACTCCTCTAATCTTCCTCCATCGGCCAATGGAATACCCCCCTAATGTTCCATGCTAGGACCGACATCTAAATAAAAGATGATGGGTCCCCCTGAAACTCATCTGGATCGACACTCGAGGGAAGTGTCTCATCCGCCTTATCAAGGACATCATCTACCATGGAGGAAGGGGCTAGATGAGCCTGAATCCTGCTAAGAGTAAGAGTCCAGTCAGAATTGGGGTCGGTCTGGTCATCCATATCCCTCGCCTGGGGAATATCCTCCAATGTGGCCGGAGCATGTCTCTTCCTGCTGCTGTAAACCATAAGTGCCTGGGATGCCTCCACCCCCTTCCGATTATTATCCGCCGCACTCATACCCCTGGTCACCATAGTCCTCCGTGCCCTGAACGGAACCAGCGCACCCTGCATGCTCTCCTGCCTCTGTGGCAATCCTGTCTCCAATCTTCTATCAACCTCCATAACTGTGTCTTCCTCCATATGTCTGTCTGGCGCCGTCTTCTCAGGCAAGTGACTAGGAGCCGCCTCCTTCTCAAGTGCCTCCGTCTGGGCCCTCTCCATCTGAGGTGCCTCCGACTGGGTCGCCTGTGGCCTGGCGGCCGCCTTCCTCTTGTAGTTGCACGTACTGGTAATGTGCCCAAAATACTCGTAGTAGGAACACATGGGTGGGACCTAATCATACTCCACAGACTGCGTCAGAATCTCTCCAGATGGTACCTGATACTCAAGGACGCTCGGGAGCTCCGAGCCTGCCTTTATCTCCACAAAAACTCTGGCGTACATTATTCTGGAGCAGAAAGTAGTGGCCTCGTCTGCCTTGATTGGCTTCCCCACGAGGCTGGCGAGTCTCATGAGGAGGGGGATGCTCCAGTATTGTACTGGGAACTCTGGAAAATGGATCCAGACCGGAATGGCATTCAACACTTCCTTCTCACACCTCAGCTCCGGTGTCCACTCCTTCAATATGATGAGTCTCCCATCGAACGACCATGGGCCCCCTGCACAATCCTGATCACATCCTCCGCCAGCCCAAACTTGATATAGTAAAATTCATTCTCCCAGGAGAAGAATTCTATGCTTCCTTTGGGTCTCCAGACTCTCTCCGCATATCCCCGAATTTGGCCATAGAACGACTTGTTCCCTAACACATATAGCACTAAGGTGTTCTTCCAGAAATCAGAGACCTTCGCTATTTCCTCTGCAGTGAAGTAAGCCCTGAGTCCTCCTCCAACTGTCATCGGGGTAACATATTCCATCGACGTCGGGCTTTTCGACTCTACTGGAGTGCAAACCTCCTTCCATGACCGAGGCCTCTGTTCCTTAGAGGGGGTCCTGGTTGGAGGTTTCGCAGCTGCCGGGCCCTGCCTACCCGCATCGACAGCGACACCCTTTCCCTTCTCAGTCGCCGTCGCCTTTGGCCGCCACCCAGACAATGTGCGAACCATATTTCCCCTTCGGCGATGTGGATCGACTGTGCCTCTCGGAGGTCGGCTCCCAGAATTCCCTTGGTTCTGAACCCATCGACGTCCTCCAGTCCGTCGTCTCACCACCGTCTGCCAGCCTGCCTCTCCCGAACCGTCCGCTCCCGGTGTAGATCCCGACCCGAATTCAAAATTCGGAGCCGTAGCTCCACCCGCTCCTGAGCCCCCGACTGTGGGGTCCCGATATGTCCAGCCGACCCCTCCCGCCGTGGTGCGTCCCGACGCCGCCCGACCCTTTTCCCGATCCACCGGTGCCCGACCCCGCCTCCCACCTGGGGGGTCCAAACCGCCCCTGGCTCCGTCGTCCGACCCCCCCACCGCCGGGAGGGGTCACCATGTGGTCGCCCGACCCCCCCCCCCCCCCCCCCCCCCCCACCGCCTGCGGGGGTCGTCTGGCGCCCGCCGTCTCCTGGGGGGTTCGACCCCCCCTTCCCATGCAGCCCGACCCCCCCTCCGCCTGGGGGGGGTCACCCCGCCTCCAGAGCCCGCCAATAGGGCCAGCCCGCCCCCCCACCCCTTCCCACCTTTCCTCCGTACCCCCCTCCCCGCGAGGGGGTCTGGGGGCGAGGGGGGGAGCCAGCCGTCGATGCCAAAACCCTAGAGCCCGCCGCCGCTTGCATGCTTTCAGATTTATATATATATATATATATATATATATATATATATATATATATATATATATATATATATATATATATATATATATGGAGCGGATAAAAATATATATATATGGAGCGGATCAAAAGCCCCCCTTAGAAAACCCCCTAAAAAAAACCCCTCACTCTAATTCGTAATATTAATGTTAATATTAATGTTAATATTAGTGTTAATATTAATGTTAATGTTAATATTTATTTTTTATTTTTTTATATTAATGTTAATGTTAATGTTAATATTAATGTTAATGTTAATATTAATGTTAATGTTAATATTAATTTTAATGTTAAGTTTAATGTTAATTTTAGTATTTAATGTTAATATTAACATTAATATTAATATTAAAATTCATATTAACATTAATATTAACACTAAATTACGGATTAGAGTGAGGGGGGTTTTTAGGTGGTTTTCTAAGGAGGGCTTTTGATCCGCTTCCATATATATATATATATATATATATATATATATATATAGGGAGCGGATCGGGAGCCCCGCCCTCGGAGCCCCGCCGAAGCCCCGCCCTCCCTTAGCCGTTGGATCGCGCGGGCGGGGGCGGGCCCCACGCGGGCCCCGCGCGATCCGATGGTGCAGGGGGGGCGGGGCTTCGACGGGGCTCCGCAGACGGGGTCTTTGATCCGCTCCCATATATATATATATATATATATATATATATATATATATATATATATATATATATATATATATATATATATATATATATATATTTTTAATAATATATATATATATATATATATAATAACAGAAGTGAGATGGGAGCAGCTCGGGCTTCTCTGGTGAGAGCCCCCGGGCTCGGAGCCGCCACCCCCCTCCTCCTTGTGGGCGGGTGGCCGGAGGGTCTTCCCGTCCCGGCTGCGGCCCCTGGCCTCCTCCCCTCTCCCACTCCCTCTCTCGGCGGCCCCCTCTCGGCCCGCCACCTAACCTCCCTTGGTTGGTCATCCGTTGCCCTGTGGATCCCCCCTCCTCATGGGGATTCCCACCTTCCCTCGCCGGCGCTCCCCCGCCGTTCCGTCCTCCCCGGCGCCGTCGTCGTCCCAGGCGTAAGCGACGATCTAGGTCCAGACGCTGGCAGATCGACCCTCCTCCTCCGCCATCCGCCACCCTTGGCTTCCCTCCGTCCCCGTCCCTCCTCGGCCGTCCCCCGGAGCAGCGTTTTGGCCCGCCTTGCTTACCTCCTCCAGCCCTTCCTCCGCCGGAGTCGGACCCCGCCCCCCCGCCCGCCCACCATTCCCCCCCCCGGGCTGCCCCTTCCCTCGGTAGCGCCTCCTCCCGCATTCTGGTGGCCTCCGGCCTCTTGGCCCGCGTACCTGTCGTGGGCCCCCCCACCGATGAGGCCACCCTCCGGCTGCTCCCAGCCTATGCCTCGGCTCCCCAGGGCTTTCCTCCCCTCTCCCATCTACGGCGGATGCCCCTCCCTCCTGTAGGATGTGGAAAATTATGACACGCTGTCATTTTCATCCATACGCTTAAAGACAGATGTCAGTTGAAGCCATACGCTCAGTTAAGAGCCATACGTTCAGTTCAGAGTTGTACGCTCATTCAAAAGCCATACGCTCCGTAAATATTTTATTATTTACTGAAGTGACAGCACAGCATATGTTTAAATGAGGAATGAATCTGACACTTCATCTTTCGTGCAAAGACAGCTGTCACGAGAAAAGTAACCGTCGTATAGGTTTTCGAAGAGTCGGTTTTGTCTTTTACGAGGACAACTCAGCAGCCTTCATAAATACAAAAGCCATCATTACTGTCAGTTTTGACAGTCTGTCAGCCGTCAAATCTGCAGTCACGACGCTCGAGAAGATTTTGTCAGTTATAGGAAGATATAGTGTATCAAAGAAGATTGATGATAGCCACGTGGCCACTTCTCCAGTGAGCGTATCGACCTCACATGACTCCTTCTTCACCCAGCCAAGTGAGCGTATGGACCTCACATGATTCCTTGCTAACCAAGCGAGCGTATGATCTCCATACGACTCCTTGCCCATAAAGTGAGCGTATGGATTTTCTATGGCACTACGCTGTCCAAGTTAGCGTATAACTCTCCTTCAACGAGGCAGCGTATTACAGCAACCATATCCAGGATTACAGTCAACACACGTTCTCACGTGTCCTGTACCAGTTATCCACTTCTCTAGAAGTTATGCAACGTGGCATCCAGGCCATCAATCTCTCCTGAACATGCTCCACTACTTTCAACCGTACGCTAATGTGTCTCCATCAGAATTCGCCACGCGTCCCTGCAGTTATGCACACGTCAAGTAACTACCTGAGCGTATGCTTAAGGACAGTTATCCTGAACTCTATAAAAAAGAGTTTCTTCATCTTCATCAGACACTACAGGTCATTTTTCAGAGAGAACAGAGAGATTGCCCAGTTGCTGTCCAAGTTCTTCGAAGTTCGAGTTTTCTTCATCGCATCGTCCAAGAGATAAAGTAATCGTCTTCTAGATTAGATTCCTACAGTTGTAATTTTCTCAGATACAAAATAAATAAAGTGAATTTATTTATGAAAAATAAATTGGCGACCCTGCTGGGGAAAGCTGTCTCCTCCAACGAGATAGCAACAACTCAATGCGATACTTCGTCGATCGGCTCGACGAAGAAGACGATGGTCGTACAATTCGACCAATCTGCTTACGAAGAAATGCTCAAGGCGAAGTAGGGCCGAACTGCTTCCTCCGCTATTCCTGCTGTCAAGAAGACGGGACGCTCTGTCTATGTCCCCAAGTCTTCTTTGACAGCCCGAGATGTTCCTGTCACTTCTCACGTTGACAAGAACACATCTTCAACTTCAACAAAGCACACTTCTGCTTCTCTGAACACGGCAACAGTGGCTTCTCCTAGTCACACTGACAAAGTTGGTTCTTTAACCAAGTCAGCGTGTACAAGAAAAACCATCTCTGGACATGTCAAGGTCCCTTCTCCCTCTATTCTTACGACAGCAGTCGGCTCTTTAGCCATTAATGACTCTGAGCGTATGGCATTCAAAGGACAGCGTACGGCAAAGGCAGCGTACAAAAGCCAACATCAGGCAGCGTACGCTGAGCCAAAGCCAGTGTATGCTAATAAAAAGGCAGCGTATGACCAGAAGTCCAAACTGAAGTCAGCGTATGCTAACAAATACAGTCCTTTGACTGTTTCTCAAAATCAGATTGGGGGTTCTCTTCCACAGAACATACAAATGATTCCCCCTCAACTTGCACATCTTGTGCCAACCAAGGAGAAAGGCTCTTTAGTCAACTCCTCTACTCCTAAGGTCTTTACCTCTGGAGTTAATTTGACTAGTACTCTTACTAGATCAAACAATGGAAAATGCCTTTTGGCTAATTCCTCCAAAGATGGATTATTACCGACTCCTAGTCGAAATAATACTCATCTTCCTTCTCTCAAAATTTCTCGGTCTGAGAAAGGCAAATTACAAGTATCCAAGGCTGATATTAAAGTCAAATCTCCTACGGATCTTCGTAATAAGCTTAATCAGAATCGGTTCGGTTCCACTGAGATAAGTGTACTAGACCCTGATGTTGAATATGCCAGGAACTATGTGGCTCAAATTAATCGGTCTCTATACACTCAAGAACCAAGAAGACAGAAGAACAAAAGACAAGTTTCTACACAGAAACTATCTTCCAGTACTTCCCAATCTATCCCTACAGATCTCCGGGAATATTTACAAAACAAACGGAGAATCGACACTCCATCTGGCTATGATATTGCCCATATTCTCCATGAAAAGCATGGTTGTGACTTCCAACCTCGGGTTGTCATCCAATGTTGTTGTTCACCAAAAAGACAATCTGTTTTCGAACGGATTCAATATGAACCAATGTTGGATGAAGATGAACCTCTTTATGCTTCTGTCAACATGACTTCCAGAAATATTGGGGGTAGCATACGGTCTGATGCTATATCAGACTCTGAAGATGGTGTTTATCTCGGCACTCGATCCAGGACCGGAGCCTTGACCAGAGCCTCTTCTTCTTCTCATCCAAGTGGTAATCCGGAGATCACAGAAGACTTCCTTGGAGAGTCCAATTTTCCAGTATTGACTCCTGTAAAAAGCCCTGGGAAAGATACTAATTCACACAGTGATGATTCAGAACAGACTGTTTCATCATCTATTCCTCGAATGATTACCACTTACATGGTAGAAAGTGATCATGAACCTTCGACTAGCAATGAGGCTCATGAACAGAGGATTTCTTCTTTAGAACAACAATTGCGAGCTATGGCAGATACATTGAGTGCTATGCACACTCTAATGCAGGCTCAACAACAGACAGCACCACCAGTGGTATTGAATACCCCTGTTGTTCTAAACCCCGAACCCTCTACTATTCCGGGGGTACAATCTAATGTTCCTGTATAAACCACCCCAAGTCACTCTGGAGCTGGGGCTGGTATATATGCTGCAGTCCCTCCTCCCAATTACACTCTACAAACCACAACTCCACAATCTTCGGGAGTTGTCTCTGAAGAATTGAAGAATCTCAAAACTCAATTCGAGGCATTCAAACAGAAGGATGGTTTACAAAGGTTAGGCATCAAACAGCCTTATCCGATAGAATGGAAGCAGGTATCGTATCCACCAAAATACAAACCTCCGACCATCTCTTTCTATGATGGGACAACCTCCCCAAGTCAGTTCATTAATCATTTTGAAGTAATGACTGATCAACTGCAACCAAATGACGCCCTCCTTACTCGGGTGTTCATTGGATGTCTCAAAGGAACGGCTTATGAATGGTATAGAAGTCTCCCTGACGGGTGTATTACTTCATTTGCCGGTTTCAAACAAATGTTCCTTGAACGATTCTACGAAGGGCTCAATGATATGACCATGTCGGCCCTCATAAGAATCAAACAGAAGAATAATGAGACCACTGAGGAATTTATTGAGAGATTCAGAAGAGAAGCCCTCAAAATGCCTCTTGGAACTCCCGATGCTGTTACGATCGACACTTGCAAGTCGGACCTTTTACCAATTATCAGCATGTGGACAGGGTCCACTCAGTTCCAAGATTGGCCTTCATTCATCGTCAGTACCAAAGCTGCCGAAGTCAGTGCTGAGACCTTCAAGGGTCTGGGGGTACAAATGGCTCCCAAAGAATCAAATCAGAGTGCTAGCAATAGTACTCGACCCAACAATCGCAAAGGGAAAGAAGCTCTTGAAGTCAATCTCCAAAACAGTAGTCAAGAGGTAAAGACTACCCAAGCTACTTCAGCTCCAACAAATCAACAACAGAGATCTCCTCGGCCGAAAGAAGAATATTCTTTCAATGATGACGATGTTCAGGGTATCTTTGAATGCTTACTCAAAGGTAATAAGATTCAATTGCCAGAAATTAAAAAGCCTGATGAAGCCAATAAGACAGATCATCCAAAATACTGTCCATATCATAGAATGCTGGGTCATACAATCCAGTCTTGCTATATATTAAAAGGGAAGATTCAAGAGATGATTAAATCAGGAGCTGTGACATTAACACCCAAAGACAAAACAGTCACAGCAAATGTAATTTCAATGTAGTTCGGTGACTTCCCTCCCTTAATGGTGGAAAGTGGGATTGTTCCTATCCCCAAAGCAACTCTCGAAGTTATAAATATCCCACCAGCACAGAATGACGGACTTGTTCCTGTCACAACTAAGAAGGGAGAGATCATATGGATTCACCCGGATTTAATGATGGAGTTTGAAACGTCTTCCTCTTCTCCTCGAAAGACTTCCTCATCTAAAAAGAAGCTCGGGAAGACTAAGTCATGCAATGTGACTTCTAGTTTCACACCCGATTTTTATCTAACCTCTACTTTCATCTCAGCAGGAAATTCACTCCCTACGGAAATAAAATCTGTATCTCAATTTGAAGATAGGTACAAGCCTGCTTTTTATCTATACAGTTCACAATCTCGTGAATTAATGGCAAAGATGGGCTATGATCTAGCCACTGCTCCTGGGCTGAACTCAGGCGAAGGACTCCGAGCACCTTTTGCCCTCACTATGAGACAATCAATCTCGTGTTGGTCTCGGCTTCTGGGACGAAGCTCTCATCAAACATAAAAGAACCAAAAATAAGATGAAGAATTGCAACATGGTTTCGATAGATCCTGAACCAGAATCTGAAGTTGAAGTTCATGCTGGAACTCGGTCAGGAAAAATATATCTCAAAGATTATGCTGACACTTCTGGAGAAACCTCTAATGTCCCTCCGGCTACAACCCCAACACCAGTCTCTACTGAAGAACCTTCAAATGTTCCTGTCGAGACAGTTCCATCTAAACCAACAACAGCTGACAAGGGCAAACAACAAGTCCGCTTCGACAAACCATTGAAGAAATCATCTCCTACAGGACTTGAAAAGCCTTATAATTTTGATATATTGGCTCAACTAGCCAATACACCAGCTAAATTATCAATCTTCGAACTCTTACGTCTCTCTAAAGAGACTCGAGAAACTTTGAGTGAAGCACTGTTACAAGCAGAAACTTGCTTAACTCTCCTCAAGAAGTTGGAAACAGAACCTGTCTCTCACTGCCATAATGTATTGGAATTTATTCCAAACATTATCTTTACGCAGGACGATATGCTGCTAGAGGATAATCGACATGATCGTCCTTTATATCATACAGGATATATTGATTCTATGAAGGTTGATCGTTTACTGATTGATCCAGGATCCGCTCTCAGTATTATGCCAAAGGCTATGTTAGATGCATTGAAGATACCTGTGCATAGTCTTTCCAGCACTATCACTACCATCTTGGGATTCAATCAAGGAAAAAGTGAGCCTTTAGGCAAGATTCGCCTTAAATTTCAAATAGGCGATCTTCGTACTAAAGTTACTTTTTACATCATCGACAATCATGGTTGCTCGTACAATGCTCTATTGGGGAGACCTTTCTTGCATGAACATAATATTGTTCCTTCAACTCTTTATCAGTGCTTCGAATATGTTGATGATAATGGAGAGGTTCAAAAAGAAGTTGCAGATCTTTACCCATTCAAAGGAGTCGAAGCTTACTTCAATGACGCTCGCATGTACAAAGATGAATACTCGAAAGTCTTGCAAGCTATGGATAATAAAGATGAGACATCCAAAGTTGATACCTTTATTATTCCTGTAAAAGGGCGTATTACTCCTCCACAGTCTGTTAAAACATCTGAAGAAGGCTCACTGATAATTCCGGTCAGTGGACGTACTACTTCATCATCCACCCAAGGCTCACTGATAATTCCTGTCAGTGGACGCACTACTGCACCATCTTCCCAAGCTTCACAAGGCTCACTGATCATTCCTGTCAGTGTACTCATCACTCCCCCTCCATCTTCTCAGGCTAGATCAGATACTCTAGTCATTCCAGTCAGTGGACGCATTACTTATCCACGGTCTTCTTCAAGGGATCTCACCTCTTCTGAGCCTTTTGTTATCGATCTTAATCGAAACAAAAATTCTAACTGTTCTTCTTCTTCCCCCTTTGTTATTAATCTGACTAAGTCTGATAAGGCTCAGCCTTCTGTTGTAAATACAGCATCTAGTATTAATGAAGCATCTCCTTTGCAGTATATTGATGTTTGTAGTTATGTACAAAGTTATTTACAATTGCTGGATAGCTTAGAGCCACTAACTATAGGGGTTGTTCAAGCTCTTCATACAGACGTATCATTAGACTCTATACAAAAATCATACTTTGTGGTCCCCAGTCGAAAGAAGGGAGAAAATCCAATATTTTTCTATAAAGGACCTCACAATCCTCCTAATCTGGAGGAGGATGATATAAATGATGATACTGGAAGATTACAGCTACGTCGCTACAGTCAGCAATCCAAAAATATTATCAAGAATATGGGTTATGATTTCAGAACCGGTCTTAATGGAAAAGGAAGAAGAATGCCTGTTCGAATTCCTCCATTAAAATACGGAAGGACAAAATGTGGTTTAGGTTACATTGCTCCCACCCCTTTTATCAACATAGTTCATGAAGAGTCAAAATTCAATAAAGACGAACAATCTGAAGATGAACGATCTGAGTCTTCTGATTCCCTTTCTTGGGATTCTGATACGAGTGTTGGCGATCTTCATCGCTCTATTCTATCCATCAATATGGTCTTTGTTGATGGCCCACAAGAAAATGGTGAAGATGAGGATGATTTTGAAATATCACCTGAATCAGAACAATGGGCTCAAAGATTAGATAATCAATGGAAATTCAGGTTCGAACAGAGGGAACCTCTTACTGAAGATAAACTGATCTAAATTGATGTTGGTTCCCCTAAACCAATATTCATCAGTGAGAGTCTTTCAGAAACAGATAAGCAAGATATGATCAAGCTTATTCATGATTACATCGATGTCTTCGCCTGGAGTTACGAGGATATGCCAGGACTAGATCCGAAGATTGCAATGCACAAGCTTAATATTATGCCAAATGTTAAACCGGTCAAACAGCAACAGCGACGATTTCGTCCAGACATTATGGATGCAATTGAAGCTGAAGTCAACAAGCTTATGGCTTCCAGATTTATCAGAGAGGAACAACATCCTGAATGGGTGGCTAACATCGTTCATGTCCTTAAAAAGACTGGCAAGATCCGAGTCTGTATAGACTTTCGTGATCTCAATGCGGCTTGTCCTAAAGACGAGTTTCCTCTTCCAATTACTGATGTCATGATCGACAACACATGTGGTTTCGAACGAATGTCATTCATGGATGGGTATTCGAGGTATAATCAAATCAAAATGTTTCCAGATGATGAAAAACACACTTCTTTCAGAACATCGATCGGTACATATTGTTATACAGTGATGCCGTTTGGTCTCAAAAATGCAGGAGCAACATATCAACGAGCAATGAGCACTATATTCCGTGAACATCTCCGGAAAATAGTCGAATGCTATGTTGATGATATTGCAGTCAAAAGTCGACGAAAGGAGAATCATATCCAAGATTTGAAGACTATATTTGATTTAATGCGTCAGCATCAACTTAAAATGAACCCTACTAAGTCCTTCCTAGGCGTCTCTAGTGGTAAATTTCTCGGCTTCGTCATTACCGCTAAAGGTATACACGTGGATCCCGAGAAGATCAAAGCCATCCAAGAGATGCGTCCTCCACGCACCTTAAAAGAGCTACGAGAATTTCAAGGAAGGATTGCTTATATCAGGAGATTCATTTCCAACTTATCAGGACGCTGCAGACCATTCCACAAACTTCTGAAGAAAGGTGTATCTTTCATCTGGAACGAAGAATGTCAAAAAGCATTTGACGACATCAAACAGTACCTCATGAACCCTCCAGTTTTGGTACCTCCCGTCTCGGGAATACCATTTCTCCTATATGTTCGAGCTATGGATCATTCTCTTGGTGCATTACTCGCCCAGAAAAATAAAGATGGTCATGAACAGGCCATTTATTATCTCAGTCGCACAATGACAGGCGCTGAACCGCGTTATTCTCCAATCGAGAAAGAATGCCTAGCATTAATATTTGCTGTTCAGAAAATGCGACATTATATTATCGGTCAGACGATTCACGTCATTTCCAGCTCAGGATTATGATGAAGAAACCCGGTATTCTCAACTCTAGACTTGCTAATTGGGGAATCTTGTTAGCCCAATATGACATGCATTATATTCCTCAGAAGTCGGTTAAAGGACAGGCTCTTGCTGATTTTCTAGCAGCTCATGCAGTCCCAGAAGATTCTAAATTATATGATGAGATTCCCGATGAAGTTCTGGATTCAAATATGGTTTCTGAAGAAGTTCCTACCTGGCGTCTATTCTTTGATGGAGCATCTAGAATAGGTCCTAACGGCGATATTGTCGCTGGAGTTGGAATTGTTCTTGTTTCCCCAGAGGGATTAACTATTCAGAGGGCTTATTCTCTGGATCAATCATGTTCAAATAATGTTGCAGAATACAATGCATTGCTCATTGGTCTTCAACTCGCTAAACATCTGGATGTTCAATATTTAGAAGTTTATGGAGACTCTAAGCTTATCATCAATCAGATCAGAGGAACGTATGAAGTTTGTCATCAAGATTTGATACCTTATCATCGAACAGCACTCTCTATGGCCTCCTTCTTTGAAGGTTTCTTTATTGAACATGTTCGACGAGCCTATAATACAGAAGCTGATGCTTTGGCTAATCTTGCTGCTATATTAGCCATACCAATCAGACGTCAGCAAGTGATAGTAGTTTATAACCGAGAACTATTCTACATTGAAAATAATCTGGCTTTGGCTTTTCCCCATAATCCAGACGAAGATTCTCTCAACTTTGATGCTGAATTAAAGTTTGACAAAGTGTCCTTGTCTTCTTCCGATTCTACTATAGAATATGTCTTTTCTAACAAAATAGACACCGTAACTGAAGACTGGAGACGTCCATTTCTGGACTTTGTGTTGTATGACATACTTCCTGATAACCCGAGTGAAGCAGCATCTATCCGGCGCCGGTCTCTCAGATTCTATTATAATCATATTACGAAGACACTATATCGTCGAGCCTATGATGGTCTTCTCCTTCGATGCATCGCTGGTGAAGAAGCACAACAGATAATCCGTGAAGCACATGATGGCGTCTGCGGAGCTCACCAGCCAGGTCCAAAACTTTAAGATCGTATCCGACGTATGGGTTATTATTGGCCCACGATGGTAGCTGATACCATTCAATATGCTCGGAAATGTAAAGCCTGTCAAATTCATGCAGACTTTATCCATCAACCATCGGAGTTCTTACACCCAACAGCGGCATCATGGCCCTTTGAAGCTTGGGGCATGGACGTCATCGGTCCTATCAATCCACCATCATCAAAAGGACATCGGTTTATTCTAGCAATAACTGATTACTTTTCTAAATGGGCTGAAGCAATCCCGTTATCTGAAGTCAAGACTTCTAATGTTATCAACTTTGTCAAATATCATGTCATCTATCGATTTGGTGTTCCTCGGCGTATTATCCATGATAATGGACCACAGTTCGTCAGCCAAAAATTTACTCGATTCTGTGATGATCATCGGATTAATAATCTGGCTTCTACAGCATATAATCCAGCAGCCAATGGACTAGCAGAAGCTTTCAACAAAACAATCATCAAACTCTTGAAAAAATCCGTTTCTTCCAATAAACGTAACTGGAGTGAGAAGCTTGGTGAATGTTTATGGGCTTATCGTACCACAGTTCGCAATGCGACCGGATGTACACCTTTCTCTTTGGTATATGGGTGTGAAGCTGTTCTTTCCCTCGAGATACAAATTCCTTCTTTGAGAGTTGCAATCTCCAATGAATTTACAACAGAGAATAATGATCGACTTCGACTTCAAGAGCTGGAAGCTTTAGATGAAAAGCGATTGTATGCGCAACAAAATATCGAGCTATATCAAGCCCGAATCTCAAAAGCTTTTAATCGGAAAGTCAAAGTCAGAACATATCAGAAGGAAGAATTGGTCCTTACTATCAGACGTCCGATGACCATGACACATATGAGCAAAGGCAAATTTGACGCGAAATGGGAAGGCCCATTCGTAGTAAACAAAGTCTTCTCTAATGGAGCATATCAGCTTGCCTCTATGGACGGAAAAGTCACGATGATGCCTATCAATGGCAAATTCTTAAAGAAATATTATGTATAAATAATATTTTCAATACTCCCCAGCAAGTGTAAAATCAAAAATTTATTCTTCTCTACAAAAGCTATTTCGATGTCGTTATCCCCAGCGGAAACTGATATTCTACCATGTATCATTTTTCCAGAGAATTTGATATTTTGTCTTATTAGATTCCCAGTGGATTTAATAAAGATCTTGTATAGAAAATCATGTCCATATCACCTCTGAATTTTCTATCTCAGTATGTACCATATTCTATGAGAATGATATCTCGTCCTTTTGATTTCTGAGTCTAAAGATCAGTGAATAAAGGCAAAATAATATAAAGCAGGAAGGATACATCATAAACAAAGTTTCCTTAAACAGAGTTTATTTGAGACAAATTCTTCAAGAAATACATCATCATGGAAGATCACTGGTATCCCTTTCGTACTTGGGACGAGGACCACATACATAATTAGCAAAAGAATTGAATACATCCTTTCCTGACCGCACCAAGAACTGACAGGCAGCCAGCCTCATTGCTTCTTCTTCTTCAGTTTCTCCTTGTTCGACCAGGAAATCCAAGATATCTTTCGGCAGCTTGGGAGCAGACAAGCTTTCACCCGTCTCCTTCTTTCGTGGAGTCGAATGCTCTTTAGCATTTTCATCGACTTTGGAGACGACTTCGGTTTTCTTCGTGTTCTCTTCGGAAGACATTTTGAATAAAAGAGAATGTGTGATCCTTCTACTCAAAGAGATGCTCTATTTATAGGCATATATTTGCCAGAATTAAAGGAACATGTCTTTTCCCGATATTCATTCATTAATACTTGACGGTTCATCCGTGCATTTATTATATTCATCCGATGGTTCATCTGTTCATAATCTTCTATCGATTGGAATTCGTTATCTTTCATATTTTCATAACCTTTGACCTCTGTATAAATACAAATCTGACTTTCTTTTTTGAGTCTTTACATCCTATCACGTCCATATTACCTCTGATGGTATTGTACACTCTAAAAAAAAGAAATCAAGATTTCTATTTATCATGTTCTTTTTACATCCAGAGAGATACAAAATCACTTCAGATAAAGAAGATTTATCATTTCCATTATCATATTTTCATAAAAAGTCTATTACATTTCTTAGACTTTCATACAAATCATAATGGAAATCTATTACAAATCTTGGATTTTCATTCTATGTACAACTGAGATCTATTTCTTCTTGGATCTTCTCTGGCAATCTCGTTGTTTGTGGCAATTTCTGGGTGTCCAGCAAGAATCAAACTCTGGTCTTATCTCTCAGACGAGAGGAGAACCACAGAGTATGGCAACACGATGGCGTGTTGCTGCCAATACAGCGCGTGGAGGAACGGCGGCACCTCAAGCAGATAGGAATGTATCCAAACCTTGGGATACAATTCCTAGTTCTGCCGTAAAAGGAACTCTACTACCTGATTTCTCGGGGTAGAGTTGACTCCACCATCCAACTCTCGTGTATAAAGGCTCTTCCTACCATCTGAGGAAGACCCTTCTATCCCACGAAGAGTTCTGAGTTGTCTGATGTACGCGTCAAAAGCGTATGAGCTCCCTGATGTAGATGTCAGAAGAACATTGTCCACAGCATTCATATCACCAATGCCAGTTCTGAAGAAGGTTTTCAGCCAAAATTCTGCAAGAAACAGTAAAGAAAAATCAGTCAATAGAAACTGGCCAAGCAAAGACAGATGCATTCTGTTCATTTCGGGAAGATGATTTTGTCCTTAGCAAACAAAAAATTCGATACGTGTATATTGAACTTACCGCTGAGTTTGCTGCTAAAGATTGACAGATCCATGTCTGGTAGCGTGCACAGAGATTTGACATCAGACAACATGGCTTTCCTATTTTCCTTCTCATAGAAAATTCATTCTCAGAAGAGAGGAAGAAGAATGGGAAGATGAGTTTGCGTGGAGTTCATCCATCTATTTAAAGTAAGGAGCATAAACCTATTCTTGGAAAGGATCCGCATGAATAGCGCTCGTAAACGTGGAATGAATGACACGTGTACTTTGGAAACCAGCACAGCCTTGGAAATATTCAAAGAGTGCTTTCCACAACGTTGGAAGATAGCGTAACTTACGGGCTATTTATTGGTGCACGCTATTCATTGGCGTACGTTATTTAGCGTAATTCACAACGTTAAAGGACAGCGTAATTTATAGCGTAACATACGCTGACATACGCTATTCAGCGGAATTCACAAAACATTGGAAAATAGCGTAATATACGCTATTTTTGGCATACGCTATCTAGCGTAACTTACAACTTGGAAGACGGCGTATTCTACAGTTATTCATCGGTGCACGTTGGTTTTCAACACAGATTTGGACTAAACAGAGGATTCTTGAATATTCATTTTTTCATTAAGGCATTGATGGCCTTACAAAAAAAGAGGGGGAGGAAAAGGAAAGGAGTGCAATAAAGTCACGCTCTATTTTCCAGAGCGACTAAGCTTGACACCTAACTCTTCTACGCTTTGGACCCCCATGCGGTGTAACAGAGCAACGAACATTTTACGCTTCTCTGCGAGGCTCTGCCCATCAGAAGAAGAGGAGCCGTCCAGACCAAAGTAGCCCAAGAAATTCTTGGCTAAATACGTAGGGTCGTCCTTGAGCTCGATGACGACAGGTTCGGGTTCTTGGCCCCCAAAAGTGGGGTCACCATGGGAACAGAATCCCAACTTACGTGCTTCTTCTTCAGCGGCTTCCTTTGGAGTCATGCTTCCAAAAGATGAAAGTCAAAAATTGAATTCTCTCGGTTTATATAATAGAGCTTGCTGGCTGTTCATATTCTTCCATCAGATTCAATCAATCTCGAAAAATGAAGAGTCATCATGACATTTAATGAACTTATGCCAGCGTGTCAGGACTCATTCCCACTTTCTGTTCAAAGTAATTTCGAACTTTTGAAACTCATAAAGTTCGAAAACTTTGAAGGGGGTCTTGTAGGATGTAGAAAATTATGACACGCTGTCATTTTCATCCATACGCTTAAAGACAGATGTCAGTTGAAGCCATACGCTCAGTTAAGAGCCATACGTTCAGTTCAGAGTTGTACGCTCATTCAAAAGCCATACGCTCAGTAAATATTTTATTATTTACTGAAGTGACAGCACAGCATATGTTTAAATGAGGAATGAATCTGACACTTCATCTTTCGTGCAAAGACAGCTGTCACGAGAAAAGTAACCGTCGTATAGGTTTTCGAAGAGTCGGTTTTGTCTTTTACGAGGATAACTCAGCAGCCTTCATAAATACAAAAGCCATCATTACTGTCAGTTTTGACAATCTGTCAGCCGTCAAATCCGCAGTCACGACGCTCGAAAAGATTTTGTCAGTTATGGGAAGATATGGTGTATCAAAGAAGATTGATGATAGCCACGTGGCCACTTCTCCAGTAAGCGTATCGACCTCACATGACTCCTTCTTCACCCAGCCAAGTGAGCGTATGGACCTCACATGATTCCTTGCTAACCAAGCGAGCGTATGATCTCCATACGACTCCTTGCCCATAAAGTGAGCGTATAGATTTCCTATGGCACTACGCTGTCCAAGTCAGCGTATAACTCTCCTTCAACGAGGCAGCGTATTACAGCAACCATATCCAGGATTACAGTCAACACGCGTTCTCACGTGTCCTGTACCAGTTATCCACTTCTCTAGAAGTTATGCAACGTGGCATCCAGGCCATCAATCTCTCCTGAACATGCTTCACTACTTTCAACCGCACGCTAATGTGTCTCCATCAGAATTCGCCACGCGTCCCTGCAGTTATGCACACGTCAAGTAACTACCTGAGCATATGCTTAAGGACAGTTATCCTGAACTCTATAAAAAAGAGTTTCTTCATCTTCATCAGACACTACAGGTCATTTTTCAGAGAGAACAGAGAGATTGCCCAGTTGCTGTCCAAGTTCTTCGAAGTTCGAGTTTTCTTCATCGCATCGTCCAAGGGATAAAGTAATCGTCTTCTAGATTAGATTCCTACAGTTGTAATTTTCTCAGATACAAAATAAATAAAGTGAATTTATTTATGGAAAACACCTCTCTGCCGTAGTCCTCCCCCCGTCTCTTCCTAGCTTCCGCTCCTTTCTCCCGGCGTCGGCAGCCTCGACCGTCTCCCAAGCAAGTTGGGCCCCTCCTCCCCCGGCTTTCAGTGCCCCCGCGGCGGCGTCCATCCCGCCACCCGCCGCCAGGGCCTGCCCCTACCCGTGGTGCACTCTACCCTCCGACCTCCACGCCGTCTTCCATGCTTCCTTCGTGTGGCCGGCGCCCCCATCTAGGCCACCCGGACCTCCGGTTCCCCCCGTCTAAATCCGGTGAGGTCCTGCCCGTGCCCCCCTCTCCCGGTGCAGGACTCCCTTCGCCCACGTCCCGCCTCGTCTCCTCCCGGCGACCGGACGCCCCCCTCCCCCCGTCGCGGCCCTAGCTCTCGTCGTGGTTTCTGCCCCCCGTAGTATTCCCTCCCTCTCCGGATGAGCATCGCAGTTGGCTGCTCGACCCTTGTGGAGCGCGTCCCCCTCCGTGAGCTGCCCTTTCAAGGCCTCTTCGGCCGCAGGCGCTCCCTCCTTTTCGATCTGGTCCACGTCGGAGCACCGGCCGCACTCTGCGGACTCGCCCCCTTTTGATGCTCGGCGTGGTCGCCCCTTCACGGTGTCGCAGCCTCCCGGAGTGGCTACCTCCCTCCGCGGCCTCGCGCTCGTCTGCCCCGAGGTGCCCCTTCGGGCTTCGTGCCCCCAGCTCGGGCCCCGCGTCGCCTCGGTCCCCGTCTCGCTTCCCCGCCGTGGTACTGTGTCTCGGGCCGCCCTCCCGGCGGACCCGAGCATCTCCTCCTCTCCTCGCCTAGGGCAGATCGTCAGAACTCCCCGCTCCTCCGCCCGGGATGCCCTTCCCCTTTGCCGTCCTCCAGCCTTGGCTCTCTCCTCCGTCTCCTTCGTCGTGGCCTCGTCGCGGTGGCGCGCCGACCCTCCTCCTTCGTTGCGTGGTCCTCCTCGGAAAGCATGCCTCGTGGGACGCGTGGCTCCCCTTGGACCCCGCGTTGAGCGGACTGACCCCACGTCCCGCGCGTGGACCGACTCCCCCCTGGGGCTTCGAGCCCACCCCTTTTCCACCCATTATTTTTTGAAATTTTGAATTTTCTCGAAATTTTGAATTTTCTACAAATATAAACCATTTAAAGAGAATTATTTAGCATGTTACCAAAGTAGCTCTAGTGGCCACACTTGTGTTGGTACAATTTCTTGGAAGATGTCATTTGAGCTTTGCAACCACCAACACGCTTCTCGGTGCTATGTTCCGATACAAGAAGCTTCACCTACAACATTAGGCGAAGAATTTGGTATCCAAATAAACTTGGATCCACATTTGTTAGCTTTAGGGATCCATATACTATTTACTCTAGTATTGGTAGAAAAATTCCTACGAATAGGACAAGTTACACTCATGTTTCCAATGTGAGAGCAATAGAAGCACCTAATACTAGTGTGTGCACATGTATCGGAATGAGCATGATTATGAACATGTGACATACTAGAATGAATATCTCTAGAGTGAGCATGCATGGATTTGGTCTTAAGGATATCATGTTTTAATAGCAAATTATCATGCATACAAGTAAGAGAATCAAATTTAGTTTTTAAAGTATAATTCTTTTTTTCAAATATAGCAATTTTAGAAATAAAATCATCATTTTGTTTCTTTAAAGACTCAATAGAAGTATCAAGCGAATGATGTAGCTCATGTGTTTGCTTCTTAAGATCTTCTAATGATGAGGAAAGAGAATTAATTTTTAAAATTAAAGAATCATTCAAACTCTTTAAAGAAACACCGGATGAGTTTTGAGAGTCAAGTCTAGATAATAAATCATTATTTTCATTTCTCAAAAACTTATTAGATTCTTCTAAATGAATGACCTTTTCTGTAAGTTCTTAATTATAGAATAAAATTCCTCAAGAATCTCTAAGGATTATTTAGCCATAGCTTTCTACTTAGAGCATTTCTTGCATTTAGAAGAAACATGATTGTCCATGCTACTAGAAGTAAAATTTTCTTTATCTGAGGAGGAGGAATACGATGCCATACACAAATAAACAAGGAACTACTCTAAGGATGTTAAGCCTAATAATAGAGACCTTGCTCTGATACCAATTGAAGTTACGTGTAGGCAACTCTAGAGAGGGATAAATAGAGTTCGTGTCGATAATAACCAATTAAAAAGTTAACTCTATGCTAAGTCCAGAAGCAACTACCAATAGAATATATAATCAGAGTAGTAATGCGGAAATTTAAGAGAGATCAGAAAAGCATATGCAAACAAAGCAATTTAACCTGGTTTCTCTTGTGGAGGACTAGTCTAGGCCTGAAAACTCTTGCTCAGGATTGAAATCCACTATTTATGAAATAGCGTACACCGCATTCCTTTAGTCCGAAGAGCATGCAATCTTCTTTACAAAACACGATCTTTTAGATCGAAGCGCTCGAACACTTCAACTTAGCGGAAAGAAAAACTTGGAATTTTCCAAGTGACTTTTCTTTCACTCTTGCACACAACTTCTAGCTGATATCGCACACCTTGGACTAAGGAGAGTTGTGGCTTAGAAGATATGGAAGAGTGGGGCTTGGAGTAGTATAGCTTAAAAAGATTGAATATTTGAAGGTGAAAGATGATTTAGAATGTGCGAATTCAAGCTCTAATTATACTACTTTGGGGAGGCAGAGTTTGGCCCAAATTCTGTCCCAAGAATTCAAATTGTTGAACGTTGGATAGCTTGTATCAAGCAGGCCCTAAAAATTAGGGTAATAAAATTTAGGAGGCAGAGTTCTGCCCGAGTTCTGCCTAAGATAGAGTTCGGCCCGAACTCTGTTTCCTAGAGATCAGAAGTTCTAAAGGATAGGTCACTAGGCGGTTCAGAGAAATCTTCTTGTATGACACCGTCTTTGGCCCATCATTAATTCTCCATTGCATATATCCTGGTTTGATCATGTTTGATCATGCTTACTGCATGTCTACAAATACATGTTAGGCAAGAAAAACAATATTTGTAGTATGATACAAGTATGGCAATATGATATAGAACAATTAGGACAATGCTAAGTTTAAATAGCAACATGATAGTGAGTATATGAATATTAGTGACATCATTATGTTAAACTTAATTGATTAGACATATTCAAAAATACGATGTAATCATTGGGCTAACAGATAGTACCTCGAGTCGTACCCTGTCAACCTCGTCGGGATGCTTTGGATCAGGGAACTTGATTTTGTTGCTCTATTTTAGCATCACGAAGAGTTGTAGGGTATCTTCGTCATTGAATGAGTAAACCTCCTTCAGTCTTGGTGCGGGCGATGGTTTTTGAGCGGCCCCTTGTGTACTTTTTAAGACATTCATCGTCAATGCTTGCTTTCTCTTTGGTTTGCGCCCATTGCTGTTGTTGGCGGTGCACTTCCCTTTGTCGTTAAATACAGAAAAACTGACCCCTAGAAGCCGGGCATCGCATGCCTTTTTCTCAACAGTTTCGGCCCTGATGATTAGCGAACTCCAATCCAGAGGCTGGGCAAAGTCGAGCCAAGCTTGATTGCAGGTGTCATATTCATGTTGCAGGTGTCGATCAGCACATGTTCTGGGATGCCAGTGGGTAACCTTAAGCATGCCTAACGAAAGCATTCGATGAAAGCTTGAACTGTCTTTTTCTCCTTTTGGACCACTTCTATTAGCGATAACATAGTCATATCTTTCCACCGTCATAGAATCGGTCGAGGAAGAGATGTGTTAAGTCATACATCGAAGGAAGATATGGAGTTGTCAGGGAGACTGCAATACCAGTCATAAGCAATTCCCTTCAATGCCCCAACGAACAAGCTTGTAAGTAGGGCGTCTTATTTTGGAGATGCCCCGTCTGAGATTAGAAGTAGGTCAAGAATTGGCGGGGGGAATCCTTTCCATCATATGGCGTCAATGTTTATGGTTTATATTTGGGAGGATAAACCATATTATTCCATTCAAGAGGATAAAGTTGCAGAATACCTAGCTTCTAGCATTCCTCCTGCTTATTTCATGATTCAAAGCGATCACGTAAATCTCTGACCATCTCAACTAGCTCCTCTGTAGAGCTAGGAGTTGGTGAGGGAGGTACAGTGTAAAGCTCAGTACCTGAAGGAGCTGATGTTTGAGGTACAGCATAATGATCTGTTCCCGAAAATACCCGTTGAGGGGGTATACTTGATTCTCCATGAGCCCCAGGATCAGGACTGGTAGATACAGGTGCCCTCGCCAAAGGTTAAGAAGCCAGAGTATTCCGGATCTCAAACACTACTTGGGTCAAGAATTGCATGGTGGTGGAGAGGGTTTTGAGGCCGTCCTCCAAGGTGTCCATGCGCCATACAATATCCAGAGTTGAAGTGTCTGCTTCCTTTTTGTCGCCACACCCTGCCATGTAGACGGGCATGACATGGGTAGAAGTGGATAGATCAGTAGATGTTTCGCTTTCGGCTCCGCTTTCCTGGGAAGAGTTTCTTCTTCTGATGCCTCGTACTGGCTAATCCCAGCCACATCGGTGTCAGTTCCTTGGTAGATACCCTCCTATCCGAATGAGGCATTATTGTAGATAATAGGAGTCTGATAACCCCTAGCTTGCATCATTGTTGGAGCCTTCATCCTCAACCGAGTACTCTAGAATACCCCGGTTGACGGGATTATTGACTTGTTTTTCTCCGGCTGACTCGAGACTGAGGAGTTGGTTGTGTTTGTCTTTCTCCCTGATAAATAGGAATTGGAGACAACATGGTACGAAGCAACCAAGGGTTCTGTCTCATCTTCTATTGGCACCCTCTTTCCGTGACGATGTCGGATAGGTGCAGCTGGTTGCAGTCGCAGGAATACAGATCGCCTTGGTGGTATTGCCTTTTTTTTCCAACAGCAGCAATTGATGGTGACCATTGCACAAGTATACCCCATGAGAGGCGCATCGTACGTAGAGGTCATCTCTTCCGATCCATGTTTGTGAGTAATCATATTACGTAGATCATGAGAGGAGAGTTTCACATTCATACCCTGTTTAGGCGCATGGCAAGTCCACGCACTAGGATGATTGTGTGAATGTTGTGCCCCCTGATCTATTTTATATGCAAGAGATGCGCCTATATCGTTTGTAGGAGAGCAACATGTATTGTGACTTGAACCTACTTTATACGCACAGCCCACGTGGGCGTATGGGTTCAAGGCCACAAGATTTGTCCCATCCAACTTGGTTTCATGTACAAGAGATGCGCCCAATTAGGAAGGGGACTTTGAGAGTCGACTTGCAACTAGTGTCGAAGCACCTGCATCGACTTTGTACAGGTTACCATCAGTTGTGCGCGTGATTTTCAGCGCGCATTTCTGGTTTACTACCAGCATAGCACATTTGGGAAGCATAGCCTGTGCTGCCTTAGACTTCTTCGTACTAGCTCATGAAAGTACGTAGTACTCAGAATCCAACTTATCCTCGCCACGACAGTGAGTGATTCTGTTAAAGACAGATGTCTTCTCTTGTACAATAGAACTCATGTACAGGAGATTGGATGTGCCCTTGTTGTATCAGCGTATCTTCTTCGACTGGAAAGAAGAAGGTTGGGAGGTGCCATCGATGCTGCGCTTCCCTGACAGATGTACTGCACCAGTGGCGACGTCTTGTTTGCTGAAAAAGTCAACAAGAAAAGAGGTCTGCGGCGGCGCATCTCTTTCAGTGTTAGCGCTCGGCGCATCACCTTTGCTCACCCAGACTTGGTGGGACTTCTTCGGCTTTGGCAGCCGCTTCGAAGGACTCATATTGCCTTCAGAGATGAACTCGTCATATGCCTGTTGATTGAGGCGTACCACAAGCATTTTGTAGGAGGAGCCGAGCTTGTTATCGTTAGTTTGCGACACAACCTTCTCGTTGGAGTAGAAAGTCATCCCCAGCAGAGTCACCAGCTTGTTTGCCATTAAAAAACAAGAGGAACAAGTTTTTGTATTGAACTTTTGTATCTAATTACAAGCAGAACAGAGTACAATATAAGATTTTGATGTAATCCTAGGAGTACACTTTTATTTTTATCTGGAAACTGTGTCGATGGAGCGAGTGGTAATTCTTTAACTCCATTGACGATCTGACGACGATCTGGACTCTCTGGAAGTCTGGGTAGTTCTAGATGCTAGAGCATTTTTTGAATGTTCAATAAGTGGAAGCTTTGGGATTTTTTAATGAGTGGTGTCGAACTTCGGGGGAGGGCTTGAATGAAGGAATGATCCTTCTATTTATAGGCAGCAGAATGATCTGCTTATGCGTACAAATATTGTAATGCTCCAGTTCCAAAATTCTTAGGACTAAGTACGTCGACATGCCAGCTGTATATATACGAAGTTTACTCCAATATATAGAACCATCATTTGTATACATAAGCTGTAAAATACAGTAAACCACGACACTAATCTCATCCACAAATAAAGATATGTCTTTCATAGAATCAAATAATAAATTGTCATTGTACATTTGGTTAGGCGGAGACAAATCCACTACCAACTAAAAAGAGAGACACATAATAGCGAAGGAAGAGTCGAGCGAAGCGAAAAGGCGATCTAAGAGCTATCATTGCGAAGGTAGATTGTAAACTATGGCCTTGGCTAGGGTACCGACAAAAATCACAAAAACACACCTGAAAAAATTACCAGATCCTCAGAGGGACGAAACAAGATACAGGAAGTACATACCATAATAAACTGTAAATATAAACACTATAAGACTACAACACAACTGGGTCCCTAACCATCTAAGTGAAATGCACTTTAAGGACAACATTCTACGCAGGGGCTGTAGGATCAGCAGAGTAAATAAAGAGTGGCAGTAAATAGTGCTCATCCGAGTCACTATCGGCCCGGGACAGTAAGTAGCGCTCATCCGAGTCACTATCGGCCCACAAATATGTGTAAAAGTAAATGTAGCCCCTACGCTAGTAGCTTTCCTCTCCCCCCAATAATACTATACATGCGTCGTAACCACGACACACCAACACGTGTCACTTCCACAACATTGTTTATTCTAAATAACTACCAAGTTTTCTGACATACCCTATTGACAGCTATTCCTAACGCATGCGCACGGGTGATCATCCAACATGCAAGTGACCTCTATATGTTACTCACAACTCGCACACAACTCATGGTATAATCGTGACAAGGTTAATGAAATGTACTAATAGGTGGTAGTCCCTTAACTCTAGGTCCAACTGCACATCAATGGAAAGATGACTAATGAATTTGCACCCTTTATAACTTGAAAGCATGATAAGTAAATGACAAACAATTAAAAGGAATGCAACTGAATATATGAAATAGACAAGCAAAAAATGTGTAGTAACTAAAAATGCATAATACAAATAAGCAGTGAATATGGCAAGGTATCTTGCCTGGTGTGTCTCCTGGTGTGGTGCAATGTTCCGCCAAGTCTTGTTTTGTCCAATAGCCGTGGTTGATGGGCAGAGGTCTGAGGTCGCGAGGAATTAGAAGTAGGAATTAGTCACGATCAATTTTGATAGTCAACGGGAGTTCGCGGAGTAAAACACATACTTATCTTTAGGAAATATTTATATTTATATGGAACTAGATTTATTAATCTAAAGATACTTTGGTAATTATTTGGAAATCATTATATAAATTTGGTAACTACTTTTTCTTAGTAAAAATAGGTAAATATATTCTAGGTTAAATACTCGAAATTACAAAAATTATTTTAGGCCACCAATACTCTAAGTTTGCAAAAATGGATTTGATAGAAACTATATTTCATATATGAAAAATATTAAGTAATTATTTAGACCAAACATTATAACTTTGTCGAATATATATTTCAAGATAAATACGAAATCAAGGAAAATATTCTGGTACTGAAACTAATTTTTTTGTTGTAATAACTTTTGGTCAAGCCATATTTGAAAACACCAAAATATAATATATATATTTGGCGAAACCAAAATTTGAAATCAATATAGGCAAAACCTTAATCTTATAAATTTTGCAAAATATTACCTATCTTTTATAAGAGCAATAAATATTTAAGAAACAATTACACTAGGCATGATAATATAAATTATTAGGAAGAAACATACTAATAGCAGTAGGTTTATATGTATATATATTACATTCATACATATATGTTTGGTGTAACTTAATAATAATAATGATGATGATAATAATAATAATAATACAATTGCTTATGTGTTTCTTCTCGGGAAGACAAGGAGCTTAATGGAATTTAAAAAGGAAATAACAAAAAAGTTGATACTAAAATATTAACCTACATTGAATTGATGCGAATTCACTAATAAATTCCCATCCCTCTTCTTCTGGGTTCCAGTGAGGACCTATATGAAGAAAGAGAAAACCTAATTTTTATGGTGAGGAAGAAAGAATTCAGAAGAAGAATTTCGAAGAAGAAGGGAAAGGAGAAGGTCTAAGAGAAAATGAGGAGATCAGAGCTTACAGTGAGGCGGCGCTGGTGTCGACAGCGGTGCTTTGGGAGCTGCCCGGTCCGGCGCTCGAGACGAGGCGCCGGTCGTCGAAGTAGTGGGCCAAGGGCGGCTTTTGCGGGGGATCCGCTCCGGTCTGGCGGAGATGTCGCTGCGGCTGACGGTGCACGCTGTCGAGTGGGGCAGATGCGTTCGCCTGCGCGGCTCATCCAGAGCAGATCTGGTAGCGCAGCACTAGACAAGAGGAGGCGGCGCATGGCCCGGTGGCAGAAGTCGACGCTGCTCGACGGGAAGGTGAGGCTTTTTTCCAATTTTTTGGTGCTCTTATGCTGGTGGTGGGGTCATGGTTGGGGGTGGTGATGATGACGAAGATGGTGGTGGCGATGGTGATTGGTGATGATAACGGGGATGGTGGCAGCGCACGGGGAAGGGCCAGTCGGTTGCTGCTGCCGAAGAAGACAGGAGGTCGGGCGGCTGTGACGTGATGGAGGCGGTGATGTTGGCGAGGGTGGTTGTGATGGTGGGGGCGGTTCTGTAGGCAATCGGGATAGACGGGGTCGGAGCCGAGGCGATGACGGCAAGAGGCGGTGGTCGTGGCAGCATTAGGTTTTAGTGTTGGGCTAGGATGAGTCCGTGTCAGAGAGTGTCCGACACGGTAGGGAGGAGCTGATGGAGGAATCGCATCCGGGTTTGTCGGACACGGGGATGAATTGTATATGTAACAATAGAAAAATATAGTGGATGGGGAAAAAGGGGACACGAACACAATGCACGTCTGGTTGCGGAATTGGTTTGGCAAAATTTTATGGAGGAGAACAAAGGAGCCTCTCATTATATAGGAGGTGGTGTTCCTACTTGGATATGCATTAGGATGGTTTAAATCCCCCATGGATAATTCCATCATTTAGTTCTAATTGATTTAAACATTATTCAATCTGATCCGAATCAAATTTGGATAAAAACCTCCATCTAATTTACAGTCTATTAAAATAAAATTTTTTCTAATTTAAATTATCCTATTTAGTCAAATATTAACTCAAGCAAAATACCAAATATTATTTTCGTAAATAATAAAATATAATAATAATTAATTTCAAAGATCATGATAAATGTTTAAATATTTGAAATAGCATTTTGCATTGAAATAATTAACACTCGTTTTCGTAAAATCAAAATGGACATGAAATAATTTCATGTCACTCGCACACAATAATATATTTACATAGAACAATAGTTTTCTAAATTATTACTTATATTTGTACCATAAAATAAAATAGCATTTTTATATTAAATAAATAAATATGTTTGCCAAATCTTGACGCGACGTAGTAAATTAAAATAAAATACTTATTTTTCTATACGAAAAAATCCTTCAATAAAATATTTGTGTATAAAGATAATACCATCTCGCAAATTCGCACACGATGCACGATTACGAATAACGCAACCTCGTACGCGGCATACAAATACCAAAAACAAAATCAATACCAACTTTATTTAAAAAATCGTAGTAAAAATTTAGGGGGTTTACGTATGTGATGCGCGCATGGAGAACTTTACACATAGGGACGCCACATGGATGATTCTGTTGGGCGCATAGACGATGCACCCAAAAATTGGAGCTGAATCTGTCTGAACTGTACTGCTGAGCTGCGGAGGAGCTGACACATGGTAGTTGTTGAGATTCGGTTGTTGCTGAGATCTTGGGTGGTTAGCACCCATTCTTAAGCAGAACTGAGTCAATGACACGTGGCATGTGTCCATAGCTCAAAGATGTCGGATTTGGCGGAGAGTAATGCACCTAGGATCTGGCGTATGAGAAGACTTGGTCCATGACTTTTAGGAGTCAAAAGAAACAAGTATGGGCGCAAGGTTGTCGAGACGCATGCAGAGCTTTGGGCATATGGCTGTGGAGGAGCATGCGAAGTTTTGGACGCATGGCTGCGGAGGCGCATGCGAAGTTTTGGACACATGGTTGTGGAGGCGCAAGCAGGTGGTCAGTCGGCCACGTGGTAGAGCACAGCCGTAACTGACAAAAGAGTGATGATTGCATCTCTTTGTCTTCTACAAAATTTGAATTTTCTGACTTCGAGACTTGTGCTGCTATCGTTTCAGTCACTCCAGCATTAAATGCTTCGACAGGTGACGAGCTTAGGTGGGCGCATATATGTGCGTCTCTAGGCGCATATATCTATGTTCCACTAGGCGCATCGACATGAGGCGCATGGTGCTGCAGGTCACATGGCGCATCTCTTTTGGTCAGTCTTTGTTGAGTCTTTCGATGCATTAATGACTCTTTTGACTTAGCTGAATTCGAAGTGGCAGATTCATTACCATAAATGCAAGTTTATTGCACTGACTTCGGAAAAGTTGTCACTTGGCGCATGGGTTTGATTTATCCTGCCTATAAATAGCAGCGTGAAGAGAAATTTTGTTTCTCGTTTCACTTCTCTTCTCAAATGGAGACGAATTCGACCGGCCCTCCTCCTTGGCAAGATGCTGCATTGTGGGTTGCAGATCTCCTCGTTCGAAGAAACTTTGACGACGAACTCCTTCAGAAGACTAAGATGCGGCCGATTTGCTATGGACATAGCAGCTTATGTTCGAACCCCTTGTCGGCAGTGTTTTGTGCCTGTTGCATCCAAAGATCAAGGTCGTCGTGCCCCGACTTTCGTTATGCTGGAAGAGCCATCGGGTTTGGATTGATTGCCAACCCGCATTCTGCTCAATAAATGCTTCATTGGCCGAAGCACTCGAGGAAGTGATTTGCTCTGACAATGAAGAGTGATGCGCCTACACTGAGACCCCAGGATGATGCACCTACGAAGTGATGTGCCTAGCTGTAGTTTAGGCTCTCTTCTTTGTAGTAGACTTTTGTTGTATTTTGACATGTAATAGACTTTTTATATGGAATAAAAAATCAATCTTCACGTGCCTCTTCTACTTACTGTCTTCTGAAATGATGTGCCAACATTCTGTCTTTGAATTCTTTGGCGTATGATGTGTTGGGACGCATGACGTTTTGGGACGCATAGGGGTTCTGACCTTTAGATGCGCCTGAAATTCCATGCTTCTACATGCATGATCATTAATAATTTCATAAAACTAAACTTAATCGATTAATCATAATAATAATAAAAACTCAATTGAATCATTGGGCTAACAGGGGCGTGGGAGGAGGGAGAGGGGGTAGTTACCGTCTTATCCCCTATTAATTGTTAATTAAATGTTAGGGGAGTATTAGTAAAAAAAAAACTCCAACATCAATATTATTTCTTTGGGGAGTATTTTTACCAAAATACCCACAATTTTAAAACCATTTCTAAACTAAATAAGGAATATTTTGGTTATTTTGATAAAAATGACAAGAATACTCCTATAACAGACTTATTCTAAGGATATTTATCATTATTTGGCACCCAAAAATTTCTATAAATATGACTTAATTCATCCAAATTTACCACAACAAATTATTTCTCTTTTCTAATACTTGCATGTAATTTCGTGTTTTATTAGATAAAGTTGCTTCTTTTTCACTGTCATAGAAAATGAATAACCACGGCACCAAATGTAATATCAGCAACCTCTAGAGGTACAAGGACTTAAATCCATGCAACCATAGTTGGCACTAGGATACGAAGAAGGAATGAATCATAATTGGCTAAGATCAGAAGTTTGGTACCATTTTAGCGAAGTTCATAATGAGCGTGATACTGAAAGAAGATACTCGCGTCTAACTCTTGTTCAATCCATGTATTGATGGAAACGAATCAAATGGACACCTAATTATGGCATTGGATAACTAGGCATCTAGACAATTGCTTCTAGTATTTTGCATCTTCTTGAAAAAAATGTCTATTTTAATCTATTTATCTATTAGTACTAGGAATATAGGTAGTCTCAATTATCATATCTCAGTTCAAAGAATTAGCTACAACAGTTCTTATGTACTTACTATTTTATTTATTATTAGTCGCAATTATCATGTATCATTTTCCAATGTATGATATTATTATTAGATAGATATTTTATAATTTTTTATGCGACTTACGTTTTGCTTTTCAGCCTTCAACCTCTCTACAAACTTCCTTATTATACAAAGGAAGCTTACAGGGAGGTCGAAAGCTAAAACACAAAACATAAGTCGTATCAACAAACACATATATAATGAGAATAATATATATTGAACATTTATCAATTAAATATTTTTGTTATTAGTTTTTTTATATATTCAAATAATCAAATCCCAAAGTACATAGCCCCTAAAGCACATAGGTCCCAAAGTCCAACAATTTTGTAGGATTTTTTTAAACAAAAGGACCAACCCCTAACCTAGTCCAGTTAAGCCCAGGTCGATTTTTTCCAGGTTATGGGCCAAAATGGGTTTGGTTCCTCTCTTTGAGTCTGGGCCAGACCGAATTTCCTAACAAGGCTGCCCAGTCCAGTCCATGCTCGATCAAATTAGATCAAAATCGGGCCCGGGTTGGTCCGACCTGACCCATATAACATATCTATTGTTTGGTATTGGTTATAAAATTTTATTTTTTGAAATTTGGAATATTCTAAAATAAATTGGAAAAAATATATTATCCGGGTATATTAGGGTCCGGCTTAAGTTCATGTCAGTCATGTCCTAGTTAGTTGGGTTGGATTCACGACGGTCCAAGTTGGATATGGATCATTGGGTTGGGTCGCATAAGGCTCGAGTCAGAGTCTATTCGAGTTGGATCCGGATTGGGGTCGGGTCGGAGTCTCCATATCACATAGGGTTGGGTCAAGTCAAGTCGAGTTCAATTCTAGACTTCAAGCCAAGTCCGATATGGTTCCGCTCAACCATGTAAAAATTATCTAAAAATTTAATCGCAATACTTTCAATGAGACTCAAATATAGGTTAATAAAATAATACTGGAATATTTAAGCAACTAAACTAGCATAATTTTGATGTAAAAGTCAAGTTACTAAACAGAGACTTCATTTTATAGAAGTGCACTATGTCTTTATTTTATCTCAACGAGAGGTGACTCAAACTTCCGTAAGGTTTACATTATGTTCGGATGGGGAGTTTGTACAATTAAGCCACAAAAAGAATAATACGTTGCACTTCATCTTAAAATTCCATTATCTGGTCAGTAGGGATTGAATGGCAAGAGATTCATTTCAGTGCAAACCAGTAGAAGGACGAAAAGTGGATGGAAACATATAAAAATATAATGGAATGATGGGTATGAAGTGGAACCTAATTGAGTAGGTATAGAATTATGACAGCAATATCATACCTACCATAAGTAGGTATAGAATAATTTAAGCAAATTTATGCACAGGGGACGAACATAGTTTCCGTAGAATTTTTATTTCATACACCTTGCATGGAGTCCAAAATCACCATTAGAAGTAATGTTGGCGACATGTTTATTACGACATGCCTAGTGCTGCCATGGAAACAACGTTGGTTATCATTTGGAAATGTTACGGTGTATGAAATATAAATCCAATTTTTATATCTCAAAGCTTTTCTGTCGATCTTGAAAATTGTAATATTAAAAAATAGGAGAGATACAGAGTGATAGAAAAATATTGTTAAAAATGGGCAAGCCGCTAATTTGTTTCAACAATATAATGGACAATAAAACCAGGCCTTCCATTTTATTTGATGTGATCAAAAGACAAAAGTAAGGATCATGCCATGCACAAACAAAAAAAATGGAAAAAGAACATTTATTTCTTCACCCCCACCAAAAAAAAAAAAATGGAAAACCTCACTTTGACAAGCGCAAATCAAGACCATGATTTGGTTCGACCACCAACCTTTCCAGTGAAATTTCCAACAAAAACTGATGATTTCTTCCTCATAGCACTTGTGAACTATCTACTCCAGCAGTTGCAAAGCCTCCAATTCTCTGTAGAACTACATTCAATTGAATAGAGAGAGAGAGAGAGAGAGAGAGAGTAACATAATCAAAGAGAGAGAATGGATTTGGATTGGTAATCGATACAGCTTGGTTGAAGAACATAATCTGCCAGAGGAAAATCATACAAGACATAAAACACATTGAGTTGTGATTTATAGATATAGAATCGATTATATATTGGTGAATATTTACATGAATATGAGACATTATGCTGGAGACTTGCCTATTAAGCTTGCTTATGAAGCGATGGTAGTAACCTCTGAACTTGCTCGCATGCCATTCAAGAGGATGTCATTCATTTGGACTGAAGTTGGATTGATTGATCAAGGATGGTATTAGTTATAAGGAAATGTATGATAGAATCAAAGGACTTCCCTTTGAACTCTACTTACTTGGTGGGGTTTTGAGTACAAAAAAGCATGCACCCATAACAACGTAGCAAAGTAGAAGAACAAGACCCTTCAAGTAGTGTGAAGTCCCGTCCTACATTTACAGTACACACAACAGTTATTTCTTACAGGTAATAGATAGCATTATGAATCGAAGCTGTATCGATCATTATTATGGTCCTATCGATCAGTTTCGTACATCAAAAACATAAAAGATCGAGCGAAAGAATTTTACTTATGTTGTTGATAAATTCATAATCTACTTAGTAGTTATCACCTGCAAAGTGAAGGCTGTAACCACGACTGCTATAAGCAATGAGCAAGTCTCCAGTAACTTGAAATCAAGATCCATTTGAACTCCCATTATCCATGCCACAATGACACTTAAGGGTATCTGCATGTTATGCCAGGAAAATTGGTAAAATATATTGGTTTTACAATTGTAGAGACAGAATCAGGGCCGGCCCAGGGGTAAGCCTGACAAGACTTTGGACTTGGGGCAACCCCCTCCATAGGACAACCCGTCAGGACATTTGATTTTCTTAGGACCGGATCAGCCCAAACCCAACTCAAACCTATATCTTTTCAATAGGGGGGCAACCAAAATTAGCTCCGGCAAGGACAACCTAACCCTCCGGGCCGGCTCTGGATATATGAATGCATTTTGGAGTCAAACTTTGTATACAACTCACCACAAACATGGAGATTTGTGTTGCTGACCCTAAGGAGACTCCAAGAGTGATGTCCTATATATTATCTGAACAGTTAGTTTCAGTTCTGTGAAATCATGAAGATGTAACATAGAGAAGTAGGTTATTGGATTACTAACCAACTTGTTCTTAAAAGCAAAAATGATAGCGCCTGCATGTTCTGCTGCATTCCCAACAATTGGCAATAAGATGATACTTATGAAGCTCACGGACATGCCCCAAGAATCCGATGCAGCCTAAAAACAAGAGAATCACCATAGTTAGTAAGAGTATATTAACTAAAAGTGTTACTTACACCGACCCTCCTGTGTTTCATGAGTATTACAGGGACTATCCCTATTCGGAAAATAATTACACTGACCACCCCTCTCCTTTATAAATTTTATTAATCATACGGATGGTCAGTGTTATTAGTTAATAGAAAATAGAAACTATATGATGGGTCCGTGTCATTAGTTTCAAAGCAGGGATGGTCCGTGTAACAAGTGTAAAACATATGAGCAGTTAATGCAATTAACCCTTAACTAAAATGAGCTAGGAATAAAAGTAAGAAACCGTATCTATGTAGTGAAATTATTCTGGAGTACAAATTCAATGTGTTTGTAGTATCCAACAAGAGTGAATGTCAGAGATGGCCACGGATATATACGAAAAGAGTTTGAGAAGAAAATAATTACCTCAATGGTGCCAACAACATACTCGGATAGTATCGCAATCACAATTGTCATGCCAAGTAGCCAAGCAAATGCACTTGCAAATCCAAGGACTGGCTCATCCTCTGGCACTGCGTCGTCTTGATCATCATCCTGAGAGTCACTCAAGAAAAGTTGTTACTTCTATTTCATTGATGCCTGATTTGCATGCCCACATGAACAGAGCTAGAAATATATCACAAAAACTAACAAGTCAACCTACTGAAACAAAACTACTTGGTTCAAAAAATACAACAAATTGAAGGGGGAAAAAATACAATTAAAAGGAAGATATTTGATCGGTTGATAGTTCACCTCTTGTGCTTCAAAGAGCTGTCGATGTGTCTTTAGCTGGAAGAAAAGGTAAGCAACATAGGCAAGGAGCATGATGATGCTGCATGTTCTTGATAAATTCAGCGTAGCATGCACCATCTCCGTTCCACTTCCCTCACTGGACTTGATGACGTTTTTGAACAACAATGTAAGCATATGACATAGAACACCCAAAAGTAAGAGACCTGAATTAACATCGGCTTGCTTCTGCAGAACACCAAGGGAGTATTAGAACAAGACGTCGAAGACATAACTAAACTAAAAACTTACAACTCACTCTGTCATATAGTTGCTCTTTGTGGAGATTGGCGAGCCCACCACAGAATAGGGAGGTGCCAAGAACAAGCAGAAGGTTGGAGAGGATGGAGCCAACCAAAGAGCACTTGACAACATCAATCTTTCCTTGATGCAATGCAAACATGGCTATAATAAGCTCTGTGGCATTCCCACAAGTGGCATTTAGGAGGCCACCAACTGTTTCAACAACAATGAATCAACTTTATTGAGAAGTATTAAAGCAAAAAAAAATGAAGAGAGAGCTTTCTTTTTGTTTCCCTCTTAATATTTTTGAGAGAAATACAAAAAAAAAAAAAAAACATTTCCTAGTATATATATATCAGGTGAAGTGTACTTAAACATGAGAACAAAGTACAGAAGCAAATAGACATACAGAAGCAAATAGACATACAGAAGCAAAGTTACTACTTACCAGTAGCCCAGGGCCGTACTGGCAGTAGGGCCAGTGTAGTACGCAATTTGCCTGTAATATAAAGAAATGCAGGTAGTAAGAAATAAGATACATGGCAGCATCATGTTATCGACAAAAGAAGAAATGAAGAGGAGGGAACAAAACATTCTAAAGGGCCATGTACGAGTACTAAAAAAGCATGTATGTTTTAACCACTCTAAAAAAGAACAAGTCATTTCTTACATTCTAAGGGTCATGTTACTGCAATTACTAAAAAATAGGGAGGCCAAAATTCTAAAAATAGAGATTTCACATTAGTAATATATACCAAGGTTAAATCTTTTGGGACTTTCCAATTTTTGGAGCCATGTACGATCGGACAACTTGTGCATGCTCACTGGACAGTCCCTTCGTCCCCCTTACATGTTTATGTGCTTGAAAATAAGCTGGATGCAAAATAGGACCAATTTGTGCTAGTCATGTTTTGGTTATGTTTCCAATCAAACCAAGATTGAACTTTACCATTTGGAGAATGGATTCAAGAGATCCAAAGTAAGGTCCAATGCTTGTAGCTTATGTGGAAAGAAGTGCAGACACCAGGCAGGACCGATAGGGATCGAATCCCGAAATCATAAGGAGGTGTAGGTGTGTGGGGGTTATAAAAAAGGAGATCCAAAGTAAAACTAAGTCAAGTTGCCATAACCTCATTGCTTAAGATGCATGTATCTGATTCCTTCCTGTTTCATTAATTGCCGTAGATTAAGAAACACGGTGGGCTAATTCTCATATTTCTATATATATAAAAAATCCGAAAAGCTTCGTCTTTCTCGTACTACTGATAAGAATAATATTCTGCTAGACGGCCTTTGTCAAAACATAGATGGCTAAAAATGTGTCTAAGTACTTGCCAAACTAGTTTCTGTTGATAGCATAGTTTGCAGTATCGGCCGATATCGATCCGATACGGATGATACCGATACAATTTGGCATATCTCGATTCGATATCCGATACTAGCCGATACCGACATTAGGTGTCTCTTTTCCGGTCAATTCGGCAAAGAAAATTGAATGAAAAAGACCAATCAACAAGGGCATAAAAGTATAGTAAGATTGTTAAAACATATGAAAGAGAAAACTTATCTCGCATGTAAACCAATCGACAATGGTGACTATTATTTCATTCAATTTTGGCTAAGAAACAATACTTAAAATTATGCCTAAATGTATAAAATATATTTTCTAAAATGTTAATAATTATTTGTTTTCCGATACCAAAAAATTCGATATTCTGATCCGAAACTGTCGATACCGCTTATCTCGATACTCATAGGAATGGTCCGATAACGATTCCGATATCGATACTCCGAACCTTGGAACTTGATAGTAAATTAAGCATAAATATTGTTGTATACGTGACTATTAACCAACCAACAATATTGAGCAGGAAAAAAAAACAGAAGAGGGAAATGAGAACTTACTCTGTTAGGAAGCTCACGCGTTCTGCAAGAGGAGTGAGGCCAAGCAAACTTAATGCAAATATCCATGCCTGGTTCAACACACATAAATTTGTAACCATAAAATAAGTTAACATTGGATGTGTAGATTGGCACAATAATAATAAGAGTTATTTGTATTTATCCTCACATTACTAATTCCTAATCCTATTTCTCCCCATTATTAATTTAATTATCGAAAAGATACAGTAAAAAAATGGTTTATTGTCGGTCTTAACAATTGAAAACGGAATAAAATGGAAGTAGTAATTAAATTAATAATAGAAAGATTAAGTAATGGAGTAAATAATACATAACTCTAATAATAAATATTGATAACGACTAACAAACAATTAATAGAAGGGAAGGAGAGAGAATATAATATATAAACGTACCCTTCCTAAGTTGTAATATTCTGCAGCGATGGCGAGGGGGACGGCAGGAAAGAGGACGAAGAGCTTTGTGCCCAGAAAGATCTCCTGGAGGTTTGCCAGCACTCTCCTCAGGGGACCGAACGGGACCTTGTGCACCAGCGTCAGGTCCGACTTCTTCCGGAGGGACGAAGACGACACGTTGTGCACCGTCCGTCCGTGCCCGTGCCCGTGTCGTATCTCCTTGTCGAGGAGCGATACGCCGTTGCCCACGGCCGCTCCGGCGCCTGCCTCCAGGCTCTTGCCTGCATCGTAAGCTCTTGTCGTTGCCATCTCTCACTCTCACTCTCTAACTGAATGAATGAATGAATAATGAGGAATTAGAGATGGTATTATAATAGTAAAGAAACAATAAGAAGCAACGTACTATGTTCCGTACCAGTGGCAGGACAGAGAAGGAATGGAATGGAATGTACCACATACTGCACTGCACTGGTGATGGTACGTATATAAAGATCAGAAGCGAGCGGTTTCAGAAAATGACAGCGCTAACTCGATTGAGTATGCAAAATATTTTACTTAAGTGAAATTTCCAGGAAGGTTCAGGCGAACTGTCGTAATGTAGACGATGAATGAATAATTATAATGCGGGGAGAGGTGTGGGCGAGTGTGTGTAAAAATTGGGACAGTGAACCCAATAGATACGTAGGTCTCGTTTGGTTCGCGGAATCTCCGGATTGGGAAAGGAAACTGATTATTTTCCTATGTTTTGGTGTCAAAGAAATTGAGGAGAAAAGGAAAGTGATCCCAATGGAAGAAAAATTAGGAAGAGAATCACTTTCCCACATTGAAGTAATCACATTCCTTTTCAAATTTTTTGGTATTTTCAAATATCGAAAAAAAAAAATCAATGAAAACTAAAATTTTCCAAAAGAAAAGATATGACAAAGAATTGATTTCCTTTTCCTTCCATTCCACGAACCAAACGAGGCACAGAATTCAATATATCATCGGAAAAAAAAGAAAAATACAATACAATACATTTACATACAACCACTAAAGCTAAAGCTAAAGGAACTCTCAATTATTTCACACCACAACGTGATCCTCTCAATCTCTCTTTCATGATTATCATCGCCTTCCCCCCACCCCACCCCACCCCACACACAAAAACAACCTTTTTATTTCATTCGTTTTTTCTTATCTTTTTATTTTCGATTCTCGTGTCTCGAGGAGACAGAAGTACGGATAAATGCACTCCTATTTGGTTTCCTCTAGTAGCAATTTGAATGCGAATTGGGTCCAGGAAGAGAACCATGATTCAACCACTGAGGGGACCAAAATCTAACCATGTATGTCTTTTCAATTTATCATATCTTCAATCTAGATAAATATCATATAAGGCTCTGCTTGGTAACGGTATTTTCACATGTTCTGAGATAATTTTCAACTGACCATTTATAAAAATTCATGTTTCTTAATTTTTTGAGGCACTGAATTTTTATTTTTTTTGGTGGCTTTATAAGCACCCCAAATCGAATTTGTGGATTTTGTGGGATTTTATTATTTTATTTCATTTATAACCTCACCAAAAATATATAATTATAACTATTAATATTCTTTCCTATTTAATTTTATTCGTATAAAAAAAATTTCAGAACTACTTGTTAGTGAACTATCAAGTATGGATTGAACTGGTTTAAAAATCTTAACTTAAAAACCACTCAAAACTGTACCCTTATAACCGCTCATAACTTTACTCTAAAAACACATCATAACCGCTACTCCTACAATTGTCAAGCAGACCATAAAAGTAAACTTGGTTGGCCTTGGATTAAGAAGGTAATTGTGGCGAACACTCCCACCGGGAATCGATCTCCTGACCACTCGGGCCGCATGCATCTCTCTTAACCACTAGGCTAGAGGTCATTTGCCATAGGGCTTAGTCAACTTCTAGCCCACCCTAATCCACTGTAACCTATTCCAGTTTCAATTTTTGGATTCGCCCATGCTCATGCTTATGATCAAAACCCAACAGAATATACCAAGTATTTGTATATCAACAATTTTCAAGACTCCGTTGTAAATTTTTGTATAACCTATCTACACTTTCAAAAGTATCTCCCCAAGACCATGCATCCTTAGGGCTGGAGTTGAGATTCGCCAAGGATGATTGGGCCCCGTGAGAAAAAATAAACGGAGGCCTATTCTCATATACAAAATTCTAATAAAAAATTCAAAAATTAAATTATCTAAAATTAACATCAATTAAGAAAAATTATTCAACTACAATATCTTTCAAGTGAAATAATATTTGACTAAAAAAGACAAAATAAAGCAAAACAAACAAGCATTTTTTGCCATCTTCACATTAAGAACCATATTTTAGCATTCCTAGCTACAAAATCCTTGATACAATAATTTTCGACGGATACAATCTAAATACGTCGCACTCATCCGACCAATTTAATTCCATCAAATTCCACACTCAAAAAATACCGTACGCGTGTTTCGATGCAAACGGTTCGAGTGATCGGGACACTACTAAAATATTGGTATTTAGCGGTCCGTCGCTAAATACGTATATTCCGTCGCTAAATTATATTACCGACGGATTACTGACGGATAACTGACGTCGATAAACATAACGTCGCTATATAAAATACGTCGACAATCCGTCGCTATAGCGACGAATTACCGACGGAACTACCGACGCAAATATAGCGACGGATTAGTAACGAATTCAAAACGTCGGCAATCACAGCGACATATTAGCAACGGATTAGCGACATTTTCTAGTGAGCCAAAATATCAAATTTTTCAGAAGCTCACTAGCGACGAAAATTTTCGTCGCTGACTCGTCTGATACGGTTTTGATATCAGACAGAAGCTCAGCGACTGATATTTTCGTCGCTAACCCGTCGCCAACCTGAAATTATTTCCAGGATTCCGTCGCTAATCCGTCGCTGGTTAGTCGCTAGCCTGCAAATTTTCTAGAATAATGTCACTATTCCGTCGCTTGTTAGTCGCTAATCGTTTTATTTATACCACATTAAATTGTTCCAGCTTTGCTCAAACCTGGAAATACATACATAAACTCATTCTAAAAGTCAAATATGTCCAACAGTCATTCCAAAAGTCATACATAAACTCTATAACAAAAAATATGTCTAACAGTCATACATAAACTCTATAACCCCAATATATACAAAATAAACCCAAGCATCTCGATCAAACACATCCAACAATCAAATATGTTCACCAGTCAAATATAGTATATATACAAACACTTCTAACAGTCAAATAATAAAAACACGTCCAACAGTCGCAATAGTACATACACAGATCCTCGAAGTCGACGTGGACGACCTCGTCCCGCCATATGTAAATCTGAAAGAAATAAAAAAAATGATGTGATGATACAAATAATCAATGCAAATCTAATAGAAATTAAATAAAGGTGTGTTGATACAAATAATCAATGCAAATCTAATAGGTAATACGTACTAATCTTCTTCATCTTCTTCGTAATCCGAATCTTCTTCTTCTTCATCTTCTTCATTTTCACTATTACTTCCACTTTCACCTTCATCTTCAAATTCTTTCTCCTCATCCGATACGTCCATTTCAGACTCCTCATCTACATGAGGTAAGTCCTCTATGTCAAGCTCTTCGTCAACTATATCATCCTCTACAGTAACGTCAACCTCCATGTCATTAATGTCGTCTAAACTTATATATGTTGGTTGAGGCATGACTACCTTATCCTCCTGGTATGCTTGATCTCCAATATTATATGTATTTCTTGCTTTAGTTTTGCATACAGTCCACCAATCACGAGTCAGTCCACCAATCACGAGTTGTGCGTCGTCGACTAGGATAATTCGTGTAGTACACTTGGACCGTTTGACTAGCCAACACAAACGGTTCGAAACCTATATATCTTTTTTATATTTTATATCAATAAATCCAAACTGTTTATCAATTCTCCATCATTGTTTGGGTGTTGTGTCGAACCAATCACATTTGAACAACACAATTTGGGTATCAAAAGAGTAATCCAACTCTACAATATCTCTTAGAACATCGTAATAATCAAATTCTGGATCGGCGTCGTAGACTGAATCCCTTACACAAACTCCAGAATTTTTTGTGGAATTAGCCTCCTTATCGACAAATAAGTAATTGATAGGCTTATCAGTGGTTCTAAATTTGAAGCCATTGATGGTATATCCATCCCAACATTTCGTCCTCTTGCTTGGTCCGATAGCTAGTGCTCGAAGTCTTTCGTCGGTCAATTGTGTGCCAGGACGAAAAACCTAAAACGTCACGTATCATAACGTCATTAGGACTAAAACGAGATCATCGGTCAATTGAATTTAGAATAGTTAAATGATACCAATCCTTACATAGTTATGGAACCACGACAAAAATTTTCTATCAACCACTCTATTAAGATCATCATCATCAATGTTAGGTCTCTCCATTTTTATCTCAGCTCCAAAAATACTGTGATAAAAACGAGAAAAGTTAGTAAATTTTTTACAAGTATATCGTAAAATTAGAGTATAACATAGCAAAATTATGTCTCTTACTTCTCTATATATTCCATCTCCTCTATACCACTATTTAGGCAGATATACCGATGAGCGGCTTCAAACTCATCGTCCTCCAACCATCGTAACTTAGAAGCACTTGTAGGCTTGCCACCAACATTGAAGATAGTGCGGATTCCACGATTCGGTTCATCGACCTCACCTTTATCATTTCTTGGTGCTCTATTCCAGTTTGTTCTGACATGAGTATCTGTCAACCCCTTGACCAATTTTATCCTCTCATATTTTTATTTTTATTTATTTTTTATTTAATTGTCACATACATTGGTTATGTGTTATATTGGTTTTATTTGAAATACCAAATAGAAGGTCAAGATGGGAATATAGGAAATTGGTAGGGACCTTTGTGCAATTAGCCGTAATTCAAATTTCCTTCGAATACTCAGATCCGGGATGAATTCGGTTTGAATTCGGAGATAACTCTCTCCAATTCTTAGATAAGTCCAAACAAAATTCGTCCTATCTCCTCTAACAGATCAAACCCCAGTATATATTAAGGGGATTGTGGCCGACTCTCTACAAACCCTAGAAGTTGAATTTTTCCTGTTGCAAGAATAGCAAGGAGATGAGGAGCAGTCAAGTTCCTGTTTTTGAAACCAACAGGTAATCATATCTACATTTATAGATCACTGTCATAAACCAAGCATAGGATTATGACTTGTAGGTGTTTGTATTTATGTTAATGGGGGTGTCTGACCATCTTCAATAACAGAACATGTCACAGGGAGTGCCTAGGTATCATTGGGGAATCATGTGTAATGGTTAATAGGGTGTTGTGTCAATGCAAATAAAGTGTCACAGGATGTATGTATGAAAAGGAAAGAATTTAGTTATATAAGATTGATGTACCAGTGATGTACAGAACAGGACAATAGAGGGTGTGTTCGACAGAAAGTAGAGATATGAGTAGACATCAGTTAAACTCCCAATAGATTTTTGATGTTAGATTGACATTGGGGTATGGGAATACCAGAGTTGGGGACTAGTTGTCCTGTGATAGGCCAAGTGTGATTGATGTATCAGATGTACTGATACATCAGTACCTGGTTGTGTAGATGAGCAAACCAGTAAGCCATGTATGGTCTCCCCTGTCTTCTCCTTTGTTCGTGTGTACCAGCAGGGTAATAGGTTCAATAGATCATGGGTGGTGCCCTATTGTCCAATGGAAGATTCAGTCCAGTAGGGGAGGGGTTTCTGTTCAGTCCTTGTGTTAGATTCAATTTTCCCTTCACATAGTGCACAATGTATATATGTATAGTTCACCTTGAAGGCATGATCAGTCTATATATTTTCATTCAAGCCCCATACCCAGTCCTGTTCCTATTTCCATGTGCTTAAACCCTTGTACATACCAGTCCATGCTGCTGAGATTGGTTGCAGAAGACCAACGTCCACATACATGTAATTGAAATATGTGGAGTATCAGATATCTTGGGATGTTCTGCATTATTTAGGATATTAGGCATGACCAGTTCTCATTTGAATGCCAGCGATAGGAGTGTCTGCCCTTGAGTAGTTGCTTAGTAGGATATCTAGGAGATTGATTATGATGAACATCCAAAAATTAGATTCCAGTTATGGTTCACCTATAGGCCCTAGGTAAGTATCCAAGTGTAAGCAAATTAACCCAAAAGGTTAGGCTAAGGAGGGTATCAAGAGCCAGGGTGCTGACAATTAAGGACTAGATATCAGGACCTAAATAGTAGATGGGACCACCCTGTACCAGACCTGGGTAAGTACACATAGTGGACCAAGTCTAGGTACCACCTTACTCTGATGAATCAGAACCTACAGGCATAATAGTAGATTGTAGGATGGCCTGGGTAGGCAAAATCCTGCAGGACATGTAAACGTAGTGTATCAGGCCATTATGAACTCTCGAGTTCAGATGGAACTTTTGTTCAGTTTTTGGCATTCATCCCTGAACCATTGTTTCAGTCCTAATGTTAAGCATCAGATATTACTTTGTATCAATTCCTAGTGTGTTGCTTAATTTTTCAAATGTGGTTAAGTCCAGTAACCATTTTGTCAGTTCATCATTACATATGGTACAGTCCAGTTCTCTTTAATTCAGTCCTCTATGTTGCTTTGTACCAGTTTACTTGTTATTGTATCAGTCTCCTTAGGAGTAAACCTTTAGTATCATTCAAGATATCCTTGTTTCAGCCCTTTTGCTAGTCCGGAGATGATTCAGTCCCATATATTCTTGAGAGTTAGTCCATATTACCATGTGCAGGTGCTAGTATAGTTGGGTTCTAGTGTGGGTGCCAAGCAGTGGCAGAAAATAATAGGTAGGGGTGTCAACACATCGAGTTTAATTAGAGTGTATGCACGTAGTAATGTTGAGCAGGGAGTCGGGGTTTCCACATACAGATTGTATTAGTATCAGTCCATAAACTGACACATTATTTTTGTATCACCTATCCTTAGGCGATCAGGTAAGTTTAGTTTGGGGGATACTTGGACATGTCCATAACTATAGATGGGCATCCAGATAACCCGTACAAATAAGGGCTTGTGTATGTTATGTCATTACTGATGTTCCCCTTTCAATTGGCTCAACTTACCATCTTACTTTTGTTCTCTGTACAAAAAGGAGGCAAGGGATGATGATCTCTAATGTATCCCTTTAGTGTAATGGATAGACCCTCTTATATTATCCATCTTCCTTCCCATCTCTCAATGGCATATGTGGGTAGGCAAGTTCCTGGGTATGGTGGGTTCAACCTAGTCAAGTATATAGTTGCCAAGTTCATGCATTGCTAGGATAATTGAGTATCAGATATGGATATATGGTGATAGATAAGCTTCAAACCATGTCTTAATTATCATGAACAAAACAAGTAAATAGAAGGCCAGTAGAGTGAGTATTGAGAGAAGAATTTCATGCATAGGTAAATTATAGACCAAGTACATATTAGAGGGTAGTAGAGAGGTTGCACTCAAGAGGATAAATCCAGACTATGTAAGATAGTCAGAAGACAGGCCAAAGAGGAATTAGTAAACTTCGAAGGTATAAGCAGTAGAACAGGAAGGGTTACCCTCCAAATGTATATTAATCTAATTAAAGTTGGTTAAGAGGATCCAGCCCAAAGCATAAGAGTAGTTGACACTAACCCAAGAAAGATTTATTGTAGAATTATTTCACGGGTTAATTAGAAATTCGTAAATACAGGTTACTTGGACTTTGACTCAACACTTAAACGTGCCAGCAGCTCAGGACCTAAGGCAAGTATACCTTGCCTTTCTACACATCTTTATTTACATGCACTGTCTTTCAGTATTCAGTTAGTCAGTTTTTTCATTATTGTTGACATGTACTTTTCATATCATGCCAGTATTTTACTTTATTGGTACATAGTCATTGCTTACAGTTAGTCTTCTGATTTTATTGAACATGTTCACACTTGTGCCTTGATTGAGTCGTGTCATGAGTCGAGAAGTCATGAACTGAACCGCTATACCTCTTTGTCTTGAAATCCTGAAGCTAACATACAAGTCCACATTAGGGGTGAGGGTTAGTAGATATCTGTCCGCACCTGCGAGTCCACACTAGGGGCGAGGGTGATCTCTTGAAGCTCACCTGCAAATCCATATTAGGGGCGAGGGTTAGTAGTATATGGTTCATACTTGCGAGTCCACACTAGGGGCGAGGGCGATGCTAGCTTGCGAGTCCACACTAGGGGCGAGGGTTAGTAGTTGTTCAAACCTACGAGTCCACACTAGAGGCGAGGGTTTGAGTATTCGATTTGGTTATCCGTTGACATCTTGAAATGAGTTCTCTCGTCCTCGCTTAGCAGTTCATTTATGCATAATCAATGTACAGATTCGTGTTTTATCATTGCTAAGTTTTACTTATTTATTCTGTATTTTTCTCCATGCATGATAAACTGTTAGAAAGGCTCATTTTTATGTATCTTGCTAGTCCTCTGAGGACCTGATGATCTCTTCATGTTAGCCGGGTTTGAGTTAGGAGCAGACGAATGGATTTGAGTAGCACCAGACCGCGGAGTTTTGTAGTTGAGGTTGCCTCGATTAGCTGGTTGTATTCAGATAGTACATTTCATGTATTTATTTCTCTTTTGTCTATTGGCAGTGGATTTGTGTCCACCGGACGTGACATTGATTCTTGGATACATTCAGTTTATATTCATTATTGCTTAGTTCATGGATATTCATTAATCTTGATTGTGTCTTGATTTTTCTATGGATGAGATATAGATTTCCCGTGATAAATAGATTGCCGTGACTTGTGTATATTAGACAGCGTTCTACCGCTGACACTGCAGCGTAGGCTGGGCTTGGACACGCTTCGTATTCGAAAAGCGGGTACAGGTCATGACAGTATCGAAGTAGATTGAGCAGAAGTTTGAGACCCCCTCAATAATATATGATTCGCATATCAAAGCTTCTACATAGGCCTTATTGCCCACCTTCTTCTTCAGGCGATGTAGATATCTATAAATAATATATTCAATATTAAATCTGTTTGAATAAAATAATTATTAGTACTAGATAAATAAATATTTTTTACCTCTCAAATGGATACATCCAACGATAATGGATGGGAGCACCGATACGTGCTTCGTATGCAAGATGAATCGGCAAATGTTCTATACTATCAAAAAAGCCAGAAGAAAATACTTTTTTAACTTGCACAATGTCAATACAATCTTCTCCTCAAGTTCAAACATATGTTGCACCGTCAACTTACTTGAACACAAGTCTCTAAAGAATATAGATAACTCGGCCAACGGACCCCATACTTGAGAAGGCAACATCTCTCTCAGAGCGATAGAAAGTAAACGCTCCATGAACACGTGGCAATCATGACTCTTCATCCCTATCAGCTTGCGTTTGTTGATAATTCTCCTTCATCCATCCGAACATAAAGCCAGTCGAACATTCCTAGGTTCCGCAGCAAATTCAGGATGACATCGATCAAAATGCTTCCATGCCTCTCCATCGGATGGATGAGATAATTCTCCTTCATCCAACTTCCGCTCTTTGTAATGCCATGTCATGTGTTCTGCAGTATTTGAGGACATATACATCCTCTGTAGCCTCTTTGTGAGTGGCAAAAACTGCATGTATTTGTAGGGACACAACCTTGCTTTTACAGTTGATTTTTCTTTGCCCCGAATAGGCTTGTACCAGTCCTCGTGACAGAAAATGCATCTGTCTTTATCACTGTTCTCCTTATAGTACAACATGCAGCCATTTCGGCAATAATCTATCTTTTCGTAGCCTAATCCGAGTTTTCGTATCAACATCTTCGACTTGTAAAAGGTTTTTGGCAAGTCCTTCGCTCCTTTTGGAAGCAACTCTCTAACAAACTGAATTATTCGATCGTAACATTCTTGCGGTAAGTTAAAATCAGACTTGAGGTTCAATAATGTCACTCCACGTTCCCAGAATATATATTTTAATACGTGCACTGCTTGAATATATTTATTTAATATTTATCATGAATTTGTTCTGTATTTAATTCATTTAATTTTGCGCTAACTTATTTTGCTATATTTTATTTTCTGCTTAGCTTTGCTTCTGGGCTCGGCTTGGGTTGGTTTATTTCCGGATTTGGGTGGTTCAACATGAACCCGACCAACCCACCATCATCTTCATTTAAAGCCTCAACCCTTTCTCTTTCTTCATTACTTCTTCTTTCTCATTTACTCTTCTTCTTCCTCCATTACTCTTCCACCCACCCATTTGGAGAGGCAAGTATATCTTGCACACCATGAGGGATTTCATGCATTCCTATTTATTTTTAGTCCATGTTGTTTATCTTCTCTTCCTCTACAAGTTTAGGTCTCAAAGTTCTTGATTTCTATGGATGGTTGGGAAGTTGGTTCAAAGTATCGTGATGTTATGTGAATCCCAGTAACAAGCAGAAATCTATATATCATATTCTCTTATTACTGGTTTTAATTTCTCATATCGTGCTTCCTTGCGGTACTTGCTATTAGAGGTCTAACCTCTCTGGTTTTGCATGGCCAGATTTAGAGCCGGTCCCCGAGGACTGAGCGTACTTCCACCTCCAAGATGGTCAATACTAGAGGAATGATCGCAGGAGGACTCGAGTGGGTTCCTTACTTTCCCGCTCATTTTGTTACTTACTTTATACTTTGCCGTTTGGCACCGACATGTTAGTCGGATCGTCTTGTACTTACTTTTACATAATTGTAACTAAGTCAGGCTGTAGCTGATAACAATTGTGTATACTTTGCTACATCATCTGGCTATGTTTTGTAAAGCCAGATGTCAAGAACATTTTGACTGAGTGTTTGGGACGCCTTACTGCTTTATCTTACATGTTCTCTATTACTGTTTCTTGTTTGAATGATTGAGACAATAGATGTGAAGTGACCATAGTGAGACTTTCATGTAGTATGCACCCCCTCGTCTTTTTAGACAGTATTGATCGTATTATACGGTAATTCATCTACCCGTAATACGTAGCTGGCTGAGTCATTCTCCTGCTCTCCAGTATTCTGGTTCTGGGGCGTGACAAACAACCTCATCACCACCGACAGGACAGAATGAGAATCACAACCCGGATATAACGGAGTATCGACATGGCTAAACATATCATAGAACTCCTTTGCAGCAGGATTCGGATCCTCTGGATCATAACTTGGACCGGCACAAGTCGCATCAAATACCAACTCACGTGCCAAGTTTCGATGCCTATATTGGAAGTGGTTTCCAAGAGTGGACTCTCCCACATTCGTATTGAAGGAGGACTGATATTGCAGAACCAAAGGTTCTTCTTGAGCCATCCACTCGTTGTAGTTCGGTACGAAACCCTTCTTGTAGAGGTGCTCTCTCACGAGATCTACCTCTCTGAATGGTATATTATGACAATTGACACAAGGGCACTTTATGAGCCTCCCTTCCATGAAATAAGGTTGGCTATTGGCGTATCTCAGAAATTCTTCGACGCCCGCCTTGAAATCATCCGCCAAACCAATCTTGCTCTTATGTCGCCGATTGTACATCCACAAACGGTTAACTAAGTATCGACTCATTGTTCAAACCAATTCTGCACCATGTACCATATATTATGTAATTACAAGTAAAAAATAATTTAGTACCTAATTGTAGTATCGGGTTAGTATCGGCCTATCGAAATAGTATCAGCCTATCGAATTGGAATTGGATATCCTTATATCATAATCGAATATCGGATATCGAAACTGGTATCATACCAGTCCTATGAGTATCGATATCGAAATCGGTAATATCAAAATCGGGTTAGTATCAGCCTTATCGAAATCGGATTTAAAAACCCTAGCTACTACATTAACGAATTTCGGATTAGCTATCGAAATCGGGTTAGTATCGACCTTAATAAATTTCGAATAATTTACGAATACCAAAAACCCTAGCTACTACAATTGTCTGTGTCCGTATCAGTGTCCAACCCTAGCTATATATTGTGTCATAATTTTTCGTGCCGAGAAGCATACCGTGTCTGTGTCAACAAAATAATTAGAGAAAAAAAATTAGGTCTAGAGGAGTGGGGGTTGCCTGTCGTCGGA
>JANAVB010011397.1:1401501-1424967 GCA_029216955.1 Iris pallida | reverse complement strand
AGTTCTAATTGATTTAAACATTATTCAATCTGATCCGAATCAAATTTGGATAAAAACCTCCATCTAATTTACAGTCTATTAAAATAAAATTTTTCTAATTTAAATTATCCTATTTAGTCAAATATTAACTCAAGCAAATACCAAATATTATTTTCGTAAATAATAAAATATAATAATAATTAATTTCAAAGATCATGATAAATGTTTAAATATTTGAAATAGCATTTTGCATTGAAATAATTAACACTCGTTTTCGTAAAATCAAAATGGACATGAAAATTTCATGTCACTCGCACACAATAATATATTTACATAGAACAATAGTTTTCTAAATTATTACTTATATTTGTACCATAAAATAAAATAGCATTTTATATTAAATAAATAAATATGTTTGCCAAATCTTGACGCGACGTAGTAAATTAAAATAAAATACTTATTTTTCTATACGAAAAAATCCTTCAATAAAATATTTGTGTATAAAGATAATACCATCTCGCAAATTCGCACACGATGCACGATTACGAATAACGCAACCTCGTACGCGGCATACAAATACCAAAACAAAATCAATACCAACTTTATTTAAAAAATCGTAGTAAAAATTTAGGGGGTTTACGTATGTGATGCGCGCATGGAGAACTTTACACATAGGGACGCCACATGGATGATTCTGTTGGGCGCATAGACGATGCACCCAAAAATTGGAGCTGAATCTGTCTGAACTGTACTGCTGAGCTGCGGAGGAGCTGACACATGGTAGTTGTTGAGATTCGGTTGTTGCTGAGATCTTGGGTGGTTAGCACCCATTCTTAAGCAGAACTGAGTCAATGACACGTGGCATGTGTCCATAGCTCAAAGATGTCGGATTTGGCGGAGAGTAATGCACCTAGGATCTGGCGTATGAGAAGACTTGGTCCATGACTTTTAGGAGTCAAAAGAAACAAGTATGGGCGCAAGGTTGTCGAGACGCATGCAGAGCTTTGGGCATATGGCTGTGGAGGAGCATGCGAAGTTTTGGACGCATGGCTGCGGAGGCGCATGCGAAGTTTTGGACACATGGTTGTGGAGGCGCAAGCAGGTGGTCAGTCGGCCACGTGGTAGAGCACAGCCGTAACTGACAAAAGAGTGATGATTGCATCTCTTTGTCTTCTACAAAATTTGAATTTTCTGACTTCGAGACTTGTGCTGCTATCGTTTCAGTCACTCCAGCATTAAATGCTTCGACAGGTGACGAGCTTAGGTGGGCGCATATATGTGCGTCTCTAGGCGCATATATCTATGTTCCACTAGGCGCATCGACATGAGGCGCATGGTGCTGCAGGTCACATGGCGCATCTCTTTTGGTCAGTCTTTGTTGAGTCTTTCGATGCATTAATGACTCTTTTGACTTAGCTGAATTCGAAGTGGCAGATTCATTACCATAAATGCAAGTTTATTGCACTGACTTCGGAAAAGTTGTCACTTGGCGCATGGGTTTGATTTATCCTGCCTATAAATAGCAGCGTGAAGAGAAATTTTGTTTTCGTTTCACTTCTCTTCTCAAATGGAGACGAATTCGACCGGCCTCCTCCTTGGCAAGATGCTGCATTGTGGGTTGCAGATCTCCTCGTTCGAAGAAACTTTGACGACGAACTCCTTCAGAAGACTAAGATGCGGCCGATTTGCTATGGACATAGCAGCTTATGTTCGAACCCCTTGTCGGCAGTGTTTGTGCCTGTTGCATCCAAAGATCAAGGTCGTCGTGCCCCGACTTTCGTTATGCTGGAAGAGCCATCGGGTTTGGATTGATTGCCAACCCGCATTCTGCTCAATAAATGCTTCATTGGCCGAAGCACTCGAGGAAGTGATTTGCTCTGACAATGAAGAGTGATGCGCCTACACTGAGACCCCAGGATGATGCACCTACGAAGTGATGTGCCTAGCTGTAGTTTAGGCTCTCTTCTTTGTAGTAGACTTTTGTTGTATTTTGACATGTAATAGACTTTTTATATGGAATAAAAAATCAATCTTCACGTGCCTCTTCTACTTACTGTCTTCTGAAATGATGTGCCAACATTCTGTCTTTGAATTCTTTGGCGTATGAGTGTTGGGACGCATGACGTTTTGGGACGCATAGGGGTTCTGACCTTTAGATGCGCCTGAAATTCCATGCTTCTACATGCATGATCATTAATAATTTCATAAAACTAAACTTAATCGATTAATCATAATAATAATAAAAACTCAATTGAATCATTGGGCTAACAGGGGCGTGGGAGGAGGGAGAGGGGGTAGTTACCGTCTTATCCCCTATTAATTGTTAATTAAATGTTAGGGGAGTATTAGTAAAAAAAAAACTCCAACATCAATATTATTCTTTGGGGAGTATTTTTACCAAAATACCCACAATTTTAAAACCATTTCTAAACTAAATAAGGAATATTTGGTTATTTTGATAAAAATGACAAGAATACTCCTATAACAGACTTATTCTAAGGATATTTATCATTATTTGGCACCCAAAAATTTCTATAAATATGACTTAATTCATCCAAATTTACCACAACAAATTATTTCTTTTCTAATACTTGCATGTAATTTCGTGTTTTATTAGATAAAGTTGCTTCTTTTTCACTGTCATAGAAAATGAATAACCACGGCACCAAATGTAATATCAGCAACCTCTAGAGGTACAAGGACTTAAATCCATGCAACCATAGTTGGCACTAGGATACGAAGAAGGAATGAATCATAATTGGCTAAGATCAGAAGTTTGGTACCATTTTAGCGAAGTTCATAATGAGCGTGATACTGAAAGAAGATACTCGCGTCTAACTCTTGTTCAATCCATGTATTGATGGAAACGAATCAAATGGACACCTAATTATGGCATTGGATAACTAGGCATCTAGACAATTGCTTCTAGTATTTTGCATCTTCTTGAAAAAAATGTCTATTTTAATCTATTTATCTATTAGTACTAGGAATATAGGTAGTCTCAATTATCATATCTCAGTTCAAAGAATTAGCTACAACAGTTCTTATGTACTTACTATTTTATTTATTATTAGTCGCAATTATCATGTATCATTTTCCAATGTATGATATTATTATTAGATAGATATTTTATAATTTTTTATGCGACTTACGTTTTGCTTTTCAGCCTTCAACCTCTCTACAAACTTCCTTATTATACAAAGGAAGCTTACAGGGAGGTCGAAAGCTAAAACACAAACATAAGTCGTATCAACAAACACATAATAATGAGAATAATATATTGAACATTTATCAATTAAATATTTTTGTTATTAGTTTTTTTATATATTCAAATAATCAAATCCCAAAGTACATAGCCCCTAAAGCACATAGGTCCCAAAGTCCAACAATTTTGTAGGATTTTTTAAACAAAAGGACCAACCCCTAACCTAGTCCAGTTAAGCCCAGGTCGATTTTTTCCAGGTTATGGGCCAAAATGGGTTTGGTTCCTCTCTTTGAGTCTGGGCCAGACCGAATTTCCTAACAAGGCTGCCCAGTCCAGTCCATGCTCGATCAAATTAGATCAAAATCGGGCCCGGGTTGGTCCGACCTGACCCATATAACATATCTATTGTTTGGTATTGGTTATAAAATTTTATTTTTTGAAATTTGGAATATTCTAAAATAAATTGGAAAAAATATATTATCCGGGTATATTAGGGTCCGGCTTAAGTTCATGTCAGTCATGTCCTAGTTAGTTGGGTTGGATTCACGACGGTCCAAGTTGGATATGGATCATTGGGTTGGGTCGCATAAGGCTCGAGTCAGAGTCTATTCGAGTTGGATCCGGATTGGGGTCGGGTCGGAGTCTCCATATCACATAGGGTTGGGTCAAGTCAAGTCGAGTTCAATTCTAGACTTCAAGCCAAGTCCGATATGGTTCCGCTCAACCATGTAAAAATTATCTAAAAATTTAATCGCAATACTTTCAATGAGACTCAAATATAGGTTAATAAAATAATACTGGAATATTTAAGCAACTAAACTAGCATAATTTTGATGTAAAAGTCAAGTTACTAAACAGAGACTTCATTTTATAGAAGTGCACTATGTCTTTATTTTATCTCAACGAGAGGTGACTCAAACTTCCGTAAGGTTTACATTATGTTCGGATGGGGAGTTTGTACAATTAAGCCACAAAAAGAATAATACGTTGCACTTCATCTTAAAATTCCATTATCTGGTCAGTAGGGATTGAATGGCAAGAGATTCATTTCAGTGCAAACCAGTAGAAGGACGAAAAGTGGATGGAAACATATAAAAATATAATGGAATGATGGGTATGAAGTGGAACCTAATTGAGTAGGTATAGAATTATGACAGCAATATCATACCTACCATAAGTAGGTATAGAATAATTTAAGCAAATTTATGCACAGGGGACGAACATAGTTTCCGTAGAATTTTTATTTCATACACCTTGCATGGAGTCCAAAATCACCATTAGAAGTAATGTTGGCGACATGTTTATTACGACATGCCTAGTGCTGCCATGGAAACAACGTTGGTTATCATTTGGAAATGTTACGGTGTATGAAATATAAATCCAATTTTTATATCTCAAAGCTTTTCTGTCGATCTTGAAAATTGTAATATTAAAAAATAGGAGAGATACAGAGTGATAGAAAAATATTGTTAAAAATGGGCAAGCCGCTAATTTGTTTCAACAATATAATGGACAATAAAACCAGGCCTTCCATTTTATTTGATGTGATCAAAAGACAAAAGTAAGGATCATGCCATGCACAACAAAAAAAATGGAAAAAGAACATTTATTTCTTCACCCCCACCAAAAAAAAAAAAAATGGAAAACCTCACTTTGACAAGCGCAAATCAAGACCATGATTTGGTTCGACCACCAACCTTTCCAGTGAAATTTCCAACAAAAACTGATGATTTCTTCCTCATAGCACTTGTGAACTATCTACTCCAGCAGTTGCAAAGCCTCCAATTCTCTGTAGAACTACATTCAATTGAATAGAGAGAGAGAGAGAGAGAGAGAGTAACATAATCAAAGAGAGAGAATGGATTTGGATTGGTAATCGATACAGCTTGGTTGAAGAACATAATCTGCCAGAGGAAAATCATACAAGACATAAAACACATTGAGTTGTGATTTATAGATATAGAATCGATTATATATTGGTGAATATTTACATGAATATGAGACATTATGCTGGAGACTTGCCTATTAAGCTTGCTTATGAAGCGATGGTAGTAACCTCTGAACTTGCTCGCATGCCATTCAAGAGGATGTCATTCATTTGGACTGAAGTTGGATTGATTGATCAAGGATGGTATTAGTTATAAGGAAATGTATGATAGAATCAAAGGACTTCCCTTTGAACTCTACTTACTTGGTGGGGTTTTGAGTACAAAAAAGCATGCACCCATAACAACGTAGCAAAGTAGAAGAACAAGACCCTTCAAGTAGTGTGAAGTCCCGTCCTACATTTACAGTACACACAACAGTTATTTCTTACAGGTAATAGATAGCATTATGAATCGAAGCTGTATCGATCATTATTATGGTCCTATCGATCAGTTTCGTACATCAAAAACATAAAAGATCGAGCGAAAGAATTTTACTTATGTTGTTGATAAATTCATAATCTATTAGTAGTTATCACCTGCAAAGTGAAGGCTGTAACCACGACTGCTATAAGCAATGAGCAAGTCTCCAGTAACTTGAAATCAAGATCCATTTGAACTCCCATTATCCATGCCACAATGACACTTAAGGGTATCTGCATGTTATGCCAGGAAAATTGGTAAAATATATTGGTTTTACAATTGTAGAGACAGAATCAGGGCCGGCCCAGGGGTAAGCCTGACAAGACTTTGGACTTGGGCAACCCCCTCCATAGGACAACCCGTCAGGACATTTGATTTTCTTAGGACCGGATCAGCCCAAACCCAACTCAAACCTATATCTTTTCAATAGGGGGGCAACCAAAATTAGCTCCGGCAAGGACAACCTAACCCTCCGGGCCGGCTCTGGATATATGAATGCATTTTGGAGTCAAACTTTGTATACAACTCACCACAAACATGGAGATTTGTGTTGCTGACCCTAAGGAGACTCCAAGAGTGATGTCCTATATATTATCTGAACAGTTAGTTTCAGTTCTGTGAAATCATGAAGATGTAACATAGAGAAGTAGGTTATTGGATTACTAACCAACTTGTTCTTAAAAGCAAAATGATAGCGCCTGCATGTTCTGCTGCATTCCCAACAATTGGCAATAAGATGATACTTATGAAGCTCACGGACATGCCCCAAGAATCCGATGCAGCCTAAAAACAAGAGAATCACCATAGTTAGTAAGAGTATATTAACTAAAAGTGTTACTTACACCGACCCTCCTGTGTTTCATGAGTATTACAGGGACTATCCCTATTCGGAAAATAATTACACTGACCACCCCTCTCCTTTATAAATTTATTAATCATACGGATGTCAGTGTTATTAGTTAATAGAAAATAGAAACTATATGATGGGTCCGTTCATTAGTTTCAAAGCAGGGATGGTCCGTGTAACAGTGTAAAACATATGAGCAGTTAATGCAATTAACCCTTAACTAAAATGAGCTAGGAATAAAAGTAAGAAACCGTATCTATGTAGTGAAATTATTCTGGAGTACAAATTCAATGTGTTTGTAGTATCCAACAAGAGTGAATGTCAGAGATGGCCACGGATATATACGAAAAGAGTTTGAGAAGAAAATAATTACCTCAATGGTGCCAACAACATACTCGGATAGTATCGCAATCACAATTGTCATGCCAAGTAGCCAAGCAAATGCACTTGCAAATCCAAGGACTGGCTCATCCTCTGGCACTGCGTCGTCTTGATCATCATCCTGAGAGTCACTCAAGAAAAGTTGTTACTTCTATTTCATTGACCTGATTTGCATGCCCACATGAACAGAGCTAGAAATATATCACAAAAACTAACAAGTCAACCTACTGAAACAAAACTACTTGGTTCAAAAAATACAACAAATTGAAGGGGGAAAAAATACAATTAAAAGGAAGATATTTGATCGGTTGATAGTTCACCTCTTGTGCTTCAAAGAGCTGTCGATGTGTCTTTAGCTGGAAGAAAAGGTAAGCAACATAGGCAAGGAGCATGATGATGCTGCATGTTCTTGATAAATTCAGCGTAGCATGCACCATCTCCGTTCCACTTCCCTCACTGGACTTGATGACGTTTTTGAACAACAATGTAAGCATATGACATAGAACACCCAAAAGTAAGAGACCTGAATTAACATCGGCTTGCTTCTGCAGAACACCAAGGGAGTATTAGAACAAGACGTCGAAGACATAACTAAACTAAAAACTTACAACTCACTCTGTCATATAGTTGCTCTTTGTGGAGATTGGCGAGCCCACCACAGAATAGGGAGGTGCCAAGAACAAGCAGAAGGTTGGAGAGGATGGAGCCAACCAAAGAGCACTTGACAACATCAATCTTTCCTTGATGCAATGCAAACATGGCTATAATAAGCTCTGTGGCATTCCCACAAGTGGCATTTAGGAGGCCACCAACTGTTTCAACAACAATGAATCAACTTTATTGAGAAGTATTAAAGCAAAAAAAAATGAAGAGAGAGCTTTCTTTTTGTTTCCCTCTTAATATTTTTGAGAGAAATACAAAAAAAAAAAAAAACATTTCCTAGTATATATATCAGGTGAAGTGTACTTAAACATGAGAACAAAGTACAGAAGCAAATAGAATACAGAAGCAAATAGACATACAGAAGCAAAGTTACTACTTACCAGTAGCCCAGGGCCGTACTGGCAGTAGGGCCAGTGTAGTACGCAATTTGCCTGTAATATAAAGAAATGCAGGTAGTAAGAAATAAGATACATGGCAGCATCATGTTATCGACAAAAGAAGAAATGAAGAGGAGGGAACAAAACATTCTAAAGGGCCATGTACGAGTACTAAAAAAGCATGTATGTTTTAACCACTCTAAAAAAGAACAAGTCATTTCTTACATTCTAAGGGTCATGTTACTGCAATTACTAAAAAATAGGGAGGCCAAAATTCTAAAAATAGAGATTTCACATTAGTAATATATACCAAGGTTAAATCTTTTGGGACTTTCCAATTTTTGGAGCCATGTACGATCGGACAACTTGTGCATGCTCACTGGACAGTCCCTTCGTCCCCCTTACATGTTTATGTGCTTGAAAATAAGCTGGATGCAAAATAGGACCAATTTGTGCTAGTCATGTTTTGGTTATGTTTCCAATCAAACCAAGATTGAACTTTACCATTTGGAGAATGGATTCAAGAGATCCAAAGTAAGGTCCAATGCTTGTAGCTTATGTGGAAAGAAGTGCAGACACCAGGCAGGACCGATAGGGATCGAATCCCGAAATCATAAGGAGGTGTAGGTGTGTGGGGGTTATAAAAAGGAGATCCAAAGTAAAACTAAGTCAAGTTGCCATAACCTCATTGCTTAAGATGCATGTATCTGATTCCTTCCTGTTTCATTAATTGCCGTAGATTAAGAAACACGGTGGGCTAATTCTCATATTTCTATATATAAAAAATCCGAAAAGCTTCGTCTTTCTCGTACTACTGATAAGAATATATTCTGCTAGACGGCCTTTGTCAAAACATAGATGGCTAAAAATGTGTCTAAGTACTTGCCAAACTAGTTTCTGTTGATAGCATAGTTTGCAGTATCGGCCGATATCGATCCGATACGGATGATACCGATACAATTTGGCATATCTCGATTCGATATCCGATACTAGCCGATACCGACATTAGGTGTCTCTTTTCCGGTCAATTCGGCAAAGAAAATTGAATGAAAAAGACCAATCAACAAGGGCATAAAAGTATAGTAAGATTGTTAAAACATATGAAAGAGAAAACTTATCTCGCATGTAAACCAATCGACAATGGTGACTATTATTTCATTCAATTTTGGCTAAGAAACAATACTTAAAATTATGCCTAAATGTATAAAATATATTTCTAAAATGTTAATAATTATTTGTTTTCCGATACCAAAAAATTCGATATTCTGATCCGAAACTGTCGATACCGCTTATCTCGATACTCATAGGAATGGTCCGATAACGATTCCGATATCGATACTCCGAACCTTGGAACTTGATAGTAAATTAAGCATAATATTGTTGTATACGTGACTATTAACCAACCAACAATATTGAGCAGGAAAAAAAACAGAAGAGGGAAATGAGAACTTACTCTGTTAGGAAGCTCACGCGTTCTGCAAGAGGAGTGAGGCCAAGCAAACTTAATGCAAATATCCATGCCTGGTTCAACACACATAAATTTGTAACCATAAAATAAGTTAACATTGGATGTGTAGATTGGCACAATAATAATAAGAGTTATTTGTATTTATCCTCACATTACTAATTCCTAATCCTATTTCTCCCCATTATTAATTTAATTATCGAAAAGATACAGTAAAAAAATGGTTTATTGTCGGTCTTAACAATTGAAAACGGAATAAAATGGAAGTAGTAATTAAATTAATAATAGAAAGATTAAGTAATGGAGTAATAATACATAACTCTAATAATAAATATTGATAACGACTAACAAACAATTAATAGAAGGGAAGGGAGAGAATATAATATATAAACGTACCCTTCCTAAGTTGTAATATTCTGCAGCGATGGCGAGGGGGACGGCAGGAAAGAGGACGAAGAGCTTTGTGCCCAGAAAGATCTCCTGGAGGTTTGCCAGCACTCTCCTCAGGGGACCGAACGGGACCTTGTGCACCAGCGTCAGGTCCGACTTCTTCCGGAGGGACGAAGACGACACGTTGTGCACCGTCCGTCCGTGCCCGTGCCCGTGTCGTATCTCCTTGTCGAGGAGCGATACGCCGTTGCCCACGGCCGCTCCGGCGCCTGCCTCCAGGCTCTTGCCTGCATCGTAAGCTCTTGTCGTTGCCATCTCTCACTCTCACTCTCTAACTGAATGAATGAATGAATAATGAGGAATTAGAGATGGTATTATAATAGTAAAGAAACAATAAGAAGCAACGTACTATGTTCCGTACCAGTGGCAGGACAGAGAAGGAATGGAATGGAATGTACCACATACTGCACTGCACTGGTGATGGTACGTATATAAAGATCAGAAGCGAGCGGTTTCAGAAAATGACAGCGCTAACTCGATTGAGTATGCAAAATATTTTACTTAAGTGAAATTTCCAGGAAGGTTCAGGCGAACTGTCGTAATGTAGACGATGAATGAATAATTATAATGCGGGGAGAGGTGTGGGCGAGTGTGTGTAAAAATTGGGACAGTGAACCCAATAGATACGTAGGTCTCGTTTGGTTCGCGGAATCTCCGGATTGGAAAGGAAACTGATTATTTTCCTATGTTTTGGTGTCAAAGAAATTGAGGAGAAAAGGAAAGTGATCCCAATGGAAGAAAAAATTAGGAAGAGAATCACTTTCCCACATTGAAGTAATCACATTCCTTTTCAAATTTTTGGTATTTTCAAATATCGAAAAAAAAAATCAATGAAAACTAAAATTTTCCAAAAGAAAAGATATGACAAAGAATTGATTTCCTTTTCCTTCCATTCCACGAACCAAACGAGGCACAGAATTCAATATATCATCGGAAAAAAAAAAGAAAAATACAATACACATTTACATACAACCACTAAAGCTAAAGCTAAAGGAACTCTCAATTATTTCACACCACAACGTGATCTCAATCTCTCTTTCATGATTATCATCGCCTTCCCCCCACCCCACCCCACCCCACACACAAAAACAACCTTTTTATTTCATTCGTTTTTTCTTATCTTTTTATTTTCGATTCTCGTGTCTCGAGGAGACAGAAGTACGGATAAATGCACTCCTATTTGGTTTCCTCTAGTAGCAATTTGAATGCGAATTGGGTCCAGGAAGAGAACCATGATTCAACCACTGAGGGGACCAAAATCTAACCATGTATGTCTTTTCAATTTATCATATCTTCAATCTAGATAAATCATATAAGGCTCTGCTTGGTAACGGTATTTTCACATGTTCTGAGATAATTTTCAACTGACCATTTATAAAAATTCATGTTTCTTAATTTTTTGAGGCACTGAATTTTATTTTTTTTGGTGGCTTTATAAGCACCCCAAATCGAATTTGTGGATTTTGTGGGATTTTATTATTTTATTTCATTTATAACCTCACCAAAAATATATAATTATAACTATTAATATCTTTCCTATTTAATTTTATTCGTATAAAAAAAATTTCAGAACTACTTGTTAGTGAACTATCAAGTATGGATTGAACTGGTTTAAAAATCTTAACTTAAAAACCACTCAAAACTGTACCCTTATAACCGCTCATAACTTTACTCTAAAACACATCATAACCGCTACTCCTACAATTGTCAAGCAGACCATAAAAGTAAACTTGGTTGGCCTTGGATTAAGAAGGTAATTGTGGCGAACACTCCCACCGGGAATCGATCTCCTGACCACTCGGGCCGCATGCATCTCTCTTAACCACTAGGCTAGAGGTCATTTGCCATAGGGCTTAGTCAACTTCTAGCCCACCCTAATCCACTGTAACCTATTCCAGTTTCAATTTTTGGATTCGCCCATGCTCATGCTTATGATCAAAACCCAACAGAATATACCAAGTATTTGTATATCACAATTTTCAAGACTCCGTTGTAAATTTTTGTATAACCTATCTACACTTTCAAAAGTATCTCCCCAAGACCATGCATCCTTAGGGCTGGAGTTGAGATTCGCCAAGGATGATTGGGCCCCGTGAGAAAAATAAACGGAGGCCTATTCTCATATACAAAATTCTAATAAAAAATTCAAAAATTAAATTATCTAAAATTAACATCAATTAAGAAAAATTATTCAACTACAATATCTTTCAAGTGAAATAATATTTGACTAAAAAGACAAAATAAAGCAAAACAAACAAGCATTTTTTGCCATCTTCACATTAAGAACCATATTTTAGCATTCCTAGCTACAAAATCCTTGATACAATAATTTTCGACGGATACAATCTAAATACGTCGCACTCATCCGACCAATTTAATTCCATCAAATTCCACACTCAAAAAATACCGTACGCGTGTTTCGATGCAAACGGTTCGAGTGATCGGGACACTACTAAAATATTGGTATTTAGCGGTCCGTCGCTAAATACGTATATTCCGTCGCTAAATTATATTACCGACGGATTACTGACGGATAACTGACGTCGATAAACATAACGTCGCTATATAAAATACGTCGACAATCCGTCGCTATAGCGACGAATTACCGACGGAACTACCGACGCAAATATAGCGACGGATTAGTAACGAATTCAAAACGTCGGCAATCACAGCGACATATTAGCAACGGATTAGCGACATTTTCTAGTGAGCCAAAATATCAAATTTTCAGAAGCTCACTAGCGACGAAAATTTTCGTCGCTGACTCGTCTGATACGGTTTTGATATCAGACAGAAGCTCAGCGACTGATATTTTCGTCGCTAACCCGTCGCCAACCTGAAATTATTTCCAGGATTCCGTCGCTAATCCGTCGCTGGTTAGTCGCTAGCCTGCAAATTTTCTAGAATAATGTCACTATTCCGTCGCTTGTTAGTCGCTAATCGTTTTATTTATACCACATTAAATTGTTCCAGCTTTGCTCAAACCTGGAAATACATACATAAACTCATTCTAAAAGTCAAATATGTCCAACAGTCATTCCAAAAGTCATACATAAACTCTATAACAAAAAATATGTCTAACAGTCATACATAAACTCTATAACCCCAATATATACAAATAAACCCAAGCATCTCGATCAAACACATCCAACAATCAAATATGTTCACCAGTCAAATATAGTATATACAAACACTTCTAACAGTCAAATAATAAAAACACGTCCAACAGTCGCAATAGTACATACACAGATCCTCGAAGTCGACGTGGACGACCTCGTCCCGCCATATGTAAATCTGAAAGAAATAAAAAAAATGATGTGATGATACAAATAATCAATGCAAATCTAATAGAAATTAAATAAAGGTGTGTTGATACAAATAATCAATGCAAATCTAATAGGTAATACGTACTAATCTTCTTCATCTTCTTCGTAATCCGAATCTTCTTCTTCTTCATCTTCTTCATTTTCACTATTACTTCCACTTTCACCTTCATCTTCAAATTCTTTCTCCTCATCCGATACGTCCATTTCAGACTCCTCATCTACATGAGTAAGTCCTCTATGTCAAGCTCTTCGTAACTATATCATCCTCTACAGTAACGTCAACCTCCATGTCATTAATGTCGTCTAAACTTATATATGTTGGTTGAGGCATGACTACCTTATCCTCCTGGTATGCTTGATCTCCAATATTATATGTATTTCTTGCTTTAGTTTTGCATACAGTCCACCAATCACGAGTCAGTCCACCAATCACGAGTGTGCGTCGTCGACTAGGATAATTCGTGTAGTACACTTGGACCGTTTGACTAGCCAACACAAACGGTTCGAAACTATATATCTTTTTTTATATTTTATATCAATAAATCCAAACTGTTTATCAATTCTCCATCATTGTTTGGGTGTTGTGTCGAACCAATCACATTTGAACACACAATTTGGGTATCAAAAGAGTAATCCAACTCTACAATATCTCTTAGAACATCGTAATAATCAAATTCTGGATCGGCGTCGTAGACTGAATCCCTTACACAAACTCCAGAATTTTTTGTGGAATTAGCCTCCTTATCGACAAATAAGTAATTGATAGGCTTATCAGTGGTTCTAAATTTGAAGCCATTGATGGTATATCCATCCCAACATTTCGTCCTCTTGCTTGGTCCGATAGCTAGTGCTCGAAGTCTTTCGTCGGTCAATTGTGTGCCAGGACGAAAAACCTAAAACGTCACGTATCATAACGTCATTAGGACTAAAACGAGATCATCGGTCAATTGAATTTAGAATAGTTAAATGATACCAATCCTTACATAGTTATGGAACCACGACAAAATTTTCTATCAACCACTCTATTAAGATCATCATCAATGTTAGGTCTCTCCATTTTTATCTCAGCTCAAAAATACTGTGATAAAAACGAGAAAAGTTAGTAAATTTTTTACAAGTATATCGTAAAATTAGAGTATAACATAGCAAAATTATGTCTCTTACTTCTCTATATATTCCATCTCCTCTATACCACTATTTAGGCAGATATACCGATGAGCGGCTTCAAACTCATCGTCCTCCAACCATCGTAACTTAGAAGCACTTGTAGGCTTGCCACCAACATTGAAGATAGTGCGGATTCCACGATTCGGTTCATCGACCTCACCTTTATCATTTCTTGGTGCTCTATTCCAGTTTGTTCTGACATGAGTATCTGTCAACCCCTTGACCAATTTTATCCTCTCATATTTTTTTTATTTTTTTTATTTAATTGTCACATACATTGGTTATGTGTTATATTGTTTTATTTGAAATACCAAATAGAAGGTCAAGATGGGAATATAGGAAATTGGTAGGGACCTTTGTGCAATTAGCCGTAATTCAAATTTCCTTCGAATACTCAGATCCGGGATGAATTCGTTTGAATTCGGAGATAACTCTCTCCAATTCTTAGATAAGTCCAAACAAAATCGTCCTATCTCCTCTAACAGATCAAACCCCAGTATATATTAAGGGGATTGTGGCCGACTCTCTACAAACCCTAGAAGTTGAATTTTTCCTGTTGCAAGAATAGCAAGGAGATGAGGAGCAGTCAAGTTCCTGTTTTTGAAACCAACAGGTAATCATATCTACATTTATAGATCACTGTCATAAACCAAGCATAGGATTATGACTTGTAGGTGTTTGTATTTATGTTAATGGGGTGTCTGACCATCTTCAATAACAGAACATGTCACAGGGAGTGCCTAGGTATCATTGGGGAATCATGTGTAATGGTTAATAGGGTGTTGTGTCAATGCAAATAAAGTGTCACAGGATGTATGTATGAAAAGGAAAGAATTTTTATATAAGATTGATGTACCAGTGATGTACAGAACAGGACAATAGAGGGTGTGTTCGACAGAAGTAGAGATATGAGTAGACATCAGTTAAACTCCCAATAGATTTTTGATGTTAGATTGACATTGGGGTATGGGAATACCAGAGTTGGGGACTAGTTGTCCTGTGATAGGCCAAGTGTGATTGATGTATCAGATACTGATACATCAGTACCTGGTTGTGTAGATGAGCAAACCAGTAAGCCATGTATGGTCTCCCCTGTCTTCTCCTTTGTTCGTGTGTACCAGCAGGGTAATAGGTTCAATAGATCATGGGTGGTGCCCTATTGTCCAATGGAAGATTCAGTCCAGTAGGGGAGGGGTTTCTGTTCAGTCCTTGTGTTAGATTCAATTTTCCCTTCACATAGTGCACAATGTATATATGTATAGTTCACCTTGAAGGCATGATCAGTATATATTTTCATTCAAGCCCCATACCCAGTCCTGTTCCTATTTCCATGTGCTTAAACCCTTGTACATACCAGTCCATGCTGCTGAGATTGGTTGCAGAAGACCAACGTCCACATACATGTAATTGAAATATGTGGAGTATCAGATATCTTGGGATGTTCTGCATTATTTAGGATATTAGGCATGACCAGTTCTATTTGAATGCCAGCGATAGGAGTGTCTGCCCTTGAGTAGTTGCTTAGTAGGATATCTAGGAGATTGATTATGATGAACATCCAAAAATTAGATTCCAGTTATGGTTCACCTATAGGCCCTAGGTAAGTATCCAAGTGTAAGCAAATTAACCCAAAAGGTTAGGCTAAGGAGGGTATCAAGAGCCAGGGTGCTGACAATTAAGGACTAGATATCAGGACCTAAATAGTAGATGGGACCACCCTGTACCAGACCTGGGTAAGTACACATAGTGGACCAAGTCTAGGTACCACCTTACTCTGATGAATCAGAACCTACAGGCATAATAGTAGATTGTAGGATGGCCTGGGTAGGCAAAATCCTGCAGGACATGTAAACGTAGTGTATCAGGCCATTATGAACTCTCGAGTTCAGATGGAACTTTTGTTCAGTTTTTGGCATTCATCCCTGAACCATTGTTTCAGTCCTAATGTTAAGCATCAGATATTACTTTGTATCAATTCCTAGTGTGTTGCTTAATTTTTCAAATGGTTAAGTCCAGTAACCATTTTGTCAGTTCATCATTACATATGGTACAGTCCAGTTCTCTTTAATTCAGTCCTCTATGTTGCTTTGTACCAGTTTACTTGTTATTGTATCAGTCTCCTTAGGAGTAAACCTTTAGTATCAAGATATCCTTGTTTCAGCCCTTTGCTAGTCCGGAGATGATTCAGTCCCATATATTCTTGAGAGTTAGTCCATATTACCATGTGCAGGTGCTAGTATAGTTGGGTTCTAGTGTGGGTGCCAAGCAGTGGCAAAAATAATAGGTAGGGGTGTCAACACATCGAGTTTAATTAGAGTGTATGCACGTAGTAATGTTGAGCAGGGAGTCGGGGTTTCCACATACAGATTGTATTAGTATCAGTCCATAAACTGACACATTATTTTTGTATCACCTATCCTTAGGCGATCAGGTAAGTTTAGTTTGGGGGATACTTGGACATGTCCATAACTATAGATGGGCATCCAGATAACCCGTGCAAATAAGGGCTTGTGTATGTTATGTCATTACTGATGTTCCCCTTTCAATTGGCTCAACTTACCATCTACTTTTGTTCTCTGTACAAAAAGGAGGCAAGGGATGATGATCTCTAATGTATCCCTTTAGTGTAATGGATAGACCCTCTTATATTATCCATCTTCCTTCCCATCTCTCAATGGCATATGTGGGTAGGCAAGTTCCTGGGTATGGTGGGTTCAACCTAGTCAAGTATATAGTTGCCAAGTTCATGCATTGCTAGGATAATTGAGTATCAGATATGGATATATGGTGATAGATAAGCTTCAAACCATGTCTTAATTATCATGAACAAAACAAGTAAATAGAAGGCCAGTAGAGTGAGTATTGAGAGAAGAATTTCATGCATAGGTAAATTATAGACCAAGTACTATTAGAGGGTAGTAGAGAGGTTGCACTCAAGAGGATAAATCAGACTATGTAAGATAGTCAGAAGACAGGCCAAAGAGGAATTAGTAAACTTCGAAGGTATAAGCAGTAGAACAGGAAGGGTTACCCTCCAATGTATATTAATCTAATTAAAGTTGGTTAAGAGGATCCAGCCCAAAGCATAAGAGTAGTTGACACTAACCCAAGAAAGATTTATTGTAGAATTATTTCACGGGTTAATTAGAAATTCGTAAATACAGGTTACTTGGACTTTGACTCAACACTTAAACGCCAGCAGCTCAGGACCTAAGGCAAGTATACCTTGCCTTTCTACACATCTTTATTTACATGCACTGTCTTTCAGTATTCAGTTAGTCAGTTTTTCATTATTGTTGACATGTACTTTTCATATCATGCCAGTATTTTACTTATTGGTACATAGTATTGCTTACAGTTAGTCTTCTGATTTTATTGAACGTGTTCACACTTGTGCCTTGATTGAGTCGTGTCATGAGTCGAGAAGTCATGAACTGAACCGCTATACCTCTTTGTCTTGAAATCCTGAAGCTAACATACAAGTCCACATTAGGGGTGAGGGTTAGTAGATATCTGTCCGCACCTGCGAGTCCACACTAGGGGCGAGGGTGATCTCTTGAAGCTCACCCAAATCCATATTAGGGGCGAGGGTTAGTAGTATATGGTTCATACTTGCGAGTCCACACTAGGGGCGAGGGCGATGCTAGCTTGCGAGTCCACACTAGGGGCGAGGGTTAGTAGTTGTTCAAACCTACGAGTCCACACTAGAGGCGAGGGTTTGAGTATTCGATTTGGTTATCCGTTGACATCTTGAAATGAGTTCTCTCGTCCTCGCTTAGCAGTTCATTTATGCATATCAATGTACAGATTCGTGTTTTATCATTGCTAAGTTTTACTTATTTATTCTGTATTTTTCTCCATGCATGATAAACTGTTAGAAAGGCTCATTTTTATGTATCTTGCTAGTCCTCTGAGGACCTGATGATCTCTTCAGGTTAGGGTTTGAGTTAGGAGCAGACGATGGATTTGAGTAGCACCAGACCGCGGAGTTTTGTAGTTGAGGTTGCCTCGATTAGCTGGTTGTATTCAGATAGTACATTTCATGTATTTATTTCTCTTTTGTCTATTGGCAGTGGATTTGTGTCCACCGGACGTGACATTGATTCTTGGATACATTCAGTTTATTCATTATTGCTTAGTTCATGGATATTCATTGATCTTGATTGTGTCTTGATTTTTCTATGGATGAGATATAGATTTCCCGTGATAAATAGATTGCCGTGACTTGTGTATATTAGACAGCGTTCTACCGCTGACACTGCAGCGTAGGCTGGGCTTGGACACGCTTCGTATTGAAAAGCGGGTGCAGGTCATGACAGTATCGAATTAGTTGAGCAGAAGTTTGAGACCCCCTCAATAATATGATTCACATATCAAAGCTTCTACATAGGCCTTATTGCCCACCTTCTTCTTCAGGCGATGTAGATATCTATAAATAATATATTCAATATTAAATCTGTTTGAATAAAATAATTATTAGTACTAGATAAATAAATATTTTTTACCTCTCAAATGGATACATCCAACGATAATGGAGGGAGCACCGATACGTGCTTCGTATGCAAGATGAATCGGCAAATGTTCTATACTATCAAAAAAGCCAGAAGAAAATACTTTTTTAACTTGCACAATGTCAATACAATCTTCTCCTCAAGTTCAAACATATGTTGCACCGTCAACTTACTTGAACACAAGTCTCTAAAGAATATAGATAACTCGGCCAACGGACCCCATACTTGAGAAGGCAACATCTCTCTCAGAGCGATAGAAAGTAAACGCTCCATGAACACGTGGCAATCATGACTCTTCATCCCTATCAGCTTGCGTTTGTTGATAATTCTCCTTCATCCATCCGAACATAAAGCCAGTCGAACATTCCTAGGTTCCGCAGCAAATTCAGGATGACATCGATCAAAATGCTTCCATGCCTCTCCATCGGATGGATGAGATAATTCTCCTTCCAACTTCCGCTCTTTGTAATGCCATGTCATGTGTTCTGCAGTATTCGAGGACATATACATCCTCTGTAGCCTCTTTGTGAGTGGCAAAAACTGCATGTATTTGTAGGGACACAACCTTGCTTTACAGTTGATTTTTCTTTGCCCCGAATAGGCTTGTACCAGTCCTCGTGACAAAAATGCATCTGTCTTTATCACTGTTCTCCTTATAGTACAACATGCAGCCATTTCGGTAATAATCTATCTTTTCGTAGCCTAATCCGAGTTTTCGTATCAACATCTTCGACTTGTAAAAGGTTTTTGGCAAGTCCTTCGCTCCTTTTGGAAGCAACTCTCTAACAAACTGAATTATTCGATCGTAACATTCTTGCGGTAAGTTAAAATCAGACTTGAGGTTAATAATGTCACTCCACGTTCCCAGAATATATTTTAATACGTGCACTGCTTGAATTATTTATTTAATATTTATCATGAATTTGTTCTGTATTTAATTATTTAATTTTGCGCTAACTTATTTTGCTATATTTATTTTCTGCTTAGCTTTGCTTCTGGGCTCGGCTTGGGTTGGTTTATTTCCGGATTTGGGTGGTTCAACATGAACCCGACCAACCCACCATCATCTTCATTTAAAGCCTCAACCCTTTCTCTTTCTTCATTACTTCTTCTTTCTCATTTACTCTTCTTCTTCCTCCATTACTCTTCACCCACCCATTTGGAGAGGCAAGTATATCTTGCACACCATGAGGGATTTCATGCATTCCTATTTTTTTTGTCCATGTTGTTATCTTCTCTTCCTCTACAAGTTTAGGTCTCAAAGTTCTTGATTTCATGGATGGTTGGGAAGTTGGTTCAAAGTATCGTGATGTTATGTGAATCCCAGTAACAACAAGCAGAAATCTATATATCATATTCTCTTATTACTGGTTTTAATTTCTCATATCGTGCTTCCTTGCGGTACTTGCTATTAGAGGTCTAACCTCTCTGGTTTTGCATGGCCAGATTTAGCCGGTCCCGAGGACTGAGCGTACTTCCACCTCCAAGATGGTCAATACTAGAGGAATGATCGCAGGAGGACTCGAGTGGGTTCCTTACTTTCCCGCTCATTTTGTTACTTACTTTATACTTTGCCGTTTGGCACCGATGTTAGTCGGATCGTCTTGTACTTACTTTTACATAATTGTAACTAAGTCAGGCTGTAGCTGATAACAATTGTGTATACTTTGCTACATCATCTGGCTATGTTTTGTAAAGCCAGATGTCAAGAACATTTTGACTGAGTGTTTGGGACGCCTTACTGCTTTATCTTACATGTTCTCTATTACTGTTTCTTGTTTGAATGATTGAGACAATAGATGTAAAGTGACCATAGTGAGACTTTCATGTAGTATGCACCCCCTCGTCTTTTTAGACAGTATTGATCGTATTATACGGTAATTCATCTACCCGTAATACGTAGCTGGCTGAGTCATTCTCCTGCTCTCCAGTATTCTGGTTCTGGGGCGTGACAAACAACCTCATCACCACCGACAGGACAGAATGAGAATCACAACCCGGATATAACGGAGTATCGACATGGCTAAACATATCATAGAACTCCTTTGCAGCAGGATTCGGATCCTCTGGATCATAACTTGGACCGGCACAAGTCGCATCAAATACCAACTCACGTGCCAAGTTTCGATGCCTATATTGGAAGTGGTTTCCAAGAGTGGACTCTCCCACATTCGTATTGAAGGAGGACTGATATTGCAGAACCAAAGGTTCTTCTTGAGCCATCCACTCGTTGTAGTTCGGTACGAAACCCTTCTTGTAGAGGTGCTCTCTCACGAGATCTACCTCTCTGAATGGTATATTATGACAATTGACACAAGGGCACTTTATGAGCCTCCTTCCATGAAATAAGGTTGGCTATTGGCGTATCAGAAATTCTTCGACGCCCGCCTTGAAATCATCCGCCAAACCAATCTTGCTCTTATGTCGCCGATTGTACATCCACAAACGGTTAACTAAGTATCGACTCATTGTTCAAACCAATTCTGCACCATGTACCATATATTATGTAATTACAAGTAAAAAATAATTTAGTACCTAATTGTAGTAGGGTTAGTATCGGCCTATCGAAATAGTATCAGCCTATCGAATTGGAATTGGATATCCTTATATCATAATCGAATATCGGATATCGAAACTGGTATCATACCAGTCCTATGAGTATCGATATCGAAATCGGTAATATCAAAATCGGGTTAGTATCAGCCTTATCGAAATCGGATTTAAAAACCCTAGCTACTACATTAACGAATTTCGGATTAGCTATCGAAATCGGGTTAGTATCGCCTTAATAAATTTCGAATAATTTACGAATACCAAAAACCCTAGCTACTACAATGTGTCTGTGTCCGTATCAGTGTCCAAAACCCTAGCTATTATATTGTGTCATAATTTTGTGTCCGAGAAGCATACCGTGTCTGTGTCAACAAAAATAATTAGAGAAAAAAATTAGGTCATTACCTGAGGAGTGGGGGTTGCCCTGTCGTCGGAGAGGAGCCGAGGAGGGGGCGGATGGAGGGGGGCAGAGGAGGGGGCGGCGAGGGGGAAATGGGGGCAGAGGTGGGAGGGAGACAAAGAGGGGAAAGGCAGGCAGAGGGGGCAGAGGGGGTCAAGGAGGGCGGAGATGGTGGCAGGGAGGGGAGAGGATGGCACAGGGACGGGGGCGGAGAGGGGTCGAGGACGGGGTCTGAGAGAGGGACGGAGGGGGGCAAAGGGGGAGGGGGTCGCCGAAGAAGGGTCGGAGATGGGGGCGGAGATGGGGGTCGAAGAGAGGGGCGGAGATGGGGGTCCGGAGAGGGGTCGCCGGAGATGAGCGAGGGAGTCAAGGGAGCGGGAGGAGGGAAGTTGGGGGAAAATTAAAATTTTGGGAACATTTTTAGAATGAGTATGGGGGGATACTTTTACAAAAGCTCAGCGACAAAAAATTCCATCGCTGAGGCGTCGGAAGCAAACTAGCGACGGATTCAGTGACGTCCAATTGAATTTTTTTTACATAAATTATCCGTCACAAGTCAGTCACAAGTACGTCGCTAATTTGCGACGGATTTACTGCCGTCACTGACGTCCGTCTGTAGTTAACAATATTTTTGTAGTGGGATGGTCCGACTTGTTGGGACAACCCTTGATCGATAATTTTTTATATAAAATTATAATTCTGGGAGGCCTACTTTGGCTAATGATTTAATCTATTTATAGATCGAATTAACCAACAAAATTTTAGAGGAAAATTAGAGTTGTAGGAGATCATACAATTGTTTTGGAATTTTGTTGAACGAGTATGGAGATCTACTCGCATGAACTTTCTTAAAACCCACACTTATTCTATGTAACAGTCTTATTTATGCACAGCCTTCTTTCGATGGTTGACGAGCGGGCTCGTTGATGGCGCTAGGGCTTCTGGGTGCTCGTAGGGTATTGACGAAGAGTCCTGGATTTGAAACGAGGTGGTTTGAGATCTTTGGACATTTTTTGAAGGGGTAGAGAGTTGGAATTTGGGAGCATTTTTTGAAGAGAAAGAGAGATGTTGTCAATAGAGTCAAGGATTCATAAGATTTTATTTGAATCTTATAAGTCTTAGGATTTCCTATTAAGTCTTAGCATTTTCTATTGATTTTGAATAGCATTAAATGGAATTGAGATAATATTTGACTTAATTCCCTAATTGGAGACAGTAGAAGCCTTTGTTAATTGATTCCTTAATTGGAAATAGATATAACCTTAATTAATTAAGAGAATCCCTACTTGATTAGTTTAGTATACATAAAGAAGGCCAATGAATTTATAAGTTAGTTATTCATAAGTTAGTTTAGTATTATAGTATACATAATAAATCACTACCAGAATAGGTCATATTAGCGACGCCAGAAAACGTCACTAAAATGAAAAAGCGTCGCTAATCGTATTTACCGACGTTTTTAGCGACGTTTTCTTGTGGTCGCAGAAAGCCATGTCGCTGACAGGCAAAACGTCGGTAACAGTCGCTATTACCGACGCTTACCGACTCTAAATAAACGTCGCTAATCACCGTTCATCGACACCACGTCAGGAAAATGGCGACGTCTCTCTGATGTCAGTCAACGTCGGTGATTTTAGCGACGTATGCTACTATTTACCAACGTTTACCAACTCTGCAGAAGAGGGAAGCTGGGTCGTAAACGTCGCTATACCTGGTAATTTAGTGACGTTTATTGACGTTTAGCGACGCAGGTAGATGTCGGTAAACATGCTAAACGTCGCTAAAATGCAAAAA